>CADDXX010000019.1:699038-777056 GCA_902810485.1 Alauda arvensis | reverse complement strand
TWWYCYTWRSMAWWAAAAAACTTTGCATTTTTTACAATCATAGTARAGCAACTTTATTCTGCATTTGRATTGAATCATTGCRTTGGTGCAATTGTCACTARAAATTTTGAGAAGAGACTAGATGTTCTTTTAGATATCTCTTTCAATAATCMTATCCTAAAAATATGATTCATCAGWTGAAATAAAAATAATTTTAATTTAATTTTTCATCAAGTRTATGTAATGTGGCAGCTATCCAGGAAGTGAAAATGAAAATTTTCTTGGAGTATATCTACATGGAATAGAGCTGTGGATAGCATCAGTTTTCCTAGGTAATGTGAAAAGGGGATTCTTGTTGTAAACTGAAAATTGAAAAAAACTTTGAAACCTGGTTATAAACAATTTGTTTGCCATGGTGAGATTTGTGTTGTTGTGGTTCCTGTTTGTGCCTTACAAACCAACCATATTCAGGCTTCATMTATAGACTGAAAATTTAAGCAGCTGGTCTTAAAAAGATTAGTAATGGAAGTTCTATTCCTCTTTACTTCATCTTTTCACCAATTAGTCTTCCACTCTGAGTTATTTCTGATACTTGTAGAAATAAAATTTTAGAGACAGYATCATAATAACTTACTTACACAAGCAGCTGTGTAATTCACCTGTTGTGCTGCTGTCTCAGATGGCTTTTACAAAAGAATTTCAATAAAACTGCAAGCCAACAATCTATTAGTGSCTATTTCATCAAAGATAGTGTGAAAATTGACTTTGATTTAAGAGTGAGTAATTAAGGAGYCAAACAGGCAGAGATCAAACAATCCACTTGCTTACAGAGTAGTGGACCCCAGAAGAGCAAAGCAATAACACAACACAAAGATGTCTGACCTGTATCTTCATGCAACATTTTAATTTCTAAGGTTTTCAGCCCTATGCTCTTACACCTGAAAAAYAGGACTCCTGTCACATGTATTATTTTATCCTGGTGCTCACGAAAACAGTTTTTAAGGATAATAGATGCAAAATTGAGATAAATTTTAAATTGTCTGCTAAAACCAGAAATGTCAACCAGGTGATAAGAGCATTTAAAAAAATGTAAGTGCTCTGAAGTGTATGATTCAAGTACTGATGAAGTTTTGGTCATCAGTTCTTGCTATTCCCAGCCCAGTAAGATGTGTGAGTGGCTGAAAAAACTCAGATGTCCCACAGTCCAGTGCACTAGCAATCATTCTGCCATTCTGTGATAGYTGAAGAGCCCAGTCAAGACCACAGAAATCATAAACTTCCTCAAGCTTTAGGGTTTTTTAATGTGCTAAACTCTATGACAGTCTAAGCAGTAACTGAAGGAATGTTTCAATGCAATTTCAGGGATCACAGAGTAACAATATGCTGAGCTGGAAGGGACTCACAAGGATCATGGAGTCCTACTCCTGCACAGCACCATCTCCATATGCCTGAGAGTACCTCACATATTAAAAAAGCAAGGAAAAGGGTAGAAATATTGGCCATGTGGGTTCCTGCTTAGGAACCTACTTGGCTGTAGTGGGGAGACTTCTAAGGTACTCAAGGTAAGTCGCTGGTCATCTGACCTTATTAAAAAGTTCAAGAGTTATTTCCTCCTCATAGTGAGAAAGCAAATTTCTTTGAGAGATGTTACATTTCTATTTTAGAAATACCTTCTCTTGCCCTGTGCCTCACAGTGAAACTACTTTCTCTAACATTCTTAATACAAGGGAAATGTTGGTTTTGTTATTGGAAGCACTAAGTTATTTACATCTTTCCTCTGTGATGGGTAATTAAAGAAAACAAGGACTATTCCACACACTGCTAAAAGTTGTTGAATTGTAAAACTATTTAAAAGAATGTAATTAACAGCTTGAAATATTGTACTGAGTCGCTAGGGAATGTTTCAGTTTTGATACATTTAATTTTCATTCAAATTAAGCATATTTCTTTTGTTTAATTGTGTTAGACAAGATGTGACAACAAATAGTTMTTTAGAAAAATGTAAAAGGGCTTTAAGAAAATGTTTGGATTTTTATTTCATTTTARATTATATTTTACCCAATTTCACGTGTCTCTAATCACATTACACAATCAGGCTCATTTCTTTTCTCAGGATTAGCCCAGCATATTATGAAGTGATATTATTTGGTCTCCAAAATAATCTTGCAGAAAAAAATTAAATCCTGGGATGCCAGAAGAAATCAAGTAGGCATATTCAGCCTGAATGAAAATTGAATGGAATGTCCAATTATTTATAATTCACATTAAGCAATGCACCTTGTAGACTTTCTAGTGAAGTTAAACATTTACACAGCTCAGATGATTTTTTTCATTAGWGTTGGGGAGTATTTTTGTATGATGCAGTGTACCATGRYTACTCATTGGAGGACAGAAGCCTGMGAAGTTTCTTTCTGAAGTAAGAGTCAAATAATTCTCATCTGAGGCTGTGCACAGTCCAGTTTTATTAATGTCTAGCAACACAATCCTGCAGAGTATGGATGAAGATTCAGTCATGAAAATTTAAATTAATTTAGACTTTGAACACTGAGSTATTTTCCTTGCTCTATGGATACTTACATATCTTGACAGGTTGACAGGTTTCTTATATTACTTTACTATGGTTGGCATCTTGGTGAAGTCAGAATGCACAAAACACAAGAGTCTTTATGTGCAGATACACATCGTCAAGCTTCACAGAACAAAGGTGAGACMAGTTCCTGCCCAAAGAACTGGCAACATAATTAAGATAAATTAAGATAGATAATACAATGTCTTCTCAGTGTCATAAATATTCTTACTTATTGACTTCATCCCCAGCTATGTAAATTTGATTCATGTTCCTAACCATAAAAATACAATTTTGTACATCAATAGTAGCAGGATAGCAATCTGGATAAAGGAGAGAGGAATATAAGTTGCAGCCTCACTGTGTCCTACAATCCAGAGAAACCAACAGAAAAAAATGCAGATTGTTTTGTCATACTGTAAAGTCTAACAAATGAACAAAGTTCTCTTGTGAAGCCATTCTTACAAAGTGARTTTTCCTCAGCCTTTCATAACATTTGAGTTTTTAGGCAGTAAAGCTGTTTTTAAGGGTCTTTATGCTACCTTCTGGGCATATGACTGGCTTCACTGTCACAATGAAAAGAAATAAATCCAGATCACCAAGGTTTAGATGTTAACGTACAACATGTCCTTGGGAAAATCAACATCCAAAGTAAAAACTAACTGCTGTAACCCAGCTTTTGTTAGAGTACTCCATAGTTCCAACACCACTGTAGGGGKTTTTTTGCATTAATCCACACAGCTATTCGAAGTGCTAAGCAACAGTGCCTCCAAGCAGGTTTTTGACACTGTTGAATTTGGTTTAGTAATGCACAGCAGAGTAAAATKATGTATTACAATAATTTATTTAATTTTTTTTTAATGAAGTAACTCACTGACTGAAACTCTCTTGAAGCTCTGCAAGCTTTTTTATTTGAGTGAGGTGGGAGTATGCTCTTCAGCTGAACAGAGCCCTGTGTGACTCAACTCTGCTTGCACAAATTGTCAGATACAAAATTATGTGTCATGTTTGCATTATCATGCACAGGGATGTTTACCACTTCATACTTGTTTTTCCTAAAAAAACTAATATACATAATATCAGCTGTGCTGCCAACAAATGTCTCACCAAAAACTATAGTTAAGACAAAACTAACACACAATATTTAAACTCTGTGTTTTTATATATTTACATTTTCTAGCAAGATGTTTTTGAAACATTTTGTGCAAGTTGGATGTAAATGAGCAATAAAAGTCTTCTTGTTCTTGTGAAGAAATATCTCTTATGACACATGCATTTTCTCAATTGTGAAAACATTTGCTTACTGAGAACAGCTCACATTTGCCAATTTCTTCAAGATTATAGATTACCCACATCAAGTCAAACCCCGGACTCTTATTCACTGGGCTACACTTTTCATTTACAGCAGCAAAAATCTAGGGAAATTCCCTTATAGAAATTTACTTTGATGACAGCTTTACAGTGCTTTACTGTGCAAAAGATTTTAAAACCTTTCAAGCCTCTCTTCTAATCCCATTTCCAAAGCATTGCTGAGATTCTGTTGCCCCCAGAGAGAAAAGAGTATGAAATTATAACAAATTGTAGGTATTYCACATAAAGATATTAAGCACACTTATCCCAAAAGGTTGTGTGAAACAAACAGTTAGAATGACTTACCTAGAAGATCCCAGTATTGACTAATTTACTTTCCCATTATGCTGGACAAAATGAAATACCACACTTTATTGATTTGTTTGTCTCTTTTTTTTAAGGAAGRCAAGCTGGCATTTTTCACAAGCAACCTGAAGTGGTGTGACCAGCAATCTAAGTGCAACACGAAATGGTTTTCATACTTAGACACAGTAAAATATTTGAATCTTATTGGGAATATTTAGAAAGCAAAAAGATTTTGAGCTGTTGGCATGTGATGACAAATTATTAGCACCAAGCAGAAAGCAAAATCATGGTTTAAAGGGAAAWCAAGGGTTCACACTAGTTGTAATGGGCTAAATCCCTCCATCCTGCCTGTAATTGGCATCCCAGACCTGCCTCAGGTTCCTGGTGATCCTGACACTGCTCAGCATTTGTGATGGCCAAAGAGAGGACAGATTGGCACAGTTCCATGACCATATCATGGTCCATTCAGTACACCTGGGACCATGGCAAGAGAGAGACTGTCATGGCCAAATTCTCAGTTTGGGGGCAACTCTCTGCAAGGGCTCYAAAGCCCATTTTCATTTCTCTTCAGTTCTGACTGCAGTTTTAAGCACCACTTTGGGCTGGTGGCTGACTGAACTAGGTTTCAATGAAGACAGCAAAGTTAAATCTAGATTGCAGGGGGTGTCAGCCCAGAGGGGCCAAAGGCATTCCCTAGGTTGCCAATGAATAGAAGAGAAGGGAAAGATCAGCCTGCTGAAGAACTGCAGGTGTTTGTTGTCRCTGTGAATTTTCAGGAAAGCTCTGAGGAGTTGAAATGTCAGCGCACATCCTTACTCCATATTCTCCTTTCTTCTGTTGAACAAACTCTTAGATTTCTTAAATAACAAGGTTTGTACCAAGAGGGAAGGTCAGTGATGCAATCTGAGCACTGCAGGCATTTGCCATTTAAGGGGAAGGAACAAATTAGAATATGACAGAAACAGAGACATAAAAAAAGTCATGTTATCACAAGGACAGGACAGAGACACTGAAAGGACAATACCGGCTGTGGAGGGCAACTTTCACCTATGCAAATATGAGTAAAGAAAAAGCAGAAAAGATTGGCAGGGTAATGAGAATTTAGGGGAATTTTGAGGCTGACACAGAAAGCTATAAACAAGAAAGCTGATAGATTCTTATTGCTATTCTTTAGTTCAAAAAAAAAGAAAATAAAAGAGAGAGAAACAGAGGTATAATATTTATATGTGTGTATTTGTTCACATTTAAACAAATTCACATAGGTGAGACTCTGCCCAATCAAATCCTGGGCTGCCACAAATAAACACAATTTTATCCTGGCTTTTGGATTTTTCCACACACAGCTCCTAAGAGAAAGCAAACTTTCTCCTGTCAGTTTTTGTGACCTGCTCTTAGTTTAACTGTATGCATGGACCTTGCATTAAATTTGTTATTTAGCATTAACAGCTTTTCTTTCTTCYCAATTTCTTTCTCCTCCTTTACTCCCCATTATTTTTGTGCCTGTGTATATGTACACAGGTAAAGAACCCACACTGTCTATCTTTTAGATAGCTAAAAAGGCCAATTTCTTTTTAGGTTTTTCTCAAAAGACTGACCTTACTCACCCTGAAGGTTTCTTCCCATTCCCACCTGAGCTTTTTCTCTTCTGAACACAAATGTCCTAAAAATTAGGGGCTTTGTTAGATCCCTGTGACAAAACTGAGTTTGCCTGACATTACTCCTATGTGATCAGTTCAAAGTGAGTGTGAAAACTTTTTAATAAACTGTGGCTRTAAAACCTGTCTCTTGGGTCTCAGTCTAGAGCTTCAGCCCAGGCAGTTTTATGCCAAATGCAGAGTTATGATCTCACCGTGCCCARGAAGTACCCACAGATACTCATGGTAAGCCACGGACATAAAAAAAAAAAAAAGTGAGAATGTAGTCAGACAAGCAGCAACTGCTTTAGCTATGAACCATCTCATAAAGTCTATAATCTATATTTCCAGAGTGAGATCAGCACATATGTGTAGACAGTTTAGTGGCAGCTCATCTTGTAGCATAGGACAAGTCATTCCTCTTTTGGCTTAGATTTTGAGATATTTTTTTGTGAGTCATCAGCTGGGATGCAATATAAGACTGGAGAGCTGTATTTTATTATCATTTGCACATTATTCCCATCTCCCAAAGGTTTAAAAGTATATCTGTTCCCCAAAGGGGGGGAAAAAAAAAATGGAGACATCAATTGCCAATGAATGGAGTCTGTGAATCAGGGGTCASAATCAAATGTTACAACTAGTAGCTCTCTAATATAATGGTTCTCTTTGGAAGAAGTGACTCAAAGCACGCTTTTGGTTTAGTTCACATGAAAACTAGTGAGTGAGGTTTCTTAACAAAATTTCCTTTGTTCTTCACAGATAGAAAAGAGTCACAAAACTCATCAGTGCAGAAGTAGCTTCTGAAAATAATTTTTAGGATCAATTCTAGCTTTACAGAATGGTAAATGAATTAAAGCCTATTGAGTTACATGACTAAAAACTGTAACAAATTAACTGACAAAGATCTTAGACAAGCTGAAATATGAGCAGTTCCAAAAAATTTTGCAGAAGGAGATGGATGGAAAAAAAGATGGTTCAGGCAGTTAGTTAATTAAAACCTGTGTTTGTGGCTGGTGTAGAGCCTACAAAATMCTGATTCTGTATTTTACAGTATTCTCATTGAAGTTGGCTCAACAATTTTTGCTAAGTGTTTTCTTCCTTTCATATTAATTTAGCCATGATTTCCCAATCAAGCACAAAAAATCTTCCCCCCTTATTGAAGGTGCTTCAGTAAAAGGTTTCAAGCAAGTATTTGAGAAAGCTGGGCTGAAAGAAGAATTATAGAAGGAGTAAGGGAGATGTAGGGTGACTTTGTTAWCTGAYATTTCTGTGATTTTAAGACCAGAAATGTGTGTAAGATAATTAATAAAATGAATTTTCTTCTTGATTAAAAGTTTTMTTTTTAATTATACTCATTAATTTGATTTCTAATTATAATCAAAGACAATTTTGTGCCCTTGCTTGGCTGAGATGTTGTGATTTCAAGCTCAGGGAGAGACAGGTAGATAATACTCAGTGTATTCAAGTGAAAAAATGTCCAGTTCCAATGCACRAATTTTTCCAAGACTTTAATAGTTTTAAGTTTTAATAAGGGAAGGATTTTTATCACTTTGAGGACTGCTCCCATGGCACTTCTAATGTCACATCAYATAAAGACAATCTTCATAAGGAAATTGGCCAGCAGAACTCTGGTGGGAAAAGTATATCATGCAGCTGTGGTGATGTAAATCCCAATGCAGGCACTTTCTGCATGAGTACCAGTGTTTCTTCTGTACAGTTTGTCACTTTACCAAGTAATACTGAAATTCTGCTGGCCCTGCTGTTACAATAGAGTAATACCTTTGGAGTTCTACTACCAATCTGTCCTTAAAAATAAGACCAAAATACTTCTACCTTTTMRGTGATGCAGTTACACTGGTGAACCCTGATTTTGGCATCACTTGTACTAATCTACAACACAGAAATCAGTAAAATTAAACTAATAGAGACACTCTATATGCAGGATCCAAACAAATGTCCTGTTATTTCCTTTATTTTTTATRAGTAATTTTTGTTATGTATGTTTAAATAGAGATGCTTGGAAAATCAAACTGTGCTGAAAATAATTAGCATCTTCATGGWCTAAGATAACTCAGCARCAGAATAATCCATACTTCAGTCAGATGGTTTACTTAAAACCCAGTCATTAAGCAATGAAGCAAGATGAGATACAAAAGTATAAATTCACAGCAATAACAAAAAAATATTTTCAAACTATAAGTGGTTTTGTGAAGTTATAGTGGATGATGGTGAAKGCAAATCATATATGGATTGAGTCAAAAAAACAGTTGAAATACAGTTTGAGAATGTATGAAAAAGGAAGTTGAAGTGCTTAAGATGGACATCAGGAAAAGAAWAATTGATCAAGTTAGTGAAGAAAAGGAGAAGTGATAGTTCTGGACTGAGGGTGAATGACAGCTGCCTCCTGCYGGGAGACACTGAAAGAGAGCAGAGTAGGAACTTAACTACAAATATAAATGGAATTCATGTGAAAGCTCTTTAGGCAACAAGAAACATAAATTAATTTCTGCTTTGAAAACAGAAAACTGGAAAATTTGAAAAACAACCTGCAGCGGAAAAAAGCTATTGATAAAGTGAGCAAAGGATCAAATGTTTCAGAAGAAGCATTTGAAGAAAGAAATCATGTGAGCAACSCTCATTCTTAGAAAAGAGTAACTAACTCCAGAAAATGGATGAAACTGCRCTTGCTTCTTCAATAAAGTTGATAGAACTGTGGCATTACTTCCTAGAACTGAAGAAACAATAGAAAAAAACAAGTTGTCCCTCACTGACAGATTCTGATAGTCCTGTAGAATTTAACTACCAAGTAAATTAACTAAAATTTGGGCAGTCACAGTAACATAGTTTGAATCTGCTAATTATTTGTATTGTTCAYGGCAAGTATACTCCATTGGGTGCAATTATGATTGTTTATTGAATAATTGCTGTCCTTGTCAAATGTTTTCTTGAATATTTGCCTTCACWGTATAACATTTTTACTGAGTAACTGTCTGCTGTGGATAATAGCTTCACTCAGTAATTGCCTACTCTGAATAATGTTTTCACTGAATCATTTCCCATTCAATGTAATGTTTTATGGCATGGTTTTCTTTTCTGAGTCATGTTAATGTAAGTTAGTTGTTGAATTACATATAAAGTTACTGTTGGATCAAATCCAAGTTTGTCTAAGTGCAGTGCATTTTGATAATTTCAGAGCCCATGGTGGTGATGGTGTTATTTTCCTTTTAGAGGTAGCAGTTGGATTTTAGTATTAGAGAGGCTGAAGAAATAATGTGCTAAGAGAAGGAGGTTGCCTTCAATAGAGGGGGAAAAAGAGCAAAAGTGGGCAAAGAGTAAGAACTTACTTAAGTTCTTAGGGGAGGTAACTGAACTTTGAGAAAGGAATTCTAGGAGAAAGGAGAAACAGACAAAAGGAAGAAATGAAGGCAGACTGTAAATGAGTAAGCTAAGAACCAACCCGAGGGAACAGTAAAAAGCAGAATTAAATGAAAGAAATACATACCAATGATGCAGACATAATGGTCAGCCTGATGKTCTCTCACTTTGCCTCTGCATTACCGTAACCTTATAAAATTACCAGTTAATACTTTGCAGYAGAGAGAAGAATAAAGGTGTTAAATACATCCTAAGGTACAAATGCCAGTGTTCCCATCACAAGGTTCATTCCTTTCCCTTTTTCTTTACTAAGCCTTGGGCTCCACTTGTGCRACATAAAGAAACCAGACTGGAAAACACCTGGGCTAYTGTGGAAATTGTTAACCTGTTGAGGAAATTTTATCTCAGCTTGARAACACTGGTCTGTGACTTGCCTCTGTCCATGTTGGTRGTCAGATGGTCTTGTTTGGGAGCCAAACAAGAACAGAAGTTAGCATCTGAATTTCCCTCCACCTAGGCTGATGTGTTCTCATAGGAMACTTCTGTAAATTCTACAAACTTGTTGCACTTCATGTCTYTGCACATTTATTTCCTTCTTCCCYTGTAATTTTTCAGTAGATTAGAGTGGACTGAATCAGCTTCCATAAATACATTGTTCTTTCCTGTTCTTTTCAGAGTGGAAGAATATTCCCTTCTAATATATAAACATGMATTATTACAGTCCTTATTAGTTGGGATGTATTCCTGCTATAGGTAAACTGACCTTAAATGACCTTATAGGAGATCAAAAATAAATTTGTTCATTCCCTGCTCTGAACTTCTGTTTCATATRTGCTTTTGTAAATGAAGTCTACTCATTTCTTTGTTTCCTGTCAGGGATGATGTTGCTCCACTTAGTTTTCTGATGTCTTAAAGCTAYATTGCAAAATCACATGAAGAAATAACTAATATTTGAATGTCATTTTGGGAAACAGTSTAATAGTTATTTTCTTCTTTCCATGTCTACACACTTTTATTATGGATGTTCTGTAAACCCTTTTGCACAAGAGAATGCTTTCATTGTATTGCAGAATTTAAAGATGATAGCTGTATAAAACACTGAGAATTGGAGGTACCCAGGATGTCCAGCTATTTCTCCGTTGTTATCATATTGCTTTATAAATCACTTCCATAACCCATATGAGAAGAGAACAATGGCAATGTGTCTRATGACAAAGGAGTTCCATTGATATTAGAAGTCCTGCCTATTTCTACCTAATTCACATTTTATGTGATGAATTCAAGATGCTTATTATTTTTGAATGACAGTAATAAGCTGTGAAAGCAGGTCTAACAAGACAAGCTCTGAGAGCTTTGAAACAGYAAGATTTAAGACAGAATATGCAATAAGTATCTCAGTATTTTCCACTTAACTATATGAGAACACCTGGTGCTAATAAAAGRAATTACAACAGTCTTCTGTACATTGGTCTTCTGTGCCAAGAGGCACAAGAAACCTTCTGAAATATACATTAAGAAGTTGATTATGATTTTGGCCTTGCTTAAAGCTGTCTATTGAATAGACATCAATAAATGTAAGAAGAAATGGTGCAAATTTCTTTSAGTTTTCTCTGCTTCCTTCTCTTTGGGATAACTCACTGGAAATCAWTCAGATTTGTATGCAGAGGTTTCAGCTAAATATTTTTTGTGTTATGTAATTTTTACTAAATAATGATAACCATTGAACATTACCTTTATAAGCCATGACTTACATATACATTTTGCTTATATATAAGCAAAACAGAATTTTTAGAAACTTGTCATTTAAAATCATGACAAAACTTGYCCTTTCTCATGAACTTGACCAGAGGTTTGGGATGAGTGGACGCCACATGCCCACCAGGGAGCTCTATCACTCTCCTCCCCAAATTGCACAGGGGAGAGAAAAAAAGATGGCAAATTACTCATAGGTTGAGATAAGGATGTTTGCTGAAGCACAGTGCTCCTTGTACCACAATGGGCTCAATAGAATAGTGAAAATTCAGAGTACACTTTCTTTTCTCCCAGAAATAAGAGTTTCATTCCACTCAAAAACTAGGCTCTTTAGGGCATAGCCACCACTTCAACCTTGAATTATAAAAAGTGAGGAAAATTTCTACCTTTAGCCTAATTATGTGTTTTTTCAGAACACCAAATAACCTCAAAGCCAGTGTGTAGGACACAGAGACATTGTGTATGTAATGATTCCCTTACTAAGGACACAGGACAGAAGAGGCATCACCTCTACCTTGGGCACCAAGGCTTTACTTCTAGCTCAAGAAGTGTTGATGCACAAGTCACTGAAGACTAGAAAGTAATCCAGACAAAGAACCACTRTATGGGTTTCTCAGCTCCTGTTTGCCTAAATTGGTAAAACTGTTCTGGCTAAATTCTGCCAGCCRTTCTTGTAGGACCAGAGAAGGACCACATTTCTTTGCTGATTCCTGCCATGTATATGCCAGATACATTTAATTTGTGCTTGGACAGTAAGTCTGAGTGCCAGGGATAACTGTGTCTGTACAAATCAGCTGTTCACAAACTTCCTTCTCAGTTTTGTTTGGGTTTTTTCAAATTTAAATTAATAACTGTTGGATACCTAGGTTATATCCTACAGAATAGAGAGTAATTTAAAGGACCCTAATTCAAAGGACAGAGCACTGTTAAGTGCTTTCTTCTTTTATTTTGATTTCTTCTTTGGTATTCAAGCTCTCAATGTCTGGCTAATGAACAAGATTTTTCCACAAGTGTTGGTACCAAAGACTSAAATTCAAGTCTTTGGAGTCTACAGAACTGAGGTGAAGTCTAAGTACTTTCCTCTCCTTCCCTTCCTTTCTGTAGAGTCTTCTTTGCTTCCCTGGAGATATAGGTATGGTGCGACCWGCTTTTCTCCCACATTATTTCAGTGTGCTTTTGGTTCTAGTTAGAATTTGTATATGAGTGAACAAAATAAGAAAACTTGGCAGTGATAGGATAACCACATATTCTAAACTTCAGAACTTTAGTTAGCTTTTTTGAACCTTCTGATCCCTTAAGTTACCTATGAAAATAGCTTCCATTTGAGACTTGGGATATGTCCTGTGACGCAAGTGACCTTATGGATAATTAATGCACAATGTGGCAATGACACTTTTGGGAAATTGTTTGCAAAACATGTGTTTGTTGACAGAGAGTGTTAATTGAAGTGCTTGGTGTGTTCACTTAAAATCATTCTACAACGGATATTCAAGAATAAATAAAGGATTAGCAAGACTGCCAGGTGATCCTAGACCTGTGGCTTTGGCAGGTGCGGTAGCATGTCCAGTCATACAGCCACTCATCCGGGCCATGGCTGGATTCATCTTTGCATAGTCCTAAAGAGAAAAGAAGAGCCAAAAAAGGGAGAGCATTTTAGCCTTGGCCACCATTAATTCTCTGATACCATGGCTCTAGGACGTACTTTCACAGTAGTTTTGAAATACGCTCTTTCTAAAATTATCTGGTCCTCAGAAGTTCCTTTCTGATAAAAATAGATGTCAATGATTGTCAGTGGGCAAGTTCTGACTTTTTTTACCATCTGTTAAATTAAAACAAAAACAAAAAAAGTCCTGCAGAGAAGTTCCCTGCTTTTTTGTTTGGAGATTCAAGACCAGTTTTCTCACCAGCTTTGGAGGCCTGCTGAGCCACTCTTATAGTACAAGGAAACCATGGAGCTTGTGACTCCAGCTGGCAAAAGATTTTTTTCAGTCTAAGGAAATCTCTTATTGGCTGTCAGCCAGTGTACACAGAGCAGAAAGCAGCATTGGACAGAGAATGGTAGATTCACAAAGGATTTTGGTAGCTTGTGGCATTTCCTATTTGTAGCGCAAGACAGTATGAAATTGTCTGCCAAAGAAGAGTGCCTTGGAYCTAAGGCAGCCCATCAGAATTGCTGGAAGGGAGCTGGACCAAGTGCTGATGCTTTATTGTAACACCATCAGGATTGCATGATCTCATTTCAAGTTTGATAAATCAACTGAGAGCAAGTTATTCTTGACTCTTGCCAAATACAGCAAATTCAGCTTCCTCTTCGTTCGGCAGAGTGGGAGTGGGGAGTGAGATTGTAATTTGGTCTTTCGAGCATCTTTTATACAGAGTTATTAGGAAGCTTCTTGCAAAATCTTATTTGAAATACTCAGTGTCCATTGTCAATCTCTTACTGATAGGTCTATTTAATGTTAAGACTTTCCATGAGGTATTACCTTTGTCTCAGTCAAGACCTTCTCCTTTTTATCAATCAGCTTGGACTCATATCTAGAATTTATTAGTTTCAGAACGTTGTCCACAATCTGTCCTCCAGGRAAATGTCTCCATTTCAGAGAAGACAGATTCAGCAGCAGATGGTTAAGTGTTATTGCCATCCAGCAAAATCACAGCCTTGCAACCCCTCCAAGAACTGACTGCTGAACCAAGGCTTTTTCCTAGGATACARCTGACCTCTGTATTGACATGTCTGYRGCAGTAACCAGCTTTCTTGTGARTCYRTSTAATCCCTAGTTTGACCAGCTCCTGATCCTTCCTGGAACATCTCTTATCCCATTAGCAATATGTAGTGGGAGTATTTTGAAATTATATGGATTCAGTGAAGGGGGGAAATAGTAAATATTTCTGACTCCACATATCTACCCACGTGTTCTAGGTAGAAAATGGGTCTTACTTTCTCCCACAAAAGTTTAGTTGCAATCAAACTAAAATTTTCTGTATGGGTCCTCATTGTTCACCAGTAAAAGAGTTGTGGTGGTATTACTTTGCTACATGAGGATAAAACATATTGCAAAAGGCCMTAATTTTATTATAAATCACAATAATGATGTTTCCTTGGTAAAGAAGACCTGCATTTAAATATGCAGGAACTTGTGCCTTCTAAGGCTATATTTATATCTGAGCAGTCTCAAACAACTGAAACAGTTATCAAACTAACTACATGATCATTTTTCTTAGAGATTAAAATGGCATATTGATGATGATTACTGTAATCTCATATTAAGTACCTCATAAAATGCTTGAGAGGTTTGAAGCAATCTTGACTTCAGAAGTTTTCCTCTAATTACAAGCCCTGCATACAATTTGCCGAGGATGATCTACTGTCATTTCACTCTGCCTGGAGAAGGACAATGTAAAGCAAGAAGGGTAAAGGAGAAACATTCACAGGCAGACCTGGATTCAGAAACAGAGCACCAATTTTCATCTTTCACAGAATCTCAGCATGAATAAGTGTAAAATCCTCCACTTTTCTAAGGTCTGGACAGCTCTTCCAAGATCAGTCCAAATCCCTTCTAAAGCTGTCTAAGATTCCCTGAACTTGCTCAGTTCAGTGAAAAGRTAACTGAATAGAATCCACTGGCCAGCATCCTTGCCAGACATGGTGATGGTCATAATTTTTCCTTAGGCTATGTGTGTTAGCAAACTGCTGCTCCATGACTAACTGCAACATTGCAACTGTGATGATTTTAATTTTACTTCTACAAATTCAATTGAGAAGAAAGAGAACCAGTTGGAATTATTATAAACATTATAAATGTCATTCCTTTTATCCAGTTAGCTATTGGGTTGGTCTATCCAGTCGAAACTTCTCCTGCTCCAGCTCATGCCTATTGTGTCTCATCCTCCTACCCCACACCACTGTGAAGACCCCAGCTCCATAACCCCACTGCAGGTACCAGAGGCTGCTTTGGATGCCTCCAAAGACATCCTGTCTCCAGGCTAAGCCAGTCCTGGAACCACAGCTTCCCCTTACAGAGCAACTGCTCAAGCCCTGACTGAACTGCTGTCTCTCTACTGAACTTGCTACAGTTTACTGATAGCTTTCCCATATTTGGTGTCTCAAATCTGGGTGCAGTACTTCAAATGCAGTTTAACAAATCTAGAAARATGTGAAAAGTCCCAGGCATCAAGATAAAAAGCAGAAGAAAATGAGGGAATGTCAGTCTGCTCCTTTATCTGATTACAATACCATTATTAGTATAATCATTGCTGCATCCAGACCCTACTACAACTGCAATCAGTTGCTACATTCATCTTGGAGTAATGCCTGGATCAAGAAGCTAYCATATTAGGATCAAAGGCAAAGTAGAAACCTTAAAAGTAATTTWAAAATCCCTTCAAATTATTGCTCAGGAGTAATCAGATGCTCTAGAACWGTTATGATTTTAAATTTTGACCCTTTTCTTTCCTATCTTGTGTCAGATTTCCACAGATGACCTTGTAGGGGTCATCTCTGCAATAGATTGTAAGCTTTGTAGCYAGACAGGTTGTTTTCATATTTCTTTAGAGCATCACATGGTCACCARGCTTGATGTCAAATCTTTGGACTTTTTGCACAGCTACTTTAATYAAAACAACAATTATTTTGTCTGATGGAGCTCTAAATACATGTAAYGTATTTAAATTGTGAATAAACTGAATTCTTTTTTGACATTGCTGCATTGTAACAAATTTAGTTTGCTGTACATTTTGCCTGACTGGTAGCTTGAGAAAACTTTTTTGACATTTTAAGGGGTTCACTCTTTTATACATACAGCTTTACCACTTGGAAAAACAAAAAAATAAACAAAAAAAAACCAAACAACAAAGAAAAAGCCAAAGCCATAAATCTCTCTCTAAAATCAATAAAAGCAGGAGTAATAAATTATTCTGGAATGTCATTCATACTAACATGATACTGTTTCCTAATGAAAAAAAATTTTAAGTTTCATTAGAATCCTGGCATGAAATCCTGGCAGCATCATGGATAGTATTAGAACAGTATAGAGAAGCTGAGACGTAAAGTGCAGGATATTTATTCAGCATTTGGAATTATTATCCATTCAAGAACTAGATATAAAGTATTAATTAAAAGGTGAGGAACCTTCTTAGTGCAAGCTGTCTCCATGGCTTCAGTAAGACCCTACTTGTATAGCCAACTTTTTAATTGTCATGAATGGAAAGTCCCCATTAGAACTCTTCAAAACCACATTTGTTTTAAAGTRGTAAAATCTCATTAATACAGTATCTTGAAAGGCAAGGCATGTCATGAATCAAGGTCAGTTCATCTGGATTTCCCTCCAAACTGGGCTCTGGGAACTCTGTAGTCTGACAGCCTTAAACCCTGTTTCTTTGGTGTTTATAGATAAGCTAGAGATACCCTCTCCCAGACTTTCCCCAACCAACTGAAAATAACAGTGGTTTTTCCAACCACTCTTAGAGTGAGATATGTGCGTGAAAGTTATGTACATGCAGTTGAACTGTGTCCTCTACATGAAGACAAAATAGTTGAAAGTACAGAGACTCAGCCATGAGCACTGAACATAGATGACAAATTAAGTTGAAGTCATGGATAACTTCACAGCATATCTGTTGTGTTGTGAAGTCATCCAGCTCTAAAACGAAAAGCCCAGGGACTTTAAAATTCCTCAACCAGCGCAAAGCAAAGCTAAAAATATTCATCTTACGTAAATATGTTGTCAAAASCCCATGGATACATTCAATTTCTACACAGCCTGATGTATAGACCTTTAAGGGATTGTTTAGAACGGAGCTCAAAAGCTGAGTGGAAATTCTCTTACCACTCTTGAGAATGAGAATGGAACTGAGAACAGGGAATGTAAAATAACTTACAGGATTGATATCCTAAGCCCACTTCCCTGAGAAGACATTTAGCTACACCATATGCTATTCTTTGCTTGACCATATTCGAGTATATCTCTAATATCCCCAACAACAGCCAAGAGGATTTGTCACTTCTCAAAGCCAGAAGAGGCTTTTGTAAACTAAACCCTGTACTGGTAGCTGCTAAAAATGTTCACAGAAGAAAAATACCTGCCTTATTCTCATATCTTTTTGTTTCTTTGTGGGTTTTGTTTTGGGGTGGCTTTTGTCTGTTTTATGGTTGGTTGGTTTTGGGAAGGTTGTTTTTCTTTGGTTTGTTTTGTTTATGCTCAACTGTGTGAGCTATCTGAATTGTGCATAAATCACATTTATAAATRTGAACATTTCTGTATGGAGAAGCAAAAACATATGAGGAAAAGAGTCTCAAAAATCTTACAATCTGAGGAAAGGACAATAAAAAATAATAACTCTCAAGGGTAGTCAGGGTTGGCAAGGAAGCTGAATGCAAGGTTAGGCTGACTTAAAATCTGATCCATGGAAAGTAAGGTGAATTTAACAATAATATTTTTTGCTTTCATTTTTAAAAATGGACTGAACAACATGGCAATGGTCCACCCAAACTTGCACAAGCATACAATGTAAGACCATATCTCTGTGATAAAGTTCATCATCAGTTCATCAGTCTAATATGCACTAAATTGCTTCCTCTTAAGATTCATCTCAATGAACTAATCCTRTTAAAAGTTAAAAATTTAAAATTATTAACTGTAGATTTCCCCCTAATGGGRCTAGAGGAGTAGTGGGGAGTGCAGTTGTGAAAGTGATGAGAGAAAGAAGAAAACAGCTCAAATCTCCTTCCTATACTCAAATATCAGAGAGAAGACAATATCCCAGTTATCTGAGGTCTGGGAGTGTTCAGAGTTACATCTTTGTAAAGAGAAAGGTAAATGAAATAGGTGGAGAAGAAATACAGTTTCCTCCCACCAAATCTGCACCTGAAGAGCTATTCTGGAAACCTAGCCTTAACTAATTGCTTGCCTGTGTGGGGAAATTTTAAAGGAGACAAAGAGGATATTAGTCAGTAACACATGGTGTGGGTGGGGGAGTGGGATTCTGAGGTATTGTGYCTGTGGGTGAGAGCACAGAGTAACATTAGTTACTGCATTAGTAACAGGGTTTGGTACAGCAAAATGTCCTAAGAAGGTGAGGAGGGCAGCAGTGCACTGGGAGATGGCTTTTGCCTTGGTGTTTTTTCTTTCACAGGAGGGATGTTTTTTTGACACCCRTAATTTCTCAATCATTCAAGATATTCTGATGGTGGGATAGTGAGAAAACAGGACAGGATATGCCAATCACAACAAAAAATGTAATTTTCCATGTTGTTTTGCATGGTGTTGGTACYCACTGTTGCCGTTGTGTACCTTTGCTAAAAGATATAGAACAGTTCTAAGGAGTGTCAATTGACTGATCAATTATATGCCTAAAGATAGACTGATTTGTGTCTGTACTGTCTCCAGTCATGAGTTAGGAAGGCACTGTTGCTAGGAAGCCAGGAGCAGTGAAATTTCAGCTGCAGYAGGAAAACCTGGATACACTGCGCTTCACTCTCTAAATCTCTTTTAAGYCCTCAAAGAAAGCACAATCTGTGTATTTGTCTTTTTTTTCTCTGACAGATATACAGAAAATTACCAAGGTTAATGCATGATTTTATAATACAATCTCTCAGCTTCAGTTTTTAAAAATTATTTAATCTCTTTCTGAAAAGAGCACTTCTTCRCTTGTTCCAAAGGTGTGGTGAACCTTTCAGCCCTACTTCTGGCAATTATTTTAATAAGTTGATACCAGAAAGAAGAGAATAACCTGGGGTCTTAAACCTACCCTTATGATCTAAACAAGGTTATAAATAAGCAGCTGCATTATAGGTCAAAGAAGGAGCTCTGAAAATGAAACCATTCATGTCAGTACCTAAATATGAATCTGAAAGTCAATGCAACCTTTGAAAGTCAATTATAAGAACAYTTTAAGTACTTTTAGCCTTAACTATTTAACCTGCAGCTCCTTCCAGATATTACCTGTTTTTCTACAGATCCTGTTTGAAAGAGCTTGTTTTTTCAGAGCTTCTGAGCGCCCAGTGATCCAGTTAGCCATGCTTTAATTCATGGGCAGCCAGCTTTCCTCAGCAGAAGGCCAAAAGTGCCTCAGATCAGTGTCCCAGAAGGACACTCTKGTACAGAGTTTTAAGGGGTTTTCACATTGACTTGGAAATTGTGATTTTTCTTTTGGCCATGATACTTCTGCTGCAGCACTGCCGTGGCAATAAGTGGAACCTGATAATAGTTGAGGAGGATATGAAATCTGGCAGAGGAACCTGGACAAAGCTGCAAAGGCACAGTACAGGTCCCACAGGGCAAAGCTGTAATTTCCTGCAGGAAGCATAGATTCTGGCCATTTCCAAAACCCATTTWCCACTGCAAAACCATTTTCAAAGGCAAAGATTGACCAGTCGTAAAATATTTTTTCAAACATTCCTTCCCAAGCGTCTTCATTATATTCACCATCATTGCTCAAAACTTCTGCAGATCATCTTTCACTTCTATTATCAAATTCTTAGCTGGAAACCCTCTATAATCCATGGGATTCTGCAGAACATCTTGGAAAGCAGTAGTCTACATCTTAATTTGCTCAGAGGCTCTAAATAATCACCATTGAAAGAAACAAAGAAAGTGGCTGAGCAAAGTAATTATCACTTTTGTTTTTATTGTTTATGTTGGTAGACACTGGGATGAGTATTATAAAGAAGTGGGAAGGAATGAGGGTTTGGATTAAAGCATAATGTTAAGGATATATTAATGTAGGAAAAAATTTAAAACTATGCAAACATGTAAAATGTGCCTTGAAGCACCTTTGGGAAAAAGTGCTATTATATTTATTTTATTTATAGAAATTTCCAAACCTTTGAATCATGCTCCAACACTAACAGGGCATATCTAGATGTCTCTTAAAAGTTTCTCTGTGAAAGTTTGAATGTTAATATTGCATCATTTTTAGAGCAAAATTATGGGAAACTAAAGCTAAGGCAAAACAAATCATGTGTGACCTCCACAGAAGTTAATWTGAGTCTCTGCATTTATTTTTAAATACTTTGTTGGTTCTTCTGATCCAGATGGGCCAAAGGCCAAGCTGAATCCCTCAACCTTAACTGAAGCCCAATTAACTAAGAAAAATTGTCAAATCACTCTGGAGAGGTGATCAGCATTATTTAATCTTCAAAGTTGTTGCTGTTGGCTAAAGTAGGTGTTCCACTGAATATCATAGAACACTTGCTATCAAAGCCAACATTTCTTTAGCTGAAGTATTTTGTGTCTCAGACAGAACCCTAAAAGTTGGGAAACTTCGAAAATCACTGAACCCATACTGTTTCAGACCAAAGCAAAACAGCCTGATGGCTCTCTACAACATGCCCCATCTTTTTCCCYGAGGACTTATTCTTTCCAGCTAATTTTTAGTCTTTCTCAGATGATTTAACAAAAAGCCCAGTCCTGCAGCATTCCTATTCCAGCCATTTGCTTCAGCTGCATCTGTTGAGCTATACAGARCTGAGTAAAAYTTTATTTTKATTTTTTATTTGTTTTTATTTACTTTTCCATGCATAGTTTTTGATGTTTCTAAACTGAGCTGTTAAATAAAGGCATTTTGTCAACTGCACCTCTGGGCCCTGAGCCTGCCCCTGCAAGACCAACTTTGAACCCAGCTTTGTTACCCAGACCAGGAGCTCAGGTCAATGCTGAGCTACAGGGAGCTGTGGCACTCCCTCAAACTTTGCCATTCAAACCTCAATGGGCACTGAGGCACAGGAGTTGCCCATCTCCCATACTACATTAAGGTTAGTCATTGTTAATGGAATGGGACTGAGGGATTTTAACTGTCCCAGTGTCCCTGCCTCTTGCTGCATCACTTTTAGATATGAARTACTCCTAGCCAATTGTGAATAGAAGTACAAATTTGTCTGTGTTGTTTCTAGAAATCAAAGAGTTRAATGCCAGCATCTCAAAAGACTGARAAACTTTAARTGACGTTTTATCTTTKGCWCTGTACCTCTGWCTATACTACCTCCCTTTTAATTTTAGTTCTTGTCACATATTTCCATTATAAACCCACAAAGTTATGAATATCAAATACTGTAGTTGGGATTTGTTAGCTAAAAAGAAGCTACTATGATTCAAAGCTATCATCTCAGCTGCTTATGCTGTTTATCTCTGTGTCTATCAGGGTAAGAAGCATGTTTATCAGGATTATCTGTAGTATGGAAGGTATCACAGCTGTCTGTTGTGCATTTCAAATGCAGTCTTTTCAGCAGCAAAATCAGCAGCAAAATTCTGCAAGGAGCACATGTGGAAAACAATACAAAACGCTTTGAATTTAACCCTTAAAATCAGATTTCACTATGTTCCTTATATTCATATAACTGTTTCACAGTTCCTTATGTTCAAATAACCTGTAGTGTACTCCCTTTCATTATATAAATATTCACAGAAATTTTGTGCTCAAATTATTCTTCAGTAACATTTAACAGGAAAATCAATGAATGTTTTGCTTTTTCAAAAATTTTCAAAAATCAACAAAACCATGTATATTGTTCAGGATTTCAATAACTCCTCAGTGTTAAAACCCTGGGCCCAGCCACATGGTCTGTCATGGATTTTTACACAGAGGATTTGTTTATGAACTCTCAAGAATGCTCAGGCTATAGAAAGGATGCTCTTGAACTCTTGAGTGAGGCAGAAGGGATGCCAAGGACAATTTTTTCTCTGTGAAGATAGAAAAATGCTCTTATACTTGCATTACTGACTATATGTATGGAGCAAAAGAAACCCATCAAGTTATGACACAGTTCTGTTCATTTAACAAGAATATTTGCTTCGTATGGAGAAGGTGATAAATGACAGCTGAAGTACTAATATTGATTTGGATGTGCCCTGATAGACTAGAAGAAATTCTGAAGACAAAACACAGTGTCAGAGAAGGTTAATAGTTATAATTAAGTGAAATTAAGTGTTTCCTTGTGTCTTTTTTTTTTTTTTCTACTGCAGCAATGGGATTCCTTTCACCTAGTTTTAGGAATTAAAGAGCTAAGCACCCACAACTTCTGATTAGAAGCCTTTTCCTTCACTGGAGGAAAGAAGGAACAATATCCTCCAGCTGCCACGCATTTAGGATGGAGTAGTCATCTTCTGCCTTTAATGAACACAAATGAAGGTTAGACAACTGGCYTAATCTATGGTGAGATAAATCTTATTTTCAGTGTGTAAATACCACAGCCCAATATCTGAAGCCTAGAAGTCACTAAGAGCAAATTTGCAGATGGCTTAGCACTTCTGAACATGAGGYTGTACTGTTCAGATTCATTTTTTTTCCAGGAAAGCATGTTTTGAGTCTAGTTCATCATATGATGTAAAAAAATGTCTAAATGCAACAATAAAAATGTGTCAAAAATTGTTTGTACAAGAATTTCACYGGTAAAACTGTACGTGAAGTTTTCAGAAGAAAACTAAATTTAAGAAAATAATAATGTTGTATTTAAAGAGAAGAATTTAAAAGACCATAAGTTTCTAAAGTCAATGTGAAGAAGGAAGATGTTCAAGGCCAACAARGTAGGAAAAAAGAAGGCTAAGGGTTGAAAGGACAATAGAGTGCTYTGAGTTAACAGAATAGTTATGTGGACACATTTAGGATAAGACTGGTAAAAAGAACAGAGAGATTCAGAGAACATAAACTGTGATGCAGGTAATTTCAGAGATCTGGGGAAGGGCAAGTCATAAAAGATGATAATGAGAATGACATATGTAAGAGAGCAAATGGTGCACAATGCAGTGCAGTACTAGAGAATGCTAAGATTAAATTTTCTCACCTTAATAACTATTCTATTAAGGAAAGACACATCTTAGACTGGTATATGATGTGGTAAAGGAAAGAGCTGCTTCATTTAATATGACTTGCTCTTTGTAAAGAACAAAAGCCTTTTGCCTTTATGATTAAATACTCTTCTTTTGACAAAAACAGCCAATTAATTGCACTTATGTCGTATCCTACTGACAAAACCCAAATAGCAAATGCTCTCTGGGCAGACACTTTATGTAAGAGGAATAAAGGGTCTCTTATATATATAAAGACAAATTACTTCAGTGTCAGCTTCAATTCAAAACAACCTTTCCAGAGATTGAAGGCAATCATGACTTAGGGAATGGAAGGATCCAAACCCTGACAAAGAATCTTMTTTGTCAAATGAGAGATGTAATACAAATGTCTAAAACAGAAACAAAAGAATCAGTTAAACTTGCCTTTTAAAAAGTAAATACCATTAAAAACTTGTAAATAACAAGTATTGCTTTTCCCCTTTGCCCAGATTTCACATTAAGAAGGTATGCTAACTCCCTGTCAGAAATATGAAACCCCTACTTTCTTCAGGACCTCATGGGGGTGAGTACTGATTCAAGTAGTGACAACAGCAAAAGGATTGTTTTAATTAGCTCTTTCCTGCACATGTTCAGGACATAATTCTTATTAAATTTATTCACATTATTTCTAGTTGATTGTAGAAAAAAAGAAATCTAAAATCTGAGTGAAATGAGAAGGAAGAGAATGGCATTTTCCCATGCCAGACTTGAATGATATGGAAGGCAATGCTATTCAAAATGCCAGCAGCATATGCCAGTTTCAATTAGAACATGAAAGGAAAATCTGTTGCTAAAATATAACAACACGCTTTGAGGACCTTACACGCACTTATTTAGAACTTAAAGGATTGAATATCCTTAAAAAWTTCTAAATTTTGACATTTTGTTGAAGCTGTTGTTAAGTATTGGTCTTAATGTAGGAGTCTGAATGAAATACTGTGCCCTGTGCTTTGCAGAATTYCAGAATAGATTATCATAATGATCACTTCTGGCCTGAGAACCTTTCAGAATAGTCTGAGAAACTATTCATTAAAGTTATTGCATCTTGTCCTTCCATGTCACCTTTCCCAGATAATTGCCTACACAGGAGGAAAGAGATAGCTGCTTTCCAACTGACTGTATCTGAGGGCTACCATGGTCCCTTACATGATGGAAGGACAGGGRAGTGTAAAGAACTTGGAGAGCATGAGGGCAATCCATGTGACGTGGCCTGAACTACATTAGGCAAAAAAAGGTTTGCCCTTTAGTTTCCAGTGCTGCTGAAAAGTCCCCATACTGTTGCTGAAACAGCCACACAGAACTGTATAAACATGTTATGGTTTAACCCCAACCAGCAAACAAGCATCAGGAAGCCACTCATTCATTCCCTTCCTCACACCCCTGGTGAGGAGGGCAATTGGAAAAAAAACTTAAATTCTTGGGTTGAGATCAGAAACATTTCATTATTAAAATTAAATAATAAAATAAATAAAATAAAATAATTGTAATGAAGAGGAGAGAGAAAGAGATGAATAAAACCCAAGAGGAAACAAATGGTGCACAGTCTGATCACTCACCACCCACTGACTAATACTCAGACCATCCCTGACCAGCAATCAGCAGCTCCTGGCCAAGCCCTCCAGTTTATATACTGAGCATGAGTTCTATGAAATGGAATGTCCCTTTGGCTGGTTCTGTCAGCTATCCTGGCTTGGTTATCCCCAGCTTCTTGTGCAGCTCCTCACTGGCATGGGAAACTGAAAAGTCCCTGACCTAGAGTAAGAACCGTCTAGCAAGAGCTAAACCATCAATGTGTTACTTTTATTCTTATCCTAAATCAAAAACACAGCACTGTACCAACTACTAAGATGAAGATTAACCCTATCCCAGATGAAACAAGGATAAATCCAGAGGTTAATTTCATGTGAAACCCCTGAGCTGCCTTTTAAGACAGGGCTGCTGAGAGGTCCTTTTTCCAGTAGTCTGGCACTTCCTTTGATGGTTTATTACATTTATTGGAATGGTCAGGAGCCACAATCTATGTCTTTGAACATTAATTGTCTTAGATACCCAAAGTACATTTGGAATAGGCTCAGACTCTATATCTAGGATCAGTACCTGCTCTCTAGGATACTTTCTAGGAAAAACTTTGGCTGATCTACACAGCTTCCAGAAAGTTTGTTTAAAAGAACTGACAGCTGTTGTGGACTGTGGCTTAATTCAAGCAGTTCAGTCCTTAATAGAGTTTATAATACAAGTGCATCTTAATTACAGATCTTTTCCTATTATTTTTATGTAAAATACACAGTGGCCACTTTCTCTGTGGTGCACTAATGTTTTGTGATGATAAAAAGTAATCTGTTYTTTAAAGGCCCCAGAGTAGTCAAARWTGTCTYAGTTATCCCCTYYCTGGCATTATAGGAAAACTTTCATAAAGKTACTATTAATTTCTTTTAATAGTCTAAAAATCTGGGGGAAAAATCAAATTTGAAGTAATTCATTACATAATTTTTCTCCTGAAGAAGTTTTTAAATGTGTCAAGTGACAGAAAAAGCTATTTCTAGGACTTTGGTTTAACATGCCATTGCAGATTCCCTTCTGGCCCTAATAGGAAGAGCCTTATTCTTTCCTGCTAACTTCCCAAGCACTCCTTCAAAGACCTGTTGGATAGTAAATATGAGGAAATACTAGTGGATATAGAAACAAAACATGGATATTCCTGTCTGAATATACCAGAACACTTTTAGTCAACATTTAGATAAAATAACCTCATTAAAAGATCTGGACTTTAAAATAAAGCAATCTAGTTTCCAGATCTCTGGCAGACAAGACTTTTAAAATATTTACCCTTTCATATAGGAGCATAACACACCCTGAACAGAAGCTGCCTGACCTGCTCTGTAAGTGAAAAATATGTGTGATCTCTCTCAATCTCTTTCTCTACCTGACATTAGCAATGGTACTTTCCCCCCTTTCAGTGGTATATTCCATTTATCTGGTTTTATTTYATTTTCTCATTTGCAAGATGTGTGTGTCATTCTAAGGATGCAAAGCTYCTGCTTTACATGAGTGACATCAAATGCAAAAATTATAAATGAGACTAATCAAAAATCATTCAGCAGCCCTTTGCCTTCCCCAAAGAAAAAGGAGCTTTGAATATAATAATCTGTAGAATCTGACTAATGGTGTCATTTTTCTTCTTTCCAGTAGAAATTTAAAAAAAAAAGAGGCAGAAGAATATCTTTTGTGGGAGGATATTACCACCAAAACCCTTTTTAAAATATAACTCCTGTGTCATATTGAGCTATCCAAATTRTTCAGGGTCAGAATGTTGTACTCAACTCCTGATTTAGGATTCTGGCCTTTAGCTCACTTTCTTGTTACTGTATCCTGAGTGTGTCTGCTGGGGCAGTCTCGAGATTCTGTTCCCCAAACCTCTACAAGGACCCCCAGGAGAAAAGAAACAACCTGAAACTTCTATCAGAGGATCAGAAAGTCTGCAACTTCAACTGCATGTGGTCTCCAACCATCATGTTCAAATTCAAAGGAAAACAAAAGCCCTGTTTTAGTGAACATACAATCATGTTCAATGTAAATCACCAGGAAGGACATGYAAATCTAAGAGCAGATGATAGCTCTGCTACATCTTCTGATTCAGAGGCAGAAGAGAGCCAAAGAGATGAYCTTTATCATTTTAAGTAAAGTAGGTTATTCTGCAATCAATTTGTAAGTAAATGATTGCTTGTAACACACACAGTGGGGGGGATGCCTCATGTGCAGAGGTGCAAAGACACAAAAAACCTTAGAGAAATAAAGGGAAATGAACTTAAGTATAGTCAAGCCTAATCAGCACCCAGTGTAAAATACTCAGACAGGTCCTAGTTGGCAGAAGGAAGAAGAGGATCATGGCAGCAGGAAAACAGTGGCCCCTTCAAACTGCAGCACCTCTATCACCAGGAGAGCTCTATCTCCAAATGCAGGGCTGGTGTCCTGGGAAGGAAAACCAAGAAGTTGCAACAGATGGAAAAGTYACCCCAATGTCACTGACCAAAGCACAGAGTAAAATACTACATYTTTCTTCAAGAAAATGCAAAATTTTAAATACTTAAGAAAAACAACCCAAAAGTAGACAATCAAGGAGTTTTTAGAGAACTTCATTATCAGTATTTTGTTCAGCAGCAACCGTTTTGAATCATAAATTGGGATACCATAGGAACAAAAGGTAAAGGTTTTGGGAATTTTATGTAGAAATTAACACCACCTTATCTAGTAGTTGAAGTCATGTTGCTACATCTATGCTGGCCAGGGCTTAGGATGATTATTTTTGTTCTGAATATGTGAGACTGTTCTGTAGCCAAGAGACATTATGTTRGGGAATGTTGAAGATGGACATCAATAAGCCAACAGAGCGTGCATGTGTGTCACGCTATGTCCTAATACCACAAAATATTATGCCAAAATTAGATGCAATTAGAACAGAATTTCTGTAAGGGCAGAAGACAGCACACTGAAACAGTGTTGTGAAAGTTTGCAGATATCCTTGTATTTGTTTCGCGTGAATTAAAGCTGTTAGTCCTTCCCTTTCAGGAACTTCCTATTTCCCCAAGGAAAAAAAAAATACAGCCAAGAAACAGTCAGTCCTTTAATAAGGAGTACTGAGCTGCCTTGTCAAGAGGCTGCAATGACTTACTCTTTTCCAGAAGAAAAATATGTGGGATGAATTAAGACACTCCCTTGCTTCCAGGACAGWGCAGTTTCATGTCATTCATACTGAATATCAAGATGAAAACTTATCCTACTCTTGCTGTCTTCCTTTAAATTTGTAGGAAAATTGTATGGTGTTCTCAGTTACTAGAGGTAAAATAAGCAATCTGGGAAAACCCAATGAAGGTTGGCCTAAAACATCAGAATTATCTCTACATTAACATTATTAGGGGAGGAGTGTTACCAGGCTTAACGCTGTGAAAAGTAAAGTGATAAAGCCCATAGACAGAAATAATAGAAATAGCCACAGAATAGACTAAAAAAATGTTACCAACCCAAAAGAATCAGCTTGGAAATAAAATCARCTTGGTTTTCATGAAAGACAAAAAGAAATAACGGGGGGAAAGAGTACATATTGTTTTATTATTGAATTTTCAAATAATAAAATAATTATGAAATTACATAAAATGTATATGAATCACAGTTGATGGCCACAGCATAAATCTTATTCTGGCGCTGTTGTGAAAATAGCTTTCAGCGTAATGAAGTATTTTGAAATTTTAAGAAGAACTCATGCTGAGTAGAAACAARAAAATCAAAGACAAAAAAATAACACTCAATCAACTTGAGTGTTTTATTATAATAATATTAAACAAAACATATTTTTTTTATTATCTTTGTATTCCTAAGCAAGAATACTTTAAAACAAAAAAATCCTAGAAATTATGAAAAAAAAGTCATGATTAGACATTGAAATATCACCATATAAATATAGCTCTCATCTGTCACCAAACAGTTTGGTTCCACATGCAAATGAAATAATATGAATCAGCCATGGCCTGTTTTTTTACAGATCAGATTGCGTCCTATGTCATGAAGTARAGGTCCAGAATACTCCTAGTGGAACATCCTTGCATAACCAAAATTAGTTCCACAGATGGCACACTGAAATAGAAAGAGAGAAAGATGCTCCGTGAAGGTCATGGAGCATAATGCTAACTCTTCTGAGGATAACTTTTTTCAGTAGAGAATGGAACCCATCAGAGAGAGCAAAAAAAATCTTGTGAAATAATTGTGCTGTAGTCCATTTCAAATGAAAACCTTCTATGGCATAATATTCATTATAAACTCCCCCCAAAATACAAGATGTATCTCAGAAATACTGAGACATCACATAAAAGAACCTTCTGCATTAATAAAATGGGTAAAATCAGATATGGTAGAATGTGTATACAGAAAACAGAGCAGTGGTGCCATTGATTTTTAGTGATCAAAGTAAAAATCAATGGATTAATGCATTTCTGTCTCAGTAAAAAAACATTTTGTGAGTGTTTCATTTAATACATGGTACTCTAAAATCCAATGGTCCCCTCTCTAAGTGGTCTTTTATTTCCACAGGACCAATTAAAAATATGTTTCTGAATTGTAAAGTG
Source organism: Alauda arvensis (assembly GCA_902810485.1). Lineage (NCBI taxonomy): Eukaryota > Metazoa > Chordata > Aves > Passeriformes > Alaudidae > Alauda > Alauda arvensis. Next base: position 748,156 of record CADDXX010000019.1, on the reverse strand, counting down.
CTTCTGGTGAACTCCAACTTGCTTGAAAGCATACTGGCACATGCTACCCAACACAGCAAGTATGGTGGAAAAAAATCYTAKGAGGTGATCCATTTAGTTCTGCCASKGTTCAKSCTTGCAYGTACAGTTAGGATGACTGAGGATATCATGAGAACTGGGGACTATTTTGTATGGTCTAAGTGAAGAAGTCTTGTAAGTATAGTCCAGCACTTTTACCATTCTACAGTTCCTGAATCAGGAAAGAGATTCTTTCACCCATGTGATATGCTTTTCTAGTCATATTTCCTTTTATAATCCTGTAAATCATAAAAACAGGAGCATGCAAAGGAAGCAGTTATTTTTAAGTAATGCTAAATACACTCATTGACAACTTTCGTTGGTGTTTCTTTTTCTGTACATCCTTGCTGGATTACAAATAGCACGTAGAGAGCCTGATTTGGGAGATGCTTGAAAAAGGAAAAAAAGGAAAAAAGTAACATTGCATCATTTTGGGTCTGATGACGGTAAAAAAAYAATTACTGCATTGCTGATATATGCATCTAATGTCACAGAGTTTGGAGTGCTTTAAGAGCACAGATTTTAGAGTGATTCAAGACATACATTAAGGGGATGTTCAGAGTAGGAAAGGACATCCAAACATAAGCATTAGGAGAGGCAGCAGGATTCTGGATTTTGGAAGTAAACATTTTCTTCCTGTTCCTATGAAACAATGGATCCGTCCAACTAACACTCTGCGAGATTAATTACATTGCTCCTGAAATAATGGTGTAAAGTATTTCAAGTAAATTCATAAAATGACCCAAATAGTGAAGGGTAATTATCCTTGTTTTCCAYGGAGTACTGTATGGGCTATCTGGTCTATTTTACATGATCTTCTCAGCTAAGAATCAGAAGGAAAATAAACCCTGWGCTTTACTAGAACCTGAAGTCAATACCACATAAAGGTCCCTTGCAAGAGAAGAGAGTGAAGCAGTAAAAAAAGCATGTAGAWAGATAGAACTAACAGTATTAAATGGATAAAACGGGTAATTTTGTCAGAACGGAAGGYCTTATTTGAAGAGAACATCATCCCGGGTCTAGTGGAATCTAAGGGAAAAAAAAGTACTTAATTTCTTTTGATGGAGTTTTTCAGTGGTAAGGAGATTTGTAGAAAATATTAAGATTGAAAAAAAGCTCATGAGGACAGCAGGGCATGGAACTACTCTTTAAGGAACATGCAATGAAGAGCAATGTGATGCTGTCTATCTTGGGGAAGGCCCTGATGCCATGATCCCTGCTTGAAGCACTGTGGAAGCTCATGATGGCTGCAAAGCACCACAAAAGCACTGGCAAATGAACCAGGAGTTTGTTTGTGTCCCCTGCATTGTGCGTAATAATTAAAGTAAATGTTAAGTCCATGTGCATGAATTGAATAATGCAGCAAAGGCTGGGAAGAACACATGTGAGAGAGAAAGCAGAAGAAAGCAGCCCCTTGCAGTAAGTCCTCCAGCTATCTCCCTGGACAGGGTCCTCCTTTCTGTGGGGATCTTGAGCAATTTTACTTTCCCCTGATTTCGATTAGGTCGGTTTCTCCAACAATGCAGCAGTTCACTCAGCAAAGAAAAAACACCTTCCTCTTCCGCTGTCGTATTTCAACTTTGTTCACCTTTTCATGCTGCTGTCTTCAAAACAGGAGCCAAAATGAAGTTCTTCCATGTTCTCATTTGGAACAAGCTTCCATTTTATCTTYCCCCTGGCACATAGGATTCCTTCAAACGCTGCTCAAATGGGAGTGTGTTGAGTTGTGTTTTCACTTCTGCAGGGGCGGAGAGTAAGAAAGAACTGTTGGCTCCAGTCACGAAGCTGTATCAGGACCTGAAATAACCAYCTGACTGAATGATCCAGTTTTGACCACTGAAAACAATAGTGAACATATCAGTGGAAAATAGAGTTCCCAAAAATAGGAGACTGTTATAATCATCTCTTCCTATCTTGGATTTCACCAAGGTTTTCTCTTCCAGACTGAAGTGGTGTGTAACTTCAAGATGACACTGTGTTGAGATTTGGAATGCAGATCTTCAGTTTTGATGAGAAAATAATCTTATTTTTTGCCCACACTTATTTAATGACTTAACAAATTTTATCACAGAAAGAGTGGTGTGAATTATAGAGTACTTCAGTTTGCCAATAATTCCTAGAATTTGAAATACAGCCTAGTTCCAGATGGAAACTGAACTTTTTAAATTTACAACCGAAAAAAAAAAGTCTAGGAGAGCTGGGCAGAAAAAATATGTTTTTCTAGTAATTGGRACAATTTTATTTTACTGTTCAACTTAAAAATGTTAACTTGTTATGAAAAAGACCCAGAATTTTATAATAAAACATTTTTACCAAGGAAAAACTGAAAAATTTTTATCAAAAGTGTCAAATTTATTTTGACATTGTTGAAACTTTGTCCCTGCTCTTTTAAAATTAAAAGCCAGCTAAACATGCCTTATTTCATTAAATAATTGGATTTTAACAATGACATAATATGATAGAATATGCTTGGGTCTAAGTCTCTCTCAGCTCATCTTGTAAGTCCAGACTAATAGGATTCTCAAAGCAAATACTGAGAAACATCTAACAACAACCCTATGTAATTATCTGATGGCCACTTTGAAATTTACCTTCCTTACACATTTAAATCCTTCTTTTAATTTGAAAATAAAAAGGTGAAAGGTTAGAAATTTGATATCTACATTGCTCAGAGATTTGAAATGAATATATTAAAGTCTATCTGATTGCAYTGTAGCAAGCTCTAGTGGCAACAATGTGAAAAATCAATAAAGCAAAAACATAAATACAAGATATAAACAGTAATCTGAATTTTCAGAWAATCCAGTGGTAATTTAACCCTTCCTGAACACTACAGTAAGGAAGAGTTTTTTCCAAAGGTAGCATTTATAATTTGAAATACCAGGTAGCCCATTTACAAGCAGTATATGGTACTGCACTGAAGCCCATGTTAAGATCTGCACTTACAACATCTGTGGTATATTTTAGGAATTAAACATGGTCCTGAATTTTTCCCCTGAGATAAAGGAAGAAGTCTTATGTATAAGCATGCATATATAGAATATAGAATATAGAATATAGAATATAGAATATAGAATATAGAATATAGAATATAGAATATAGAATATAGAATACTTGTACAGTGGAATCTTATTGATTGTTTGCTTTTAATGCATTTTGCTTTGTAGGTCCTGGTAACCTGGTCCCAGCTCAATATGCCATGAACCTCCTATAAAAAGTCTCCTGGCTTTTCCTCTCTATCCTCCTTGTATGTTTAAAGATAGCAGGTATCTCCCCATACATGTGGCAGTTTTTAGAAGCCATATTACATTTCAACACTGAAACCTAAATCATGTCCTATGACCCCCTACCCTGTATTTTCCATTCCTGTTTCCATATGGAACACACTCCACTGGCAGTTATGGACAGAGATGTTCTCCTCGCAGCATCATTCCTCTCACTGTGTTGTAGCCATTGCTGAAGTGAAAAGAGTTCTCCTATGCCCTGATTCTTTTAGGGTAGGTGTCTCCAGAGTGTAGATGCATTTAAAATGGCTTTTGTATGTAGCTGTCAACAAATGCCAGACCAGTCATGTAACTGAATTGCAGTCAATCCCTCTCTGGCCTTTATTCACAAACTGTAATTATTGGTGTCTATTTGTGGTCTGTGTCTGTCAATGTACTTCATCATCTGGCTTTAGGTACAATCAGATTTTGGAATTCCCTTTACTGGAAAGTTCTTCAAGAGAAACTGGTTTTCGGCTGTCTCAAAAGTAAACCTGCACAGGACTGTTAATGAGAGCTTCATCAGTACCTGCTGGGAATTACATTTTGGAGACTTTTGCGCTTTTTTTGCTTTCACTTGCACTTGCCAAAGTCTTCCACTCTTCTGTATTGCTTGAGACAGCTTGAGTGGCATCACGTTAAAACCTGAAGAGAGGGAGGTGTTATAGAAGACATGCTTTTCCTCTTGCAAGACTGATCTATACACACATGCCTCCCCACTAAAAAAAGAACCAGACAAACCAAACAAAGGAGCACAAAACAGTGACACTAGAAATCTCAAAGAGTTAATGGCAGCACTTTACATGTTGATATTTCTTTTCTTGATTTTTTTACATTTCCTTTTTTTAAAAAATTAAAAGCTCAACATTTCCCAAGCATAAAAAACCTCAATTTCTAGCAAACTGTGGCATTTCAGTATAATTCTAAGAAGCTGAATGGAAATATAGCAGCCAAAACTATTGGCATAAAAGAGAGAAGTTGTTTTAGAKGTTGAATTATAGTGAACAAAGGTAAGATAAATTATTCTCTTGGCTTGATTATTACAATAACTGTAGAATTGATTCAGTCTTCACATTTATTCAGAAAAAAATATTGTGTATGGAAGGTGATCTCTTCAAATTTAAAGTTTAAAAGACCACTCTATGTTTTAACATTTTAACAAGTATGAAAGGTAACAAAATTTTTGATTTTTCATGGGTTTGAAAAAGTTAGGGAAGAATAAATTGATGAATAGGCATTAAGGAATTTGAAAGTGACATTTACTGTGCTTTGRTGTGGGAAGAGTTCAATGTTTCATAATCTTGCTAATCGCCTTTGTGAATTTTTTCTGGGGAAACAATTAATTAGTCTAATTTATTTCATTAAAATAAAGTATGACACTAACATGCTAATAAATAAAAATTAAATGAAGTCTTCAGTAGGTCTTCTGAAACATGAAATTAAACTAACCCCTTGAAGTAACACTTGATCAGGCAATTCATAATTCAGCTGGCTTCCAGCATTTTCTTTAGGATACAAACAGTGAGCTCATGCTATGCTTAGGAGAAAATTTATCCTGTAAATGGCTAAGATTTCTTTTTGCTTCGTAGTCAGCCTCAGTCAACAGGCTCAGCAGTCAGTTTTCCCCTTTCATGGTCATTCTCTTGGTAATCCAGTAAAGAAAATAAGATGAAGATATGGAAATAATTATTGTTTTTCTCTGGCAGATTTAGATACTGATATTTTTAACTAAAAATATGAATAAGAAATCAAATCTAGTACCCACAAATTACTGAAATAATTCTGGAAATGTTATTGACTCTTTCTGTTAATCAAGAACAGTTCATTTGTGAATACCATTATTTTGGAATGGCTTTTTTAAGTACAGAAGCTACTTTTTGGAAAAGCAAACTTCTGCCAAGGATGTTTATCAGTAATTTGGTTTGTTTCAGTAAGGGGGTTGAGAGTCAGGAACCAACTCTCAACAAGACAGCAGAGCAAACAATCTCAGAGGCTGTTGCCTCTATGATGGATGGTGTCTTATGGATTATTTCACTTCATAGTTTTGATAGCTTTTTTTAAGCCAATCCCTTGAAATATTTTGCCATCACTGTTGTAAAATGCTGATGATCATCATGATAATGATATATTTAATATTATTATTATTTCTTGAAGAAGAAGAAGATGTATACATTTTCAGTGTTTGAAAAAGCTGTCCAAAGGCAGCATCCTGAGAAACAGGAACAACTGGTTGTGATGGTTCTGTCAGGGTGTTGTGTTTTAATCCCAGCCATCAACCATGCCCATTCAGCTGACCATTCCCCAACCAGTAGGACCGTGGAGAGAATTAGAAGGGTAAAAGCTGGAAAATTCAAGGTTTGAGATAGTTTCGTAGGATGAGCAAAAGCCACACAGGCAAACAAAGCAAAACAAGGAATGAATTYACTGCTTCCCACAGACAGGCAGGYGTTCAGCCACCTCCAGGAGAGCAGGGCCCCATCATGCATAAGAGTGATTTGGGAAGACTAAAGCCATAATTTCAAAACACCCTCTTTCTCCTTCTTGCYTCCATTTTATATGCTGAGCATGGTGTCATACGGTCTGGAATATTCCTTYGGTCAATTTGGGTCTCCTGTCCCAGCTATGTCCCCTCCCAGCCTCCCAGACATGCCCAAATCCCCTGCCAGCATGGCAGTATGAAAAGCAGAAAAGGCCTTGGCTTTTTGTAAGCCCTGCTCAGCTATAAACAAAAGCAAACAAAGCAAAAACATCTCTGTATTATCAATCCCTTTACTGGCCACTGTGAAAAAAAAATTAAATCTACCCTTGATCACCRTGAAGAAAATGATCTCTGGAACAATGAGAATGAAACACATAAACACAAATTAGGCTCAACGTGCTCCCATCAACACTGTTGCATATTTGGGGAAATGCAATTAGGTATGTGAGGGATACAGGGAATAAAATACCAGCTTTCCATCCCAAAGCCCTTCAGAGTATTTGCATATGACCAAGAAGCAGCCTAAATGTGAAGTCATAGATGAGCATCACTGCACAAAAATGGGGTAAACTGAAAGAATGCACTAAACTCCCAGTTTTAGCTCTGTCATTATTGCCTGGAAGATCTCATCTGCCTAATTCAAAGCCTTCAAACACACCAAGGAGAAAAGAAAAAATATGTTGTTTCATAAACTTATCTTCATCTGCTTGTGCCTGCTGGGAACACCTTTCTGTATTGCCAGATTATGTTGCCAGAAARCAAAATCTTTTAAGCCTATTTCACCTGACTTAATTTTCTCCTCAGTTATTGTCTTATAAATCAGAATTTATTATCAGGCATCTCATCTACAGAAATGCTAAAAATATGAGCCAGGCTTTAAAAAGYATTTCTGACTGTGACTTTAGAAAGGCAGATGGGAATAGTTATTGGAGTGAAAGGCTTTTTGCTCATCCCTTCCCCTCCTCTGATGCTGCAGAGTTCTGTGTCACATCCACTTGCTGGGTAAACTTCCAGCCACCACAGCCCCCACCTTGACTGTTTGAAACAGCACATTTCCAGYATTTTCTTAATTAGTTTATTCCTCCTGCACTCATTCTGACTGTTTCTTTTTTACTCTTTTTTACCTGCATTAGCTATAAGCTTTTTCCTTTATGTTTCAACTATCAGTATTCACATATACATGCACAGACATATATATACATATAACTACATACAACTGTACATCAACAGGTATAGCTGAAAAATAGAAATGGCTTGTTGTGGAGAGGAATGGTGGCAGARTTTGGGTCTGTAAATGCAAATACCCCTGCCCAAGTTATACAGTCAATATATAACAATCCAGATGAGCAAACTTAATTTAAAGGTGAAATCCAAATTCTGCCAAGGGAATTTGAAATATTAATAAATGATGAAGGGGGTGGGGGGAGCATGGAAAATGCTGGAAATTAGTTCCCAGCATTGTGGTTTGTTTGCTACAATTTGTTTTCTATTAATATTATAAATTCATAGCAGTCTGCTGAATTCTGTAAGTCTACTGTTGTGTAAGTAATGTATGCATTARGTGAAAGGGGCATAGTTTAGATCTCACTTAATCTTTAGCATGATTAAGATTTTGCTTTTACAAAACCTTCATGTGTTAAATTCACATCCTATCCATATGGACATCAAAAGTACGAATCAAACTTTAAAAATCAAATCCCATGACAAAATAAAAAAACAACAATATCTGATTGCTTATGGTAGGAATTTTTTTGTTTTAAGCATCATTCTGCTATGCTCACAGATACAGAAATAAGTAAGTAAATATGATTTAGTATGACCACTCCTAGGAATTTTTTTTAGCCATTTAATGAGGTGGCTAGCATGTGCCAAGAATAGGACATCCATCCTTGTGTCCCATCCTTTTCCACTACAGGTAATTAATAGACATAGACCATATCTCTTGTTTACATTATTTTGTCKAAGGCMYTCAYGAAAAAGCTGACAGTAGATTAATTAATTGTGAATTATTAATGAAATAATAATTGTAATTAATATTGTGTTCTGTCCCGTGATTTTTTTCAGATTTATAGCCCACTGAGGACCAATCTGACTTCAAGTACCTTTCCTGAACTTAAAAATGCAATCAAATAAGAGGAAAACCAGCAGCTGCTCTCCACTGATAATCAGTACATTAAAAATTAAGCTAAGCAATATTCCATTCCTGACATAAATATCAGTCATCTTCAGCTCCATTTCTCCCCCAAAACTCACTAAACAACCAGGCCTTGCAGCAAACAGTGACATGAAATCCCATCGGATTAAAATGCAGAGAAAAATTCAAACTGCCACAGYTTAATTAACAAAAAGAAAACAAGCAAACGTTTTTTTCTACAAAATACAGCAAGAAAAATAAACCATGTAGTACATTGGCACTTAGCTCTGACTCATTTCTTTACTAAACCTACCAAAAAAAAAATCTGGGTTTTGCTTTCCCCAGCACATGAGGGGGACCAAAATGTCCCTGCTGAGTCCAAGCACTGATGTCAGAGGGATCCTGTCACTGGTGTGACACATTGTCAGCCAGGASCCACTGTCTCTCATCATCCAGGGATGCTGAATCTTGCAAAGCCAGGAGCCCAGCCTCAGTGGTACTGGCTCTGCCCTGACTTTGTGGACAGTCTTTGCATTCCCAGCAAACTCATTACTTCCTTCCTCTTCCCACCAGCCTCCTTCCCCTCTCAGCCAGCAYGTCCTCACTCCATGCTTGCTGTCCCTTCTGAGCTGATCTCTGCCACCACATCACAGTGCTGTCATTATTTCCCTCCACTGGTGCCACAATCCATGCACAGAGTCCCACATTATGCTGTTGCATAATGTTTCYATCAAGAGATTGTAATTAYTTTTTTGRAACACRATGTRAAACTTYTCTCTCCGTTTAGCTATTTCATTATTGTGGCTGTAACCCTTTGGCCTTTTATACTCATAACCTGTCATTCTTCAAAATGGGTAACAGACCTTATGTTTTTTGTACAGCTATTGGTTTCCCAGAATGTACATGTTTTTCCTCAGTTTTCACAGCAGCCTCCAGTGTTCTGGGCAATGCTCTACATCTGTTTTACACCATTTCTCTCAATAAATGGCTGCATATAGACCAAACATTCAAATGTTGCCTCTAAAGGAGAGCCAGTTGGTGCTAATTCTATGTTATTTACACTCAGGTATCTTCTAGGAAGTTATTACCCTTTGGGGACTTGCTTATTGCTCTTCCTGGAGTATGAGKGTTTATGGCAAGTACAAGTTGCCTTTATTGATATCTTAAAAAAYAATCTGTCAAAGAGAGGATGCTATACACATATCAGCTAACAGCAATCCAAAAATGTGAAAAGTTAATGAAATAAACTTTTCTTGTATCAATTCTCTTATTCTTTTGACCCAGTTGTATAATTTCTAAGATTAAAATCATTTCTACTAATAATATTTTAGGGGGTTTTATCATGTCTACTTCAACGATACTGATGATGTTTAATCACAATCAAAACAAGTGACATGTACAAGCTTTCTTTCAGTTTACTTCTAAAATCTTCATGGGCCATACCATAAAAGTCATATATATAAACAGGTTTTTTCTGTAAAGGTTCACGTGGAATATTTGGAACATTGGGAACATTCTGCAAGTTACTAATTCATGGTAGTGCTGAGGAAGAAATAGCTGGCAAAACCAGGCACCCTTTGTTTTTTTGTCAATATGGATCACAACAAGATTCCAAAATAGAGGTATTATGTTGTTATGCCAATCTAATTTTTTCATTGTAAATATTTCCTAGTGTATTTCAAAGAAAAGTTTCATCTATTATACTTTCTTACCAGCCATCTCTTCCTTGGACCTTGTATCTGTAATACGCAGATAAAATTCTGATCCAGGCAAAATTCAGTATGTGATCACTCCAGTGACATATTTTCTAGTAAATAATCAACAGGTAAAGAAATAGTTCTGTCAGTGAGCTTTCCTTTATTCTGGCTGAGTGCCAGGTCAGAGCCATACTTCCCTCTGTTTATCCTCAAAACAAAATGTACATAACACTCAAGAACAGTACATGGAAAGGGTAAAAACACTGAAAACTTTAGGTGCAGGAAAAGATTAAACAAGAGAAAATTAGGTAAGCTCCACAACACTTGGTTGCAGGAGAGTAATTTGTATTTCTCATTTCTATGAAAATTTCTGTGACTATGAGAGACAGAGAAAAATATTTTTTCCCCCTCAGACCCTTTCTGCTCTGAGAGAAAGTACCATTGGGAGTTGGTGCAATTGCTAGTGAGAAACAGCCCATGCCAGAGAATGGTCTTGGTAAACTCAGAAYAACATACCCTGTCTGGATCCCCAGGTTTTCAACATGGTTCTCCAGGTAAATTTGAGCCAGAAGTATTCCAATTAAGACAATAAGTTAGCTGGCACACTGGCACACTCAGTCCGTAAATCAGGATTGGATCTTATCTAAGAAGGGCAGACAAATAATTTCTTTACAGGCAGTAGAAGGGGAAGCCTGTATTTGGCCACCATCTATATAATTGTAGCAGTTCTTGTTTATTTTTAAAAATTTTGAAAAGGCAGCCTCTTTTAATCTGAGGATACAAGATCAACTGTTTTCCTGGCAGTTTTCCTGCTTGATTAGGAGAATACAATSCTCTTTAATTCTGCTTGATGTTCTATAACTAATAATGAGACTCTTTTTGAATCACTAGGTATCAAGCGACACAGAAAATCAAAATATTCACCATGGGAGTAATAGGTTTCCTTTTTCAGCTCTGATGTGTCCAATACATGATTTTCCAGAAAAAAGCGAGCATTCTGCTCATAAAAGGTAAATCCAAACTAGAAAATGTGCAGAAATGGTTACAAAAATGGATACAGGGAAGAGAATCTGCCTTCAAATACAGAAACTTGGCTTTTTGAAAGAATAGGACTGCATACCACAATGTATTAGGATTATGAATACAAGGGATAGGCAAGAACTGTTTGCACAAATAGGATAAATTATGTAGCAGTTCTATACTTATTTTCAACAATACGCTAGCAACATTAATGAAATACACAGAAAGTGTTGTTCATATCAGGAATGAGAAGAAATGAGAGAGACAAATCCATTGAGAAGCATTCAGAACAAAAGTTTGAGCTTGTTTGCAGAAAAAAAAATTTCATAGAATTATTTATTGTGGATGAATTTTGGGCAGTGAGATACATACTTACATGGGTTTCTGTTCTTTAAGGACCTAATGGGGGGAAAGGACTTTTTACATAGGCAAAAATGTATTTTGAGAGAGTAACTTCGATAGCACTGAGGTATTTGCATCAGCAGTGCAAGGACTACATCTGAACTTGTTTCCCAGGGAGACAGGATGTTTTCCAAGAAGAATATCATCACACCTTGAAATAGCAATAGACTCCCCTCACAGAATAAGACAGAACAGCCAAGAACAGCTTGACCTTTATGGGGGCTGTTAGGTGATAGTGCTGCATTTATTTACCTACTTCTCTTGGTTGTGTAAGAGAAAGCATGATCCCTTCTTTGCAGAGCTTTGCACAGACCCCAAATCCCAGATACAAAACATCTGTTTGCATTCAGACTTCAGCTATAAACGCCAGCAAAGGCTTTTCTTTGGTAACAAAGTGCTTTGGCTTTTGCAGCTGTTCTTTAAGAGTAGCAAACTCTTCCTGGTTGACAGCAGGCAGAGAAAGCACCGAGTGCTTGTTTGTGTGAGTGCTGAGGGGAGCACACACTGCATCTGTCTTCTGGTGGTGTTCCTATGAAGTGAGGGACCTCACAAAGCAGGTAGCACTTTGAGTGCTGCACTCTGAATGCAGCAGAGCATGATATGATGCATCTTTAYTTATTCTTAACAAAATCCATCTCTGAAACTCCAAGGAGTTATAATCAGATCTAGCTAAATTAATTGTCTAATTGTCCTTCTTTTATATACTTGTATATAAAATAAAGTTACCCTAATGTGTGAAATCTAAGAATAACTTACAGTGAACTGCAGCCCCTTTACACTGTGCATAAAATGGGGCAGTGTATAAGCTACAGATTACACCAGTTTCTTCAGCCTCTGCCAGCCTTAGCAAGTGAGGGCTGAGTTGAGAAAAAGGTAAGGGGCAACATTCTGCTTAAAAATTGTGGACTTAAAAAGAAACAGGGGCTCTGGGGCAAAGCAAGTACAATGAAATGTAGGAGACTACGCAGTCCCTCCGTTCCAGGACAAAATGTGCTCTGTTCCTCCCTGGAAGTAATTATTCTGACCTGGTTTAAAAATTCTCAGGGCAGGAGGTTTAGCATCTTCTGCAGGGAGCTTGTACCAGCATTTCACCTCCTTAGCAGATAAAAAGGTGTTTCTAGTCTGCAACTCACTTCATGGTTGAAACAGACAACCAGAAGCAGCATGAGAGGACGGATTCAGTGACACAAGCTGAGCTTTTGTACAGACAGGTTTTGAGATATGAGACATCTGAAATGATGAATTACTCAGAGTAAGAGCGAAGTGAACTGACTTCTTCTTGTCCTGTCCTTCTTTTACATACCCCCAAAGTCCACATCTCCTTCATGACAGACCCTACTCTATAAGAATATGAAAGAGAGCACACAGGATCAGAGCTCCTTCCAGCCTTTATTCTCTCCCCATCACCTGCAGCATGTGCCATATGAACAATATACAACCAAGTACACACTGACATGGCCCCCAAGGAATCATTTCATTTTCCATCAATCTTTGTTTTAGTGAACAAGGGTTTGAATTTTGGGGGTTTTGTCGCTGATGCATTTTTCTTCCATTAATTTAACTAACTTGTTTCAGAGTGCCTGTGCAACATCCTTGTAACAATGAGTATCACAGTTTCACTGTCCAGTGAGTGAATAAATATCACAGATTCACAGAATCATAGAATGGTTTGGATTGAAAGAGACCTCAAAGACCATCTAGTTCTAACCCCCCCACCATAGACATGGATGCCACTAGATTAGGTTGCTCAGGGCCCCATCCAACCTAGGGGTGTCCTACAGATGGGGTGTCCACAAGTTCTCTCAACAACCTGTTTCAGTGCCTTGCTACCCTCTAAGGAAATATCTCAWTTTTTGTTCTGATCTTGATTCCTGTTTCTTTCTTCCTTCCTACTTTTTTCCTACAGACGAGCTGCAGCTTCAGGAGGTTGGCAGAAGAGGAGAGCAGAGTCAAATCTAAAATAAGGTATGTCTGTCTGTTTTTTCATGCTGAGCTATCTTACACAGAGACAATAACTCTCTTGTAATACCACTTGCTCACATAAAAATTTCCATTAGCCACTTATTTTCAAATAGAGGTATTTCCAACRTGGTAAGATATATTTTGAGGTCGTCTGACTGGGATATTGGTCTTCTTCACCTTAACAACAAAAAGAAAACAGCTATGGTGTCTTCTTCATTGATGGCAGTCTAAGTCATGACTTCATAGYTTGGAAAGGCAAGAGTGTATTTGAGAGACTTTTAAGCCTGTTTAGTTTTGGCATTGCTGCAACCCATGCTTGTAGTTTGTGGGAAGTGGCACATGAAACTAGACTTGCAGAGCAGAATGAGTTTGCTAAAAATAACCTGTGACTGACCACTCAAAACCYGAGGAGCATCTCCAGAAACACGGGTTTCAGAAGTCACAGTGATTCATTGCCCAGGAGGTCAACAAGAGTCTGAACACGTGGTAATCAGTTCTGCCTGTAAGATTGCCAAGATAGAAGACTACCCTTCCATCCAATTCACCTCTGACCATTATCAGAGGGGTTCAGATACAGACACAGAAACCTCACAGTTGACTAAAGCAGCTGTTGAATGGTAGGGATCACACTTAAGCAGCCAACTTTGMTATTTTGAGGTTGGGAGGGTTTTTTGATTTATTTTTTTTTAAAGCAGAACTTGGGTGTGCATCTAAAAGATTGTGAGTTTCCTTCTTTTTATTTGCAGAAGAAATCAAGTTTTTTGTATTCCCTCTTGGCTGTAAACTCATTGAAAGTCTGARCTCATGAATAATTTAAAATTTGAATTGCATCTGCTTTACTGTAAGTCTTTCTCTCTATGCACTTTATGACCCCACCCAGAATTAAGCTTGCTACGTGGAAGAAATAAAAAGAAACATAATAAAAATTATGTAATTATCTCAAAAACTTTAAAGTTATAGATTTCTCATAACTGCCTCGACATTTTCTATAAACATTAAAAATTCACAGGACWAACTTAATGGTTTTGAATTCTTCTTGAAATGCAAGACTATTATAGTACCAATTGCTATCTATCATTAAACAATGACTTCATGTTAAATAACACTTTTCTTCTGTAATATATACAGATCTTATTCCAATATTTCTACTCAGAAGCACAAGCACATAATTAGCCTTGCCTGGTGGAGACATTGTTCTACTTTCAGGCTTTTTAAAATTAAAGTTATACCATAAAATATGTTTAAGTATAGCAGCCATGATCTGTGACATCAGGGAAAAAAATCACATTCTACATTATAAAAGAACTTCTAAAAAAGCATCACACAGATCTCATTAGTTTTGAAGGCAAACACCTCTAGGTTTGTTTTTTTTAATCCAGCTATGAGTCAGTGCTTTGTGAAAGTCAGTGCTGAATACTTTCTGCAAGTTRAAGTTGCTCTCAGATCCTTCACTCAGCCTATTTACTCCCCATAGCCTCTAAGTGTTCATTTAAATCACAGTAAGCCAAATGAAGAGCACACTCCTAGTGCAAATTATCAGTAAAATAATTAAAGGCTTTTCAAGATTTGCAAATATTTTCGGTAGAGTAGCAAGAAAGAGGACAATTACTACTGTACATAATGGGACTATGTATTTATCAGCAAAACTTATTTCATGGATATTTGATTGTCTCTCTTTTCTAAATAAATAAGTAAATACATACATATGTGTCTATTTACMGAAGATGTGCAAGTACTAATTTAAATTCACATTTACTCTAAATTTAAGTTCTCAAATAGTTTAGTGAAGTTCTACTCTTCTGTAAGGAAAACTCCACTCCTATGAAAATGATATTTAATATCTCTATTTGCTCTAGGATTACCAATAGAATACAAAGTCACTCAGTCCTTCAAAATAATGTTGAGTAGTCTTTTCTGAAAATTCTTTCCACTGTTTTCAATGAAAAAGGCCTTTGTGCCCATYGCCACAGATATCAGGCAACTTAACAAAAAATAATTTTGACCATCATTAGTAGAAACCAGTTCAGGATAGTCCTGGGTGAATAAGAACAGTGGAAAAGTTGAAAATATACCTGCCAGTTAAATTCTGTATGGAGGTTGGTTATTCTGATAGAATATGTAAATTTGAGGTGCACACTTTCATCGCACATGAGGAATGTTAGCTTCCAATTTTGACAGTATCAGTGGATTATTCTTTTTCCTGTTGTTGTGGTCATTTAATAGAGCACGTATTATCAGTTGTCATTAAGCCTAGCACTCCTGAGGCAATGCCCTCCTGACAATTCAACATCATTTTTAAAAATGCAAATGATGGTCCTCTTGACATCCTATTTTGAGAAACYTGAGAAACTTAGTTCTCAGAAGCTACTAAATCCAGTGGCATTCTTCATTTTAACTGCAGAAAATAGGACAGACTAGCACATTCTCAAAGGAAAGATTTCAAAGAGTAAGCATCATATAATTGAGGAGGTAATAGCACATACACACACTACATCACTTTCTTATTGACCATATCTCTTGTACCCTGGACAAGTATTCCAGGTGGGAAACTGGAAAGGATTATTCCACAGGAGAAGCACAGACATGAGAGATGGCCTGGTGGAAAGCTGCATTAGGGAAACTGCAATTTCTTGCTTGAGGTTGCTCTCATATAAGAAAAGACTGTAAGTGTTGCTGTAGGTGTATTATCATTGCCAATACTGCCCTGGGGAAGACAGTGGAGAATAATGAAATCTAATTAAAAACAACAGACTTTTTAATCTTGAATTTTTTAAAAAAGCAAGGGGAAGGTAATTTGAAACAAGTGAGCATAGGCAGGAGTCRTTGCCTCTTCCTCTGTTTCAATCAAACCATCAGATCTTGGGATTCTGGCATTTCCAGAAGCACGGCTGGCCATAAAGCTGGTGAAGGAGAAAGTGGATTCTGTCCCCAGGAACTCATTGTAATGCAGAAGAATTGCTCCATGGAGGATAACACCACAGCAGTTTAATGCAGGTGTAATTCTGTATTCCCAATATGGTATATTTGGAGCCATTTAAGAAAAAAGAGCAAATTTGATGTAAAGGAGCATGGCAATAAGGGCAGTTATCTGCACCAAGGCATGCAGGCCTCTGAACACCCATAAATCAGGGGTCTTCCCTTCCCTGTCAGGCCCAGAGCAGCCAGGGGAGAATTCTCACAACACACCAGTGCCCCCAGTATGTGTGTCTGTGAGTGCATGTGAGGAGGGGGTGGTTTCTCTGGCTGTCCCTCGAGAAAGCACAGCTCTGCCAGCAGTGTGTTATGACATCTGTTTTTACAAACCCAATAAGGCTCAGCATGCTGAGAGGCCAGGGCGGTTTTGATGGATGAAGCCACTATAGCAGCACGATAACATTCTGTGGGCATGCACAAGGGATTAAGCAAGACACCAGCCCACTTCAGCGAGGTCAGGCTGTGCTCAGAATCTGAAAGGATGTAATATTAATGTCTGTCTAATTGGTGAATTTGTCAATGCAGTGTTGCTATTAAACAGCCAGCCATCTGGACCCCAAGGTTTATGTGATCACAGCTGATTGTCAAAACAATGGCATTTCGCTGACCTTAAGAAATTTAATTAAATTGTTTTATTTCTTTCCATGCAGTAAAGGTACACAAACTGATAGCTAAGAATAAGGTTGTTGTAAGGGCTGCTGCTTCTGTTTTCTACAATGTAAAATCATTTTCTCATAGACACATATTCCTGGTAAATCTAAAATAACACATGCAACTGCAGTGACACTTTGAGCAAGTCATGTTTCCTTGCTGTGTGTTCTAATGATTCAGCAACAGCCAGAGATTTTTCCAGAAAATAGTTCTTTGCAATTCCATTCATCTTTTTTACTTAATAGCTTACTTAGGACATTCATTATTTAAATTACAGCTCAGAAGCTGTTGGAGTATCAATTCAATAACTCTTCCCCTGCTATTATCTTAACCAGTATTTTATGGGTTGTAACAAAAAAAAAAAAAAAAAGAAAAAGAGCTCTTCTTTTCCACACACTGATCCCTAAGGTATGGAAATGTGGGACAAAAGAAGTTTCCTGGGTGACTGAATTCCCCCCCCCCCCTTTATTGCATAGCTCTTTTCATAAACACGTTGAACACCATCTTAAARCAAGTTATTATTTCTCCTAGCCAGACTGAGAGGTTGGTTGAGAGCTTCAGTGTKCTCGTGGTTACAAACCTTCCTTTAATTTCCATCTTAAAATTATTCTTGGCCAGCTCAAACYCCTTTGTTCTTATGCCAACAGTGCCTTTTAATTTATACAGCTCTTCCCTGGTGTTTACCCTCCCTGTGAATTTATAGAATGCAATCACTTTCTCTCAGCTTTCTTTCAACCAGAATGAAACCCACTTTCTCAAATCTCTCATAAAATACACTGGCTGTTCTCSTGGACATGTTTTCTGATCTGCTCTTTTGACACCATGAGTTCACGTTTCTTGAAGGGGGGAAGCAGGGATGCAAGCAGCATTCCACATTATCTCTACCAGATGCCCTAAAGAATGACAATGATAYTGCCTTTCTTTGCAAGAAATCCTCAATGTAAGAAGATTTTTGCTTCCTCATAGCAGCTTCACACAGCCATTTCCTCACCATGCTGGCCAGCTGGAACACAAACTCATCCTCTGTGGTCCAGTTTGTTTCTATGGAGGGCCTATAGCCCTTAGCAGCTTTTACAAGATTTCCAGTGCTTCATCTTGTGCTTTTTACATTGGGGTTTTCTTTGTGTTGGTCTTTAAAGCCACTTAGACCTTTTTATATTGTACTCTGGGGTTTTTTTGACTGCAATTTTCAAGTGGGGTCCTCGCAAATTATATCAGCAAATTCACCTGTTTTTGTGAAGGGCAGTAAGGAGTATAAGAGGGGCTTATGTAACTTTCTTACAGTACATCTTCATGCTACCTGTTGTGTCTTCTCCTTGAGACCTCTTCTTACAGCTGATGTCTTTGCTAATAATTTTTCACACAATATCACATCAGCTATTTTGTTGAAAATAAATAAGATGTGCTATTAGTCAGGGGTTTAGAAAATGAAAGAATTTTRAATAATTTGGAATTATAATTTATCTTTTTAGACTTTTTATTTTATTTTGCTTCCATTTCTTCCATAATTATTTATTTCAAAATATATTTAAAAGCTTCATATGATACTGAARTCTAAGYAGCAGACTCAGTGTCTCATATTTTTGTTGGTTTTTGAGGGGTGTTTTTGACATAAAAATGTAGTTACTATTMTTTGGTCATGTGGTGCTGCTCCAAATTTGATAATTTATTTTTTATTATTTTTAACTTATTTGATAATTTTTTWAAATTATTTTTAGTATTGCATTATCTGCAGTTCAGTTCCTTCCCGTTACTCTGCTACCTTCCGAGAAGCTTAAAAGCTATTTCCCTTGAACTTGCTGTGTGTGGTGAGTGCATACCAATTGGAAATGTTCAACCTCTGCAAGAACAAATACATTGAATTTCTCCATCATTTTCTATTGTGCCAAGATGAGGTTAAAATAGCTGCAAGCAAGAAGTTTCTAAAGTAATTCGGCTGTAGACTCATGAAAATACAATAAAATAGCCCTTCAGCACACAGAGATGATACAGGTGTTTATAAAATGTGCCAAAAACAGAGCCCCACTGATGTGTTGCTTTTGTCATAGCGTACGAGGTGAAGAGATATGCTTTCAAATGCTCACTGGGCAATGCCTCTTTGGCAGGCTTATTGTTCTGTCACTTGTGAATAAAGCAGCAACTGCARMTTCTGGTGACACGTTTGTTTCACTGACAGCTCATCTTTTCGTAGCAGAAGCTTCTATAAAATGAAACTCCCATCCTACAGTTGCTACCATGTCAGCTCAACATCAGTGCTTTAACCTRCTACATGTACATGAGCATATCCTCCCTCAAATTGTACCATAGGAAGTTGGTGAGCAAATGTTTGTTGTTTTTATACCCTCTGCTAGTTGCAAAAGACTGACATTGTTTCAGTCCAGCRGGTCCTGCACATTTGTAATGCGTCATTGGTAGAGTGTGACCAAGCAATTTGAAATCAGACACTTATTTAAATGCCTGATCACATACTGGGAATATTGTTAGTTACTTAGAACAAAGTTTTCTTCACTGTGAATCACTCCACAAAGCTGAAAGTCTTGAAGGTTAGTTGCAGTACATTTTTTTAATCCCAGTCCACCAAAAATGAACTGCAGACACATTTCTCATCGGTGAATTAATTATCCTGTGGAGATCAGCCAGTGAGTGCTAGAACATGCTATTTAACAACCTTTGGGGAATTGGATCCTTTTTCAAATTCACATCAGCTCTTTATTAACATGGAGTTTGGTGATGGGAAGGGGGTTTGTGATAAAGGTCAGAGCTGCTCGTTAGAAAGCTAAATGAAATGTGGTAATGTAGTTCATTCCTCTAACATTACAGCTTATGCAAATGAAAAATGCATAAACATATATCTACATGGTACTATAAAAGGAGGGCAGTTGTACAGTAGCTTTATGTTACTTTCAAGTGCACATTATCRAAATACTTTGCAACAGCCCTTCCAATGATACCCAATTACTTCAGGTWGGAACTACTGCACAGGCTAGTTGGGTTTTTCCCTCCAAGAAAAAGTGTTCAGACTAACTGACTGTTTGAGTCAGTACAAACAGATGGGGAAATGTACTTTCTGCTCTCAGTGACAGAAGCATAAAACCATTTGCTCCAAAACTTGGGCGCAGGACAAGAACGAGGTGGTATTGGGTTATTATAGGAGCCAAACTGGCTGGGATGGATAGTGGCTTAGCCCAGGYAGCTTATGTGGCAGGCTTCAACCTGAGACCATGGGAGRCAGGATACTGAAAGGATGGAAGTTAGTATGCTAATRGAATCATTCCATAATAGGCCATGGCTCTGGTTTTGGTTCTGAGTTGGTTTGGGACCTGTCACATACAAAGTCATGTTCCTAGTCCATGTTCAGGATYGGACCCTGGCCCTCAGATACCCCTATATGTTGTTACATTCACCCCACCCTTGGTCTTTGGATGCTGCCCCTCAGATCGTGCAGTTCCTGTTCATTATTTTCATTATTTAAGTTCTTTAATTTTTGGGCAATTTTGGGCAACTCCATGGTTCCCACCCCTCTATTTTTGCYACACTYGGCCRGACCAGACTCAGGGTCGCAGTRAGCTGAACTGCAGCARRTTATATCACATAAACACTGAATTTCTCAGTGTCTGGGTTGTTGCAGCCCTGGAGGAAAGGTAGATGACAGCTCTCAATGTCTTTAGCATTCACAGAAGGTAATATTGTCCTGCACTGACTCAGTAGTCCATGAGGATCCAGGCCTGCTTTATTTCCTTGCTGGCTGTCGATGTAGTTAGGAGGATGAGGTCTCTAACAAGAGCTTGACGTGCACCTTGGAGCCTGGATGGCTGCACAAGGGAGCTCAGATGCTTCTCAGAGAAACCTACTTTAGCTTTTGCCACTAGATCTAATCTCCTGCTGGTAAATATTGATGTTRCTACTGACACCATTTTATCTGTTTTGAAGAATGTTTTTTGGAGCAGGAGCCTTGATGAAGCACCACATTGCTGCTGGGGAGTAGTTATCATCCTCATGTTATCATCYCAGCCCTCCAGTATCAGAAGCACAAATACTCTGGATAAAAATATGAATAAAGAAATATAAAAATGATACCAACATTGAAAATGGCAACAGGGAAAAACAATGTAWTTTTCTTTCATATTGGGCCAAATCCCTGGAAACTCTGATCATGCAGAGGAACTACTCCCTGAGGAGCTTAAAATCACATGTGTGACTTGTGAGAAAGAATCCACTTACAGGGCTGATTCCAGTGCTTTATACCAACCCTTCCCTGTCTCCCCTCTCTAATTTGTATCAGCATTTGACAGCTTGTTGACAGCTCATTAGGAAAAAAACCCGCATGTGACCAAAGCAACTCAGTGCACGCTGGGAGATCTGCTCTCTCATTGTGAACTGTATTGAAATCTGAACCAGATGTGGCACTGMAGATCAGAAACCAGCCCAATTAGCAAGTTTATTAAAATATTTTAAAAATTGTTTAAATTATTAGCTAGTATAAAACATAAAAGCAGTAGCAGCTCTTGTGGGAGTCTTAAGTGGCAGAGAGGTTTTTGGATTTATTTTTCCTGAAAGAAGGTATGGTGCAATATCWGTGGCTTTAAACCATGTCAGCTCTGTCATTGAACAGGAGCCATTTGGGGGCAGGTGCCTCTGGTATCAGTCCAGACTGCCATCAGCACTGAATGAGAACATTACACTTATTGCAAAACCAGAGCTGTGGTAARCACTGTAAAATCCAGCCACATTTGGCTCTTGGGATTTTTTTTCTTTTGACATTGGGTAAATTTAAATTAACTCTTTGGGTTTATATTTCTAGGTTTAGATTGKCAATTCTGTTCATTAGTCTTTGTTCTCAAAGAGAATTCTTGAATTAAGGGTGTCAGGTTTTCCTAATATAATGCAGACACTACAAATCAAATGACTAGATTTGAAGCTTCTCTGAGGAATTRCTGCATCTTTAATCTGAAGGACGTTTTTCTGAATTTGTTTTTGGTGTCTGGGAACTGGAAAGACAGGCAGCCCATCATGCAATGARAAACTAATCTTTTTTTTTACTTTAAATTATTTTTGAACTCGTCACACTTACTGAAACATCAAGGCAAACATTCAGACTAGGAGGGATTCAATATATACATGCAAACAAAGGCACAAAGCTTAGGTCCATTAGGAAATATTTTTAACTTCTGCTGTGCAAAGACAAGCTGGCTGAATGCTTTATGGATCCTTCTAGATGATGTGYTTTTGTAATGAAAATAGCAGTCAGGGGGTAAGATGTAGGCAGTATTTTCCTGCCCTRTACTCAACAAAAAGAGAAATGCTTGCACAGGGCTGAACTAAATTATAACCTGTGCACACCATAGGGTAGCTTCAACTATCTCCCCCACACTCTTCCCTCAGAGTCCCAGTAATGGGCTGACTATTTGTTTTTACAAGTCTTTTAATTACTTTCAGAATACTTGGTGGAAGGCATGAGCATGCAGAATTTTCCATTGGAATAAATTTAGAAGRAAAAGACCTCTGTGAGTTACAGCTAGTGCTTCATCTAAGGAYACTAAGTGAGGCCTTTAGGGCTATGAGTGGAAAAGAACATTTTGCAAAGCAAGCTCTGTAGAAAAAGATTATCATGAAACAATGGCTTTCACTTCTAAATCCATGAGAGTGATAGCCTGAATAAAGTCACTCAGACCAATTATGTCTTCAAACAAGATGCCATCAGGAGAATCATCTCACTACAAAGTATAACTTTTTAAACAAAAACAGCTAGCAGCTCTGTGCATACACTGTTAGTTTACTAAATCCAAAATAATACCTTTGAAATTAAAATTACTGTTCTCTGCATCTCATTCCTTTAATCTTTTTACTAGCTCTTGAACATGATTTTCCTCTTGCTTTTAGAATGAGTGTAAATATTCTGATTTGAGGTCTACAACTAAATGAGCTACAAAAGCCTAATTTAGCTGCTTCCTGGGTAATTGATCTGCATGATGCACATAGAATATTTTTTTTAGTCCTGTAGCAATTGCATTTATGACCATCAATGCATTTGGCAGGGTAGGGAATTCTTGCACTTTATTGGTGGCACTGCAGGCTCAACTTTTCATTCTGTAGATCTGTCCCTGTCTGTCTGTCTGCTTGCAATGAGATGTAGTGTGTTGTTTCCCAGCAACACAATGCTCAGTGGTGTTTTAGTGTCTGCTGCTCTGAAGCTGCTGGATCACYTGCAGAAAAAGAAAAACCAAACCCCAAACAAAACAACCCTTTGGCACCCCTGGTTGCTAAAAGGGAAACACCCACTACATTTCACTGTTATTGAAGGGCTTTTTCTTTCATTCCCTTTGGAAACATGGCAAAACCAACAGTAGAGGAATAACGTTAAGATTCCTACCATCACGAGAAGTTTTTGGAGTCTCTTGGTTGAGTTTGCCAGGTATTACCTCTCAACTGCCTGAGCTTTTGCTAGGCTTTGGCAAGCCTTTCACAATCCCTGCTTTCCATCAGGGACMATTCCTCTACATTTTGCGCATTGCCACATCATCTATAAGATGATACTGAAGTGCTTCTATCAACAGCACTGTRCAAATGGAACAGTACAGAGGTATCCATCTCATATCAGTATAAAATTTATCATTAATATAACCACACAGGAGAAAACACCAAAATAAAGATGGATTGGAAATATTTGTCTGATCTATTTTTTATTTTTTACTCTGGTTAAAGAYAGTTTTCTTCTCCTTTGGGAGAATAGATGAGGGGAGAACATGGTTTCCTTTCTGGCTCTTGGGGGGTTTCAGCTGCCTGYTGGTTGTGGTCATTAGCAGGCAGCCTTTTAAGAAGAGTTCTTCATCACTTTATGTCATTAGTTTTAACAACTGCCTTACTGCTTACCCAATTATTTTCTGTCACTATGAAAACCTTAGTTTTATATTAATTAGCTTAATCTAATAACTTCAGATGTGCTAAAATCATAGTCTGATAGGAACTGCAGGATATTTACTCTGATAGGAACTGCAGGTATTAGACATCTTSAGGAAGTTGATTTAATCTCCTGAATTGAATGCTCTTGAAAATGTGTTAAATTCTGTTCACTTCATTATAGCAATTCCCAATTTTACAAGTTGTACTGCTTTTTAAACTAGTTTCAGTCTGTCTTTCCCCACTATTTTGAATCCCAGTTTTCTGAAGTTTGGTCTAATATTTATTATGCACATCCAAATCAACAAGAGACATTAACAGTGTGTTGACCTGTAATCATGTATATTAAGAAGCATTATTATGTGATAGGATTTTATGATTTTCAGAAATGAACAGAAGAGTTTTCCTCTTGTCACCATAGCACAATGGTTCTCTCAGTCCGTGACTAACACTCTTGAGGTGATGGCATAGCCCTGGGTGGTTGCGTCTTTATTTATTTTTTACAACCATAGATTTTATGAAGGCATTTATACATMAATCCACAGAAATAGTTACACAGTAAAATTGAAAAGTACCAATCAGATGTTTGTATTCACAAGCAATATTGTGTTTACATGTCCATATACTGTCTTAATGAGGATGAGACTCAYTAGAAAGAGCTAACTCAGCATCATGAAGGCCACATGTTATACCCCCAACTSCAATAAATTAGGGGTCCAAAATCTTCCTTGTAAGAAAAACAGCTCAGCTTAACTTGGGAGAAAAGCTAAATTMCCAAGGACTCTATCTGCCTATTCCCAACACGAACCTGTCAGGAAGGTGCTTAAATTTGCATTACATATGTTTCATAGCATCCTCAAAAAACACTTTCTTCCAGCTAGACAGTTGGCCATTCTCCCTTTGAAGTGCTGTCCTCCCACAGCTTCTTGGGATTGGTTTTTTGGTTTTTTTTTTGCTTCATTCAATAGCTTGTACCTAAATTGTTGACTGTTTGAATGTTTGAATGTTTGGGGTTTTCTTTTTTTATCAGTGATGTTAAATMAAAGCACTCCATTTGGACTTTACCTAGGAGAAAAAAATAAAAGTGATGGACACTCCTGGGACTCTATCATGTTGGARAAGAGAGTGGAGGTGGAGCTGCTTGCAACCAGCAACTTCTCTTTGAAATGTTCATGCCCAGAAAGCACGTTCCAGACCATTTTAGCGACAGCGGGGGCGCTTTCACATTTCGGTGTGTTCAAAAGTTCAACCAAAAACAATCTTGAAATTTTAATAGAAACTGAAAATAGAAAGGAGCCCAACTGCCCTCTGTTGATCACAGCAACRGGGAGTATAAAAGAGAAATATTGCCACTATGGAACCAAAAGCACTGCAGGGATTTTCATGGAGCTTCTTGCTGTTGCTGCTAAGTAATTTTTTCAGTGATCTGTTGATATGGTCTAACAGGGAGTTTTAAAATGAAAATATTTTGTTTTATTGGTGTTTCACCTCTTTTTCAGATTGYGTGTTCCTGGATTTTATTCAGTAAATATCTGGAGATGAGGTTGCCTATGTCACCTGGATACAYAAAATATTGCATCAGAAKGGTTGAAAAACTGAGTAGCAAAGCRAAATYCCTTCAAGKCRTAAAGGAATATAGCACTGCCAATGGGAATGCAAATGCTGCWTTTTGAATGCAGCCAGGCTTTCAGCTCATAAAGGACATTCATTACWCATTACAAGTTTTAGCTTTGTCAAGTGATCTTGAAACTGGTGTTAGCAATCATCAAATATAAGGCTTGACTGGATTCCACTTCTGGGAAAGGAAGCCATAGTCACAAGTAGGTGATCCACCTACACACACAGAAAACTTAAAGTAAAGTCTATTAAGAGGGATTTTCTAAAAAAAGAAAACCTTATTAAACAGTCCTGAAATCTTTAATAAAACTCTCTGTTAGATATGCAATTCTTMGTTCCTGTAAATATGTTGCTAAGAAAGGATAATAACAAATGTTTCAAAAGAAGTCTTGATTATACCAGAATTTGTTAATTAAGTGTTGAGATTAAGATATTAAGGTTAATAAGAAATTTGTTGGAATATCATGCATCATAGATGAGATAAATTAATATCAAAATGTGTATTGGTTGACACCAGCAGGTTATATATTTGATATTAATGTAACCACACTGACTCACAAAAATAAGCACCTTATTTGAGACTATTGGTAATTTTAAATACAACACAGTCATCTCATTTCTATCATCCCATCTGTTGCCAACAGCAAAATATAAATTAGGAATGGCTTTTTTTTGCCTTTTATTCACTGCTTTGCAAATATAGCAGACGTTTCATTGAAGAGTTTTATGCCTTTGGTAGGTAAGGATCACTGTGCACAACAATTTCTCATTTTTTTTCCTATCTTGGTGAAACAAAGGAAACTAAAGGCAAAACTTCTACAATTCTCTTTTCTCTCTCTCTCTCTCTTTTTTTTTTTCTTTTAATAACCCACAGACATTGCTTAACACTCTTAAATAAAACACTCAATTTATTCTGCGGAGTAAAAAAGGAAACCATGCACTACATTTCCAGTATGAAAAGTCACAATTTCACAATTCAAAATCATCTGAGCTCCAATGCTAGCAGGAACAGAGGCCAGTTTTGAAGTTCCTTAGAATTTCTGGTGCTTATARGGAGTTGTGCCTGCAGACCCCTCCCCTTGCTAGCAGGGACTTAACAGCAACAGCTTAGTTAAGCCACACTCAAGGAGAGGAGTGGGCACTGAACTGAGGGCAGCACTAGCTGTTCAAATTGTTGTTTCCTCTCGTCTCAGAGGAAAAAAAAAAACCACGGCAAAAGTTTGGCAGAAACTGGCAGAAACTATCTGGTTAGTCAATGGTTTTTCCATGAGGTCATGGAGAATGATGAGACAGTCTCAAAGATGTCACATGTTCTTTTGAGGCATAGACCAGTATTGTGGCTGGATGAAAACTGCAGTGTGGTGATCTCCTGCACTCCTATCAGAGTCAGTTTTTTCACATCTGTTTAAAGAAATCTGAGCCAAACTGTCTGAACTGAGCTCAGGTAAATCTCTTTCTAATAACCTCCAAACACTGTGCCATAATCAGCCAAGAGTTTGGTGGGACCTCACAGCATAAATTCTGCATATGATGGACAGCATGGAAACTTTTTGTTAACTTTTTCCTAGTGTGCCTGCAAACTGTWTAACTGAAAAAATAGCAGAGGTTAAGACTGGATCAAGTTTTAGACTGGATCTGTATTTGATACAACAGCTACATGAGACAACAGGTCACATAAGTGATTTTACTTGCATTAGCCTTTTTTTTATTTACCAGGTTACATTCATTTTCATTAATAGGTTAACATCCAAAATGAAGCAATTTGCAGGTACACTAATGYACATCAGTAAATAAAGAGGATTTCAGAATACCTCCCAGGCTGCTTAGTGTTCTATGCTGTCTGCAACCTAATAAGAAAAAAATATATTTTTACCTTCTGACACTTCATCTTACCAGTTCAGCCTGTTGCCTTACTGAAAGAGCAGTGAGAAACTTTCACATTCCATACTTCTAAATTACTGTGGGTTTTCTACCTCTTTGATTATTTTCACTGTGTGGAATCGATCTCTGACTGTGCCTTCTGTGCTGATGTGAGGTGTGCTGAAACAGTTTTCTGTCCCTTTCATCAGATCTGTTTGAGAAGAATGACAGCTGTAAACTGGCAGCCTAATTTTCTGGCAATTGAAAAACATGTCATTCAATATGTCTCTACAGTCAGCTCAACACCACAAGTTTTCTATTTATATTTGCTGTTCAATTAGCATAGGTATAACATAATTGAAAAGAGATGAATATTTGAATGTCAGTGCAGCATCCAACTCTGCCTGCTGCATGCATGCCTGCTTTATCATCTATCCCTGAAAAGAAACAAAGATTTATTCCATACAGAGTCATATTTGATAAAGTTTTCTGACTCCAGGCCAAAAMTGCAGATGAAGGTTTTGCTGAATGACCCCTGAGATAACAGGGAAGCTTCCAAATCCTGTTCCATCAGGAACATGGAGCCTGACACAAATACTTTCAGAATGAACAGAGGCTTTCCAGCACTTTCAAGTCATTGAGAATCAAGTCTGCAAAGTGCAAGATGCACTCCAAGATCAGAAACACAGACGAAGTCAAGGCAGTATAAATTCAAGAAGCTTCTTTTMATATTTGTGGGAAAGTACAATTTGAGTTATGTGCCCTGAAATTTGATGCCAAAGGAATGTACTCTTACTTCGTGTTTTTTCTTTTTTAAAATCCAACAAATTCCATTCCTGGTAATAAGATTAAGTAGTTAAGCCAGGAATATTTACAATCATTTCAATGTCTTCATGTTTSCAAAGGTAAAACACTATATTGATTGGTGAAATTTGTACTCTATTGTGGTTTTAACCAAACAGGTTGATATATGCAAAATGTCTTAACACTGTAATTTGTCACTCATGGTAAATTTCTGAGAACAGGCGGGCCTAGAAATAGCAGGATGCAGGATATGTTTCAGTAAACTCAGTACCTACACTCTATGGAGTACTTATATACAAGACACATGGTTCAGCCCAACTCAGAAACAAAGAATTTCAGAATCCAGTTTTGAACATTTAATTAGATAACAGTCAGCATTTCAATTTCTAACTGTTATCAGGTTAAATTACATTAATGATTTTAGTTCAAATAAAATGGATTGGAAGCACTGGTTTTGTAGGATATMTTTTCAATATTGTATATTGAATTTGTCCAAGGCATACTTTAAATACTATTTGAAAATCACAGRAATGTCTTCTCACATTTAAATCTTTGTTTTTCTTTGACAAATGCTGATGGTAGAGCTCAGGAATAAAAGGCCAAGTTACTGCTTTAATTCACACTGAGGATAGCAAAGGAATCTTGTTTTAGCTGTGGTAGTTTCTGATGGGATGATTCATGAGAGACACCAGATCAGAGCAATTTAATTTGGAAGAGCATTACACAGAAACGCTATTATTATTAGCTTTTTAAATGTCTTTCTTTTTTTTTCCCCTATTCTCTGTGCATATAATCTATACATCATATTTATCTGCAGAATGTATGKTTTTTTCTCTGTATTATCTCCTCATCCCAAATGATTACTGGATTGCTTGGTGTTTCTGAAAGTGTTAGTCATGTGAAATGGCACKGAAATAATTTTGCTTTTCCTGTCAAAGGAAATGAAAGCAAAAAGATTAATACTTCTTCTAGTTACAAAATAGTATTGTGATTGACATGAAGTGAGCTAAAGCAATAACTYCTGATGATGTGCTAATAAATAATATATAAGTTTATATACATTGGGCCTCTTTTTATACCAGTTCAAACCTGGAGTMACTTCACTATAGCAAACATATTTATAAATAMGAGAATAAGAGCCACTACATGCCTATGAATTATGTATTAATGGCAAGAAATAGTTTAATTTATTGCATGCRTGTCTTCACTGATGGGTGAAAATGAATAATGGTGAAATGCTGGAAAGTGAGTAAATCTTAATCTTACAATAATGAAAGGACATTTCCTGTGCCAGCTTGTACTTATACAGTCAGATACTCCACTGTCCCAGGCAGTGTTGAAACCAGCATCATTTTGGCAGCCATGCCAAACAAATTTTCTCACCCATTTAAAAGATTTGTGCAGCCTAGAAAAGCATGTAAATATTCTTTCCKACAAGTCTTTCAGAAGCTAGGTAGTTAATAACACAAACATACTGAGGAGAGTAGTATGAACAGTAATAGGTTCAGATGACTTGGACTGCCTAGCCTGATGAAATATCATAGATATGTTGCCTCAAATGCTGCTGGGTTCATGTTCAGAGTCAGGCTCAGACTTCTGGTTTCATGGTAAAACACTTCAATTGTTCCACTATGACATTAAGGGAAAAGAAGTATCTGATTCTTCAAATCATGCTGCTTTTGAATGTTCTTCCTTGGTGGATCAGAGTAAATACAGCGGCTCCAAACCTCACAGCAGGCAGATCTAAGTCTGGTCAACTCTGTTCCTGCTGCCTCAAGAGAGGCAACACAAGTGCATCACCCCAGGAAGAAGTCTGATGGTGGCTGCTGGAGGAAAAAAAGGAAGAGTTGTAGGCTGAAGGCTGGCAATCCTGAGAACCAAAGAGGAGATGCAAAGCTTGGAAGAAGCCTTGGCATATGTACCAAAGCACCAAGAGGTATTCTACATGCTCCAGAGRGGCAGTAAATCTGTGCTGACCTGAAAAAATGGCCAACCACAAGTTTGGCTGTTGTTCTGGAGACAATCTATGTGTTAAACAGTAAATAATTAAAAACAGTCAGTAAGAAAACACCGTGTGACGTGAACTACCTTTCATTCAGACAAAATGGAACCTGTGAACTGAACACTAAAGCAATGAACACAGTAATACTCCCTAGTTCTAATTTTGTATTTCTGAAGACTTATTTACATGCAAAGGGTAATTAAGGTAAAGTAGGAACTGAAAAATACAGCTGCTGTTACTGAATTTTCCTTAAGCATATCTCTACATGGGCTTACAAATACTTAGAGAACTCCAGGGATAAAACTCAGAGCAGAGGGAAATCAAACAGAAGAAAAATTTCTTTTCATTTTCTTGACTTTTCAATTTTGATCTTTAATAAGTTACATGTAGTGTAATTGCTTAACAGTTAAACCTTTGATTAACTTTCTTGCTTGTAGAGCATGGCAAAGAATGTACCTGTTATTCCACTATGAAATTATTTCAGGACATTTTAAACTCTCAAATTTGCCAATTTTTCTAAATCAGCTAATATGTATCCTGACATTGCCTGAAATGTACCAGTGGCCAGTGCATGTTTATTTGTTAAATGAACATATTTTTGCAAGGGGGCAGTCTTACCAGGTTCCTGCTTGAGTTATGTAACACAAACGTGGGCTTAGTGTGTCCTTTCGGAGATCCTCCACATTCACATACATTTAAATGTATTTAGTCAGCTGCTGCCCTGGGTGCAGAGAATATGGGGACCATGGAAATAAGTGTGGATCTCCGGGAGTCTGCAGCAGTACATGGTGTTTTCTGTTGCTTAGATCAATAAGTTCTGTGTTCATCTTGCCTCTGCCACAGGCTACTCTTAAAACCTGAATTTTGGACCTTTCTTTTTTCAACACTTTCTTCCTGTTTACATAAACGTACACGCACTCTCGCTGTCCCCTCAACAACAGTGAACAATTTTTGTGGTGACAGCTATAAGAGGAAATGTGCCCTGGCAGTCAGGATGTTCAAATGCTCATTGATTTCTTCTTTGTAATAAGTAATTTCCCTGAGTTCCAGGTTAACTGATGTGTTCTGCTCATTAAAATTTGTTCTATTCAGAAATGGATTTATTACTACAAATTCACATAAGATAATATTTTCCAAGACATATAGTGTGCATTTCATCAGATCAGCACTTCCAATTCCTCACAACRTGTGCAGGACTCCGCTTCTTGAATCCAATTTAATGAATAAATATCTGGGAAGGAGAAAAAAAATACAATGTTTTTCACATGAAACAGATGACAGAATAGACACAGACAGATACAGAATTTCCTCCTCTCAGATGTTGCCGAGTCTGAATTTGCAAAAATCCATGTGGAAAAATATAGTTGTTGTGCATATAAAGGTCATATTATCCATGTAAAGAGTTAAAAAATTGTTTGACTAGATTTTGGTGGCTTTCTATTGGCCAGATTAGAGTATCACTATCTACCTGTTAATCAGGCATTGATCTTTACCTAAGAGAGACAGAGTTTTATGTGACTGTTTAGGGTCCAACACTATGATACCATGTAGTAAACAAAGAGGAAAATCTGTTTTTAGAACATGGATCAAATTTGGATCATGCAGTGAGCTATGTTTCATTTATTACTCAGGAGCTCAAAACAGTTTTCTACATGGAAATCTCATATGCCATGAACCATTTGGCACATGTACCTGAGGAGAAATACAGGCCTTTAAAGAACCACAAGTACGACTGTAATACAATTGCAGGGTCAATAGCAGTGCCCAAGTAGGGATGTAAGACAGATGAGATCCTGGGGTATGTTCATCGAGCCTTCCAGGCAAGTCCTTCCCTCTGTCACGTATTTTAAGACATAAAAACCTAGAACATATTGTGGCTGCCAGYTCTTGTGATATTATTGCAGCTCACACAATTTTTGTGAGGCTTTTTTTTTTCATAGAGTGCAGGCTCCTCAAAAGATTCAAGAACAAACAAATGAACAAACAAAAAAACACCCAGATCTGTGTGGCTGTCGAGATTCTCTGTTGCAATGATAATTTTGCAAATGCACTGGAATCAAATGTGTTTCACAGTCTTGGAAGCCAGAATACAAAGGGAGGGGTGGTGGCATTGGTAGAGGCAAAACTTTAGGCTAAGAAACAAGAGACAAATTCAAAACTATTTCTGACTCTTAGACGAATCTTGTCACCTTTGCTGACTTGAAACACGCACTTCTGAGTAAGCAGCAACCKATGAGTTCAGGAGTTTGCTTTCTGTTTTCATTTTTCAATGTAAACTCGATGTCTTTGGGCCTGAAAGCAGCACGGCATGTTGTCATCGAGCTGGTGGAAGTTCCCTGAGCCCTGTCCACGGCTGCTGCCCTCCCTCCCGGGACAGTCCTTGCCTGGCAGGGGCA
This sequence comes from Alauda arvensis, assembly GCA_902810485.1. NCBI lineage: Eukaryota > Metazoa > Chordata > Aves > Passeriformes > Alaudidae > Alauda > Alauda arvensis. Next base: position 715,942 of record CADDXX010000019.1, on the reverse strand, counting down.
TGCGGGACTCTGCGGGCAGCCCGGGCTGGCACCGCGGAGGCATTGCAAGGTCGGGTGGGATAAGAAGAGAGAATGGACGGGTTTGGTCATAATCCCTCCTCCCTGACCCCTAAAGCCGCTCCTACTTSATGTACAGAACAGTCTTTTGTGCCTGTGTTTTGGTTTTTCCTTCTGTTTGATTTTTTTCAAAGCCTGAGGATACAGAACACRCTCGCCTTTCAGAATGAGAGAAGAAAATCCCCCTTGTGGGTTTCGCCGGCCCCCTGACCTTTAGGGCTGCTCATTCGGGCTCAGGGCCACCCCGGGCGAGCGGCTTCAGAGACAGACGAACTCCACAGAAACACCCAGACAGAAATATCCTCCCAAGTAATTTAGCCAGTGGGTCCCTGCTCACACCCGAAGCTGCACAGCAGCCCAGCACCTGCCCTCTGTGCTCACGGCTGGCTGTGCCTAATAATGCCGGGSAAAACCAGATAACCTCGTCAAATGTCCTTCAGCTTCTTCCCCAGGCASAGCTCATTATCCCGGTTTTCATTTAACAGAAACAGGCTTCTCCAAGGGATCTTGCAGGGYAAGAAGCAGTAAGTGAGGTGAGGCTGTGAATATGCTGCCAAAGGAGAGGCTTTTCCCTTCTGGAGRTTTTTCTGTCTTTCTAGCTGAATTTGTGAGAGCAGCTCCCATCACCTYAGTGACCAGTAGGTTTGTTAGTAACCTTTTCCAGGGGGCTGAGAGGAATCCTTCCCAATGGACGCTTCTCCCTCTGTAATTCAGAATATTCCTCTGTCTCTTCCTCTCAGCCACAGGCACACACTGCCACCACCAGATCAAAAGGATCCATATAACAAATTCAGGGGGCTTTAGGTACACCAAAAGTGTCAGCTTCGTCTGCTTTTTAACAAAATGACAGGTTTTAGGATGCTTTGCTCTGCTGCTTGCAAACCTTTAACTAGAGCTGATTGAGATTTTTCTGTCAAATTATTTCTTCAGCAAAAATACAGATATTCATAGTAAGTTCTGATTTTAGAGAATAATACAGATATTCATTGAAAGTTCCCTGAGTTTCTGCTGGGAAACAATTTAGATAGATTTTTGTTTACTTGCTTTTATTGTTGTTTTGTTAAKAATTTGAATTTTCATTTTTTTAATTTAGTACAACCTATTTGAAATTAAGTTGCATAGTATACAGAACTGCTTTCTTTTGCCAGAGTAAAGTGTAGAAAATTACTACCACCTCTGTTTGTGGCCAGTCTCTACAGTGGGAAATGTCTCTCCTAACACATTCTAACTTTTCATCTGCTCAGGCTGTAACAGTGCAGCACCAAACACACAGTTCAGTCAGGAGGTCTGACCACAGTGCAGAAAATAATCATTGGTTCTCTAAGAAACCTCTGCTGATGTTTTTGATCAGGCTGCTAGTGTTACAAAGAAGTCCATGGCTGCTGCTGTCTTAAATATTCAGATTCTGGGTATCAGAAAACTGTGAATTTTCTATACTTGCCATGATTACTTACTGGCTTTAYAAGTTACAGGAAGCAGAGTTCATGATTTAAGTTTAGGAGTGCCAATAATTTGTGTACTTTAGCTGGCAGTTTGGGTTCTTTGAGAATCATGGCTGCAGATGTTCTAAAATCACTCAGTTAAGCTGTGACATACCCTGAAACAAAAAGGGTTGTTGCCCTTTCCAGGATACAATCAGCATGGATCAGTAAAGAAAGCAGTAGTGGCTCAGAGCTTGCTGTCRTTTTCTAAGTTGCTCAGGGATGAATGTCAGATATATGGCAGAATGAAAGCAGGGCAATTCATTAAAGGAATTCTACTCTAGTTGCTAAAAACAGAATGCTCAAAACCTTTTGCTGATGTGGAACTGTGAAAATATAGAAGAAAATCAGACTTAGCTGCCTCCAAAGAAGCAAAATTGTACCATAATRTTATCCAAACCATTTATGGTAGAAAATTAAATACTGTTGGTTTTCAACCTTCCGCTGTAGTTACAATGGCAAGTCTTGATAGAAAGAAAGAATACTGTATTGCAAAAAACATACTAGAACTTAATTCAGCTGAGAAAACAATTAAAGGCTTGTTTGAAATGGGGATTTTTTTTCAAGACACACAAAGAACAAAATATTTCTCACAGTTGTTAGCTGCTGTGCAGCTGAAGACAGAACAATCTATCATGTCCTTGATTATTTTCCAAGAAAGCAAGGAGATTGTTAYAGGAATATTTAAAAGTAAGTTACAGTGAAATTGTTTGAACTTTTGAAAACATATAATTATTCCCTGCTGACAGCAATAACTTTAACAAGAGCAAAATCTACAAAATCAACAGAGATTTTGCTTTATTAGTTAGGAAGTTCATATCCTTCTTAATGTAGCAATACATGACTAAAATTGTCATTTTATTTTAAAGGCTACARCGTGAACATTTTGATCCTTTTCTTCAGAATTATGGGGGATATTACACTGTGTCAGCCCCAAAGAGTCAGGAATGGTGAGTATACTCTATAAAAAAATACTGCTCAGGCTGACCCAGAAGGAAGGAATCTTTGACCATTTTTCAACTATTAATAAATGCTTTGTATTTTAGAAACTGACACTTAGACAAAAGGTGTCCCARTTGTTTAARRCTGGGAGTGATGAAGACAACMACTTTTCAGTTGCTGAATACTGTATCTATTTCACAATACACTAAAAGACATTTATGACAGAGTTTTAAAATAGCAACTCCTTTTGTACAGGGTGAAGTTAATGACATAAAGCATTCACTGATGGATAAACTGCAACAAAGAATGGATGACAAATCATTTAGTCATAAATATGACTCTTATCTGAAAGCACACCTTGGCAAAGCAGAACAAACAGCAATGTCATTCARTGTTGTGTGCTTTAGTTCTCAGATACCCAAGTTCACATCACTTCTGCAARCAAAAATATTTCAGCCTGATTCAGACACTTCACAAATAAAAACAAATTAAATTTAAAAAAAAAATGAGAGTTTTTTTAGAGTTCTAAGTCTTTTCTAATGAGATGGAATTTGAAAAAAAGTTTTGAATATGAGCTGCATAATATTGCACTTGGAGATTAACAGACTGAGTAGTAATTAATCAGATATTCAATAAATTAGGTAAAGGAATGATTTAATATTTTGCTTTAAAGTCCTAGTTTTTTCAGTCTTTAGTTTCAGAAAATCAATGTCCTATCTTGCCTCCCACAAAACAGCTCCAAAAATAATGCTTTCTCTGTTTATACAGGACACCTCAATGGTTTGCCAGAAATACGCCAATTATTGCTTCTGCTAAGGCTAAAACCTTAGCAGTTAATTCCAGTTTGACAGCCTGGTCTGTAGCCATGAGGTCATCTGCCCTCCAGAGACAGCTTGAAAACTCATCTTTGTAATCTTCTGCAGATAGTAAGGCTGCTACCTGGCTGTGGTGTTCTTCATGTTCCTCTTCAGCAAACACTTCCCAGGATGGTGTCTGACATGCCAGGTATGAGAGTGCCCTCAGTCTCCAGTGTTTGGCAGCACTCTGAGTCTGTGTTACAGACACACTGGGATCTGGACAGGTACTTGCCYCATTCTTAGTTCCTGAAAGAAGGCAAGCAGCTTGTCCCCAGTCTTCCCACAGCCTTGCCATAGATAGCTGGGAGCCTCCATTGCACTGCACGGGCTCTGCACTTCTAACCTTTATATACTGACACAGGACAGTTTCTGGTTTCTGCTGCTAATATTACTACCTTAATTGTATAAAATTAGTACAAAACCTGTGCTCTGACCCTAGATATTATCRTTAGTTTCAAATGTGAATGAATTTTTTTCCCATTTAGATTTTTGTATTTAAATCTCTGTCTTAATCAACGTGAGGAGGAAGCTACGATTTTAAAGGCAAGCTACAATTTCAAATTCCAGTGGTAGGAAATGTCAGATTTAATGCTGTCTGTACAGCATTAATCTACAGCCTTGTGCATTCTGATGCAGCCCTCAATTATATAATCATTTGCTTCATGCAGTGCTCTAAATGAACAGTGAGAAGAAAGGAGGAACTGCAGGTAGGCTTGTTAAGTTGGCACTCAGGAGGTTTGAGACTAAGAATCGTTGCATGCTATTGTATAAACTCTGAATTAATTCATTTAAAAGGCCGTGTCTGGGTGGAAGGGGCCATCYTCATTTGATGTTTCCTAACTTCTACATCATTTGTCTTGCCCAAGATTTGTTTATTTTTCCTAGGCTGTGGTTTGAGGGGTATTTTGGATGGGTGTTGGAGTGTAATTTAAGTCTTTATTATACCTATTAYAGCAGCATGCAGGAGGTTCATTGCTYTGGGTAGTATGCAAATCAAGTTTGCATCCATCCGTCATTTTTATCTATTATAGACAGTAAGGCCTATAAAGTTAATATTCTTTTCAATTTAGTTGCCTTTTACTTTTTGTCTCTATGTGTCTTCCCTTACAGCTTTATCACCTATTTTTCTTATTCTTCATTTTAATCAGATGTTTCCCTCTGACAGCAAATCCCAGAGTTTCTTTGTAGCCAGAACTACATTTATCATTGTTGTTGATCACTGCTACCTCTCTTGGAACTGSTATACACTTTTTTTTAAGTGAAACTACCTGCTTTAGGTTCCTCCCCAGTGAAATTGATGATTGTAACCATTGTATTGTTTCCCTGTCTCCATTTTAATCATTATGCAAATGGTTGATTTGTGAGGTTTTTTTTTTCCTAGAAAATTCAGATCTTGATTTATGTTTATGCTTTCTCTATTCTGCTTTCCTACAGCTAGCTAAAAGTGATAATGTCTGGGATTAAGTACTGGGCATAGGCTTACCTTTGGAGACTAAGTGGAAACTTCATTGAAATCTGCAGCATCCTCACAAGAGGAAGCAGAGGGACAAGCCCTGATCTTTTCTCTCTAGTGACGGGACTCAACAGAATGAAGCTGTGTCAGGGGAGGATTAGGTTGGATATGAGGAAAAGGTTCTGTACCCAGAGGGCAGACAAACCCTGGCTTCCCAGGGAAGTGGTTACAGCRCTAAGCCTGACAGGGTTCAAGATGAATTTGGAGAATTCTCTCAGGYACGTGGTTCCTGGGGATGTTCTGTGCAGAGCCAGGAGTTGRGCTTTAATGATCCTTGTGGGTCCCTTCCAACTCAGGATGTTCTATAACTCTTCCAAATAYGTGCCAATACTTTAGCTGCACCTGTCACATGCCACAGATTTAGAGTTCATTGTCCTGCCTTTTTTTCTTCTGAAAACTTATGGTTAAGGGCATTTGTCTTGCAGAGGTTCTGTCTCACAAGACCATGATAATTTCAGGCAATAGAATGGGATTGATATTCTGGCATTCTTCAGATGAGCACTGATTCTACATTTGAGAACAGGAAAGAGGAAGTGATAGTACTGAATCTGCATCCAGCGTCCAGGTTAATTGTTCTAGAGGGACAGCTTGGCAGGGGGAGGGTAAGTGTCCCATGGCACTTTTTTCTCATATTGCTCCAATGTCTGGTGGTAGTCCCAGGTCTCCTGGTGTTTGAAAGTGAGGGGTGGGCTGCCTGCAGTTAACCTGCTGCCATGTGGTTMGCTTGCACTTGCACTGARCTGCCTCCTGTGGTTTGTAGGGCAMAGCATGAAATGAGGAAARCTGTCTCTRCATTTTTGCAYAACAGGTCCTACTGAACCTTTGATGAACTTGACTATTTTCAAMATTGGAATTCAGAGAATTTTTATTGTACACTATATTCATATTGTGGGATTAGCAGTTATTTAAAGACTGGGAAGGATGTGCTGGGTAGTATTTAGTATGAACCGCTGCACATGGTAAACGGTACAGTAAATCCTTTACAAACAGTCATTAAAATAGCAATCCCATTACCTCATCCTCCTGGGTGCAGCAGTCCCAGCACTCTGCAGGGCTCTCCCATGCCTGCTCTGCAGGGACAGCAACAGGAATAAGCCAAGGTGTGCAGGAGGAAGTAAACAACTTAAAATAGCTGGGCTCAGGACTTCCACTGCTTATGTCAGTGAATCAAGAACATCAGACAAGCCGTGGGCTGCCTACAGGAGTCCATGCTCCTAAAGCACATTCCCTGGCATCTTCTGATGTAGCAAGGTTTATTAGATCACTGGCTTTGTCTCTTTTATATCACACTTKATATGTTCAGGTTGACACTGGGAACGTAGCAATCACTTGACTCTAAATGGTGGACTGAAGTTCATTTGTCCCAGGCTTTTTTCCCTGTCAAGACAGAGGACATTCAAGTATGAGCAGACTCATTATTTTGCAGTAGATGCCATTTCCCTGGGGATTTTCAGTGTCAGAATTTAATCCCCATTTGGCACTCTATGAGATAAAAGAAACCTCTTACATGACTGCATGATGTACTTGAAAACCACTGACACCAGCATAGTCTCCAATCAACAGGGGTTTATCTTCACTTTTCAGTGATAATGGGGTTCCCACAGTTAAAAAACACCATTCAACAAATGAGACTACTTCCCTGCACATTATYCTGCTCATTATAATTTCCAAGCTTAAGAAATAAGATAATACTTTTCACTCAGAATAACACAAAGGAAAAAGCAATGATGGAAAGTCTCTCCTAGTCAATTTAAGTTTCCTAGCTCAGATTCCATGTGAAAAATGTTGCTACAATAATCTACAAAGATAACACATTGGCCCCAGCATTTTCTTAATATCAGCAAAARAAGTAATTCTGCACAAGCTCAATATGGTTGCTTTTTCTTCCTGTTTKGAAGTTTTATTAATAGTTGTAAGCTCTGATGCATCCTTAAAGCTTTACTCTTGTGCAATTTTCCTTGCAAATGTCTTATATTTCTGATGCACCATCCTTCAAACTGAAGTGTGGTAAAATGAAGTGGTGAGCAACTCAACAGCACAGAAAGCAGGGGGTTTGAGAAATCAGACACTTTGAGGTGAGAAGCTCTGAACCATCAAATTGCTCAGTTTCCACTGTGAAAGCCATGACAAAAGACATTTTTGGACTAAGTGATYCTTATGGGTCCCTTCAAACTTCAGATATTCTATATTCAGTAATTTTGAAAATCTTAACAGTTATTTGCCATCACTTTTTTGATTCTTGTTTCCATTGTTGTATTGATTGTTCATAACATATCTTGGAGAAACAAGTGTGTCAGGCTCTTTGCTCTATCCTGTACAGCCTCATGTGCTTTTGGTTTTTGTTGGGCAATATTAAGAACATCTTCCCCATAAATTACTCTGGTACGAAGTTTTAAAGAGCATTAAACAGCTCAGTGGAGCATCTTATTGTATTTTAGGCTCATGGAGACAGCTAGAATGATCAGATTCCCAGGTCTTAAGGATACATCCCSTCATTAGAAATGAAATGTCTCACATGTTTGTAGTGATCTCTAGCGCCAGGGTAAGGTAGAAATAGAAACACAATCTTCATCTAAGGGATCYCTAAACCCATTCTGTGAAGTTTTTCTTGGGAAGGTGCAACTGTATGTTTATTTCTTTTTCTCACAGCCTTCTCTAGATAGATAGATAGATCAGTTTTGATCCCTGCTCTATCTGACCCTTCAGAAAGGATGGGCGAAAAAAGATATATTTTGGAGGAAAGATTTAAACACAATGCAGACTTCTCCCAGGATAGGGTGTAAGCTTGTATAATTGTTCAAAAAAAAAAGTATTACTTTAAAAACCAAAATGAATATGAAGAAGAGGAAATTCTCAGATGTTTAATTTCTTTGAAGGTATGCACAGAGCTACTAGACTCTACTTAGTACTTAGCCCTCAGATGTAAATGTACAAAGTAATCTTTCAGAAAGCTCCTTTGCAAAGCTCCTGCTGGGGCTGTGAACAGCTAACTTCAGGAAGAYGAGGAGCAAGAAGTCTCAAGATTTCCCTGTGGCCTTGGTAGGGATAAAAAGATGTGAAGGCAAGTTTAACCTGCATGAAATTATCTGGAAAAGCAGCATCAGCTGGAACCCTTCAGGTGCAGAACTCCTGCTGCACAAAGGACATGGATCAGACTCCATTCCCAAACGGAGTCCCTGAAGGGCTCTTCCTAATGATAACCYAAACAGCCCATGCCATTACAACAGAATGGGGCTTAGCCTTGTCCCAATACATTGAAAAGATATCCCAGGATTATTTTGCCTAGRAAAAAGAAGAGGTGCATTGTGCATGTCATTCAGAAAAGACTGCAGAGCAGAGACCTGGAGGAGGAATACCATAAAATCCAGAGGGGATGGGACTGCTTTCCCACACACACTGCCTATTACTGTTTCTTAGTGCCTGATACATTCTACATTCTCTACATTCATCCAACTCTTTGATGTTGAGAATTCTTGGGTTTTCATCTCAGGATGAAATGGCGATATTCACACACGCCTTCTAAATATAGTTACAATATCTTCAGAGACATTTATTTCTGTGCAGAAATAAAATAATTTATAACAGCCCGTGCTTGCATCAGTTCCAAGACGGCTCTCAATTTCTGAATCAGTCAGTAGTCAGAATGTCAGTACTGTTTCCCAAGGCTGGGGACAAAATTCTGGTTGAAGGTCCGCAGGTTTGCCATCCTGGAGGACAATGTGGATATGGGGATTTATTTTCTGTCTCATAATCCAGCCTCTTCTCCCAGATCCACTCTACAAGGATTTCTTAACTGTTTAAGTAGTCAGATTATTAGTTTTTACCTCTACTTAGGGAACTGAATGTCTCTTTTCCTTAGGAACTCTCAGCATTTTAGATGYTGACTGAATAAAGTCATTTTCTACTAAAACTGAAAATTTATCCTGTCACTGACTGTGCCACAAGTTGAATAACTGCAAAGAAATATAATCATATAATCATGTACTATATAACTGATTTCTGGAGATCATTCAGCAACTCAAAAAGGGGATAGTTTTAAGGTAAGATTCACCTTCAGAGTTAAATTAGACCCTTGTCTAATTAAACTTTAAATAACTCAAGATAGACTTCACATAACCTCTCTGAGGAACTTGTTGCATTGTTTGACTACCTGTGGTGTGATATTCTTTCTAAAAACTAATTGACAGTTTCTRCTCTACAATTGGATCTGCTGCCTCTTTTCCTTTTACTCCACTTTCTTTAAACACCATCATTAAGTAGATGAAGGCAGTTCAAGACTGTTCCAGTTCCTTAGATATTTCCATTTCAGACTACACAAACCCATTTCTATCTGCCTTTCCTCATTCGTCTTGTTCTCCAGTCCCCTTAGCATCTTGATGTCCCTCCTCTTCAATATATGAGGATCTTTCCTGCCAGGGTACCCAAAAATGGATAGAGTCCTTCAGCACTCTGTTCAGGCTGCTGAACAGAGCAGAGTTGATTTTGCCTCAACCTGCCACCTGCAATCCCAATATTCCACTTTGGGGTGTGGTTGCCTTTGTCACAGCAAAGCCACACTCCTGATTCATATCCAGACTATACCATTGAGCATTAGGACTCCAAGRCTTTCTAGCCATTCTGCTCCACACCTGTCCCATTGCATGAGGTTATTCCATCACTTGTGGAAGATTTTGCATTTTTATTCCCATGATAAATCAATGTTGGCTGTTCCAAGTCGCTCACTTGTTCCCAGTCTTCTTCAGAAGCCTGGGTATGATTTCCAGGGGGATTATTTCCCAGGAAATGAGATTAGGYTGACCAGCCTGTAATTCCCAAGTTTCTTTGCCTTTCTTCCTGAAGAGGTGCATGACATTTTCCTTCCTCATCAGGGAGATTCCCCAGTGGYTGTGACCTTTCACAGGTGATATGAAGCAGCCTTGCAGTGACATTGGCCACTTCTCATGCGACCTTTGGAACACAGTTGATTTGCCAGCCAGTGACTAACCATGTCTTGTACTGACTCCTTTTTAAGTGAAGGGCATCGCAATTTATTCAGATGAAATAAATATAACCGCATGATCATCATCTCTGGCACTTAGTCAACTGCAAAATTTTAGGTGAGTGATTAATTATTTTCCTACACGAAAGAATGTCTGCTAAAATTTAGTTACCTCATACAGCCYACAGAACATGCTGTATTCAAAAATYACTGTTTAGGGGTAGTTTGTGTTTTGTAATCAACAGATGCCCTGTAGGTTGCAGTCCATGAAATAGAGATTTATTTTTTTTTTCCCTGCACAATTCACATGATCACTTATCTTTCTTGAGGGGTCAKAAAGCCAGGAACAAATGTACTTTAAGTCTGTGCTCTTTCAGTGATTATATTGTTAATCCTCAAAATTTTGGAGGACTTATGATCCAAAACCATCCAGGATTCTGTAACAGAAAACAGTCTWTGAAAAGGAAAATAATGCATCCAAATTTCTACTGTTGCCTTGGGATGGCTGACTTGAAACAGAGACTGGACAGAACTAGAGAATAAAACAAATATTTATTAAAAGGCCCCTAGGATACTCCGGGACATCCAAACCAGCTCCGACGGCCCTTCTAAACTCCTACTCTCCCTCGAGAAACCCCGGCCACACTCCCTGTCGCCTTGGGTCTATTTGCATATTGGGTTTAATTGTCTAATTACAACTCTAGGTTGTGAAGTCTCATCTTTCTTGTTTTTCTCTTCGGTCCATCGTTGTTGATGCTTTTGGGCTAGAAAGTTGTCCTTGGTTTTTGGCAGGAAAGGATTTGTTTTTTCTACCTACTACCTACTAGCACTTAATATGAAGCTTAAAACTGCACCCAAAACAGCATGGAATCTGGAAAACATAAAAGCTAAAACTAAAGGCATCACTACCATTCTCCTTTTGGAACAAGTTGTTGACACTAAGTTTTGAATTCTCATTGCATATCTTCCCAGCAAGCTTCTGCTAACAACAATTTCTCTTTTATTCCTCCTTTCTCATTTCACATTTCTAAATCTTCYTGCGAATCACCTGGATTCTTACTTTGATACATAAACAAATAATTAAGAATGGTTTACTTGTATGCCCTTTTGTTCTTGTAAAGAGTGTTTTTAGCAAGGGTTCTGACTGAGCCTAGCTTGCTTTTTCTTTTTCTGTCTTCTGCTTGCTAAAAGTTCTTGGCAAGTTTTGGATTTATTTTTTTAGGTTCTACAAAGCAATACTGCTTTGAAACATAGCTAGAAAATAAAAGTTGAAGAACTAACACAGTTGATGTTATTATTATTGTTGTTGTTATAGCTATTATTATTATTATTATTATTATTATTATTATTATTATTATTATTACTTTGAGTCTTGAGAAAAATTGACTTCTTCATTGGTGATGAATAATGGAATATTGTACCCTGATACTGAAGGTTCTCTTTTGTCAGGTAAGCTATTTCCTTTGCTTGTTTCTATATTAGTGTATRATGTCCATGATCAGGTGTTTCTACTTGAGTGTTTGATTTGATTTAGGTACTTTTCTCAAAAAACCTGTGTTTTTTCATAGATGTTGATTTCTTCACTGATAGCTGTATCATTAGCAGTTTAGAAACGGTGCCCAGGTCTGCACACACACTGTGTTAACACTCTGTACTGCAGCCTGCAGTCTCYCTGCCCCCTACCTTAGGCCAATTCTAGTACTTTAAATTAGGTATTGCAGAAAACAGAYATAGAAAATTGCATTCCTGGCCTGTTATTCTTGCAGTAGCCATGAGGACCAGTTTTGAGAAGGAGCACTGTTTCCAATGTAACCTCTGGAGAAAAAATTGTACAGAGAATGTTTTCATACTGTGCCAGTAGCGCATAAAACTTGTGGGAGAACCTGCTGGGATCTGCAGAGGATATTGTGTCTGAGCATCACAAGAAGATGCAATGTTCCTTTAACACAGGGTATGAAAGGGTAAATCCATGTTCTTTGCAGTAAAGGAATGAATTAGCCTTTATCCATMCTTCAGCAGTCTCTGCCCCAGCTCAGAAGTGCAGTTATTATCAGTATTTTTCACCCTAGCAACATGAGAGTACTGGAATGCTAAAGGCCAGAGGCTGGCTAGTTTATCTRTCCTATTATTGCCTCTAACAGAAGGTCCAGACCTATTTGATTTCTGTCTTCAAAAGCTGTAGTTTTTCAGATACTACCAATAGAATCAGACAGCATTGCTTCTTTTGATTGTACTATATACACTGATTTAGCTTTATCATTTTCACTTTGAGCAACACATTTCTTAACTCCCTAGTTCTAGCCAGCTTTGGGGTCTTCCCCTTCCCCCTTCCCCCTTTCCCCTCCCCTTCCATTTCCATTTCCCTCCCTCTGTCTTGCCCCAGAAATAAAAAAGGCTGTTTCCATTCTGTGGTGCACCTCAGACATATAATCAGGATTTATTCTGAATTAGATGTAGCCCAGCAGATGAACCTGTATTGAAATCCTGACATTCCACTGACTGTATTATAATTAAGTAAGTAAATTCAAGGTGATGCTGCCTGCAGATTCACAATGAAAACAACAGATGTCGTTTCAACAAGAAATTTTGAAGATGCTTGTTTTTAGCTTGCTATTATATGGGAATGTTTTTAGTGTACCTTTGTTAAAGGTGAGCTGCATTTTTTATTTACAGAGTTGCTAAGAGACATCATGAGCCAAAGTGCCTCTGAAATGTAAAACTTAAATTACAAATGGAATCCATACAATCAAAAATATTTCAAAAAGGAAACATCGAATTTGAAAAATTAATATTAAGACATCTGATTAGTCCAATTCGTTACCCTGATTCTGAGATCTACCGAAAAATGTGAGGTAGAAATAAAAGCTGCAACTTTTGATTTCAGGTTAGTCACTCACTGGGGCAGCCTGTTGCTGTAGTCTTTACCTCAGAGATGTAAAGCTCCCTCCTCCAAGAAGACAGTATGCTGACATTTCTGTAAATGATGATCTCTCTCATACAGACCTCTCACTAGTACTGATACCCCATTTCTATGGAACTCARCCCAGTCTTTTCTTCATTAACATTTCATTAATTATGGTTTCATTACAAACAACAGGAGGTGTCTGCAGCCAGATCTTTCCATCATGTAACTTTAGAGAAGGATTTAACCTGGAAATAAGCCTTTTCCCTGATACAAGTAAAACCATACCAGGCATAAATCTAGGCCAACACAGCCAAAATATTTTTAGAATTCTTTTCCTGGTGATCGTGAAGGGCARATTTCAGATGATTAATTTGGAGAGCAGCATGCCATGTGTTATAATCTCTTTGTTACCTCAGCATGGTGTCTCCTACCTAATAGGAYGATTTATCACAGGTCAGGAAATTTAAGGTTGTCATGAATGGAAGGTAGCCAACAAAATCTTCCCAATGAGAGAAATATCTTTAACTAACTGGTGTCTCTCTATCTTGTGATAACTGCTGGTYGTGACAGCTGTCCTTACACCTTGGTGTTTAAGCATGCCTAAGGGGGATGAAGGAAATAAGGAACATGAAAGTCACTTAGGGACTCAGTACCCTAAGTTGAAAAACCTCTTTGAGAAACAAAGTTTTCYCATTTCATGTATTTTCAGGTGCCAYCWTTCCCAGTGCCAAGCTTGCTGTCATGAGACGTGCTAATATACAGTCTAAAACAGGGGTTTGGGGTGGGATGACTTATAATCACCACAGAAAACATTTCTGAACATCAACAGTCCTTCTACATAGAAAGTATCAAGCAGTTGGGCATGAAAAATATGTGGACATGCAATTTAGTATCTTACGGTTTCTAGATGCTGTGAAGGTGTAAAAACTCTTACTGATCCCCTGTTTCTCACTAAAACTCCCCACATACATGAGAACACCCTTTGTATAGTACTTTATAGTTTATATTACTTTAACAGTTAAACTATAATGGAAAAAGCAGCTGTTCTTTCCCTCTTCAAGCTTTCCAAATGGAAAAGGTCAGTATTGACTGCATGCAAAACCATGAATATCTGAGTCGATATTTGAATCACCTCAGGATTTCCCTCTCTYCTTTTTGTTTGAATAGTTGTCAGACAAGGAATAAATTACAGAGATTTGGGCAATAGAGTAGAACTAAACTATTTGTGTAATAAATACAACCAGTAACTCAAACATGTATTTAACAGCAATGCARATGTGCACAGTAAGAGTGGGGCAGCTGGTAGGGTAACAGCTAATGGTTTCAACTTTTCTGCAGAGTGCCAACCTACATATATATAGGTATATATATATACACTGTTAGAAAAGAGGTAACTGAGCATCAGTTTCTGCCCCACTGCCTCCTRTCCTTCTCCTTCACCTTTCCAAAAACTAAACAATAAATAAATAACTATATAAATAAATGCATTCTAGGGAACAAAGACCTCATCATTGCAATGAATGACCAAGGAGAGTAATACTTCTCTTCTTCAGAATAATTACATTTTAGTCAGGAGGCTTGATTGCAGCACCTGGAGAAACACTAAATTAGATATTATTTAYCTGTCTGCTTTACACTTGTTTKCCACTTCCTARGCACACTAAAAAGTTATATCTMTGRCTATTGCAAGCTTATATCTTTTAAWTTCTTAGTTCATTTTTCTATACCTTCATACTTTTCTTTTAGTCTGCAACATTTCCTGCCCAAAGTAYCCTTTTTGCATTTCCTACTTTATCTTTTGCTTATCCACTGTGCCTTTCTCCTTCTTTTTGTCTTTGCTCTCTCTCCTTCCTTRAAGCCTGCTTTCAAAAGTGCATCTSGTTATCTGTTATCTGATGTGACAATAACATTTCATTCAGTAGGGTAGACTCTAGAAATAATCCTCTGTGAAACTCTGCAGAAAGAAAAAAGGACAGTTCTCTGTCATTTTATCTGTCAAGTTTACAACCTAAAATTTAAGGAAAAATATCTAAATCAGTTCATTCTTGAAAAATTATTTTGCTCAAAAATTGAGGTAGTTCATTCTTTCTAAGTGCCAATTTTCAAAAGCCTGGACTACAGTTATGTCTTGTGTTTGCTATTACCTAAATAYTTAATGGTCAAGTTCACTTCTCTTAAAAGATGTGTATCAGACCACAGACCCTAAAAAAACCCCAGTCTTGAAGAATCTTCACATTTAATTAGCCAGGTTGCTGATTTGGTTTTGTTTGGWTTTTTTWAATTAGGATTCTATCTCTTAAAGGGATGTGCAGAAAGTCAGTTCTGGAGTTGGTCCTTTCCACAGAAGTCTAGTTCAAAAGAACCTGTGGCAGAGGAATCTGAAAATCAAAAGTGAGTCAAATACCTTCATATAGCCACTTCACACAAACCATTGTGCTTTTCAGTGAGACCTGAAATGAACTACTGCATTGTAGAGAAGCATGGCAAAAAAAATTTAAAAATAAGAAAAAAGTTGTTATCTGAATGTGGGTCCCATGAGGAAAAGATGAAAAGGGCATATTTGCTCACTGCTACAGTGTAGGCTTCCCTGAAAAATACCTGTGACCCAGGCTTTGAGGTAAAACAACTCTTTGAAACTCAACAGGCAAACACCTTCCCCTGACAATCAGTCATGGCTTRTCAAGCTCTTCATCCCCATCTATTGTCTCAGCATTTCTGACAGCATGTGATAGCAAAGGCAGATTATATTTTTATATTAAATATCAGGGTTTGTGGCTTTTCTCACTCTGGAAGGCACCCTACGGGTATTTTTTTCATAAACATTCTCCAAATCCTCAATCACAAATTCATCCAGTTTAACAGCCACCTCATCCCACCCTGCCTTACAAATACATCCATGTGCAGAGCTGTGTAAAGAGCTACTGCTGCATCAAAAAATGAAAAAACACTCATGTCACAGGTTGCAGAAGGTGAAAGTACTTTCCAGCTTTCACAAAGCAAAAAGCAGTTTTCAAAGGTGAAAACATGTCACCTTCCCATTCAAATATTCTCAGAAAAGACCTTAAATTCTGGAATATTCCTGTTTATACAGTTGACAGCTCTTTGTTCCAACTTCTGAAGTATCTGTGGATCCAACATTCACACAGTGAAAAAAGTCCAGTTAAAATGTTTCTATGCATTTGGATCAAAGGCTGAGAAGGTTGAACTGATTTCAGAATAAAATCAAGGTCACARAGTTGGCATTGCAAAATGAAAACAAACAARCAAAACTTTAGTGAATTAGTATTCATTACAGAGATATTGATAGAAATGAGTTCTGTGAATTATCAAMTACAGAGTGGGACTTCAGCAAAATCTCTGGCAAAATGACATTGGCAATATCTGTGATGGCAAAGTTKGCCACTCTTAACCACCCATATCTATAGCTCTGTAAAGGGAGAAAGAATAGAAGATAAATGCAAACCATGAATAATGTCTTGCAAATACATATTTTAGCCAGCTGCAGTTTCACCTGTACACAAATGTGACATTGCCTTGTCAGCTTGTCACTCCAGTGCTGTCAGATCAGAGTCTTGGCTGGTGTTTCTCCACAGAATGGCTTGGAATAAAAACCTGTCCTTCCTTGACACTAAGGAAGGTGTAAGTTCATAGCTGGCCAAGTATGAAACAAGTTCAGCGGACTTTTTCTGAACTTCTTCTTGCTATGCAGATATCCTGACAAAGACCAGAGTGATTGTTGTTAGCCTTTGTCGTGTTTTTTGGAGAACAGCTGAAGTGGAGGGTGAAAGAATGAAATCTCAATGGAAAGTCTTCTTCAGTAATCCCAAGCAGTTATCCTGTTTCTGTTTTGGGATCATCATAAAATCTATAGTCTCTATAAAGAAAATAACATTTATGGAGGACAGCACATCTAACCAAGAGTAGTTTGGATAATGTACCACCATTGTGAATTAATTGTCCATATTATAAACAACAAGAAGGTGGCCTCAAAATAGAGAAAGAATATTACTTTTGGATTCTATCTCTCCCTCTGTGGATTCTTTTCATAATCTTCATATATGGATATAGGCTGGGGAATTCTTTAAAAAAGATAAGAAGCTAAGGCAATGTACATTTGTATATCAGTCTTCTTGGTTTTCTTTTTTTTCTTTTTTTTTTTCTTTTTTTTTTT
>CADDXX010000019.1:637458-698912 GCA_902810485.1 Alauda arvensis | reverse complement strand
TCATAGTGTGCTAGTCATTGATTCAGTTCTATTTTTTATGYACCCCAGCCAACAGAATGACAAATCTTCTAACTGAATCTTTTCTTTTGAATATTTTAACGTTTGATATTTAAACCTTGCTCAAARCTGTGAGGAAAATGAATGCAAAATATTTGTGAAAATATTTTCTAGTGTATTTATGCCATTTGCTTAATGCCATACTTGGAATCCCTATTGCTGCTCAAGAGAAACTGGCAAAAATGGGTCTTAGATGAAATGAAATTTAATCTGTTCAAGGAACTTTATGTAAAAGTAATAAAGTGAACTAAAATTTCTATTCATACAMAAAGGCAGCCACATCATCCCATACAGACACAACTTTTTCTATTCAGACACAACCTCATTTYCTTTGCTTTTTTCCAGAGGTACAGTTTGTTTGTTGGGTCACTCTCACCTAAGAGAATTGGGGTAGACACAATGCTCTGACCTCCTCTTAGTCAAACACTGCACCTTCTCACTGCACATCATGAATGGAAAATCACTGCGCTGTTTCACAAATTATCATTTGACACATACTGAGGATCTCACACTAGCAAGACTAAAATATTAACCAACTTTCCTGAGGATTCTGAATGAAAACTTTCACTTCAGGTATGTTGCATTTAATTTTGTGTACCTGTTGTGACAAAGGAAAAAGTTCATCAGATATCTGATTAAATCAGATTTATTACATTCCAAACAGAATATTGTGCCAACCAGTAGCATAAGCATTCAGTTCTTTAAAAAAAAGTGYTTGCAAAGCTAAAAATTGTTATAAGCCTAATCTGTTGGTATAAATATTAAAAGTAAACAACAAAAATTATATATGTCAGAAAAATCTGAAGAATATTTAATTTAATATTCAAAAAAGTATATCACAGTCTAAACCTAGCATCCAGATGTAATGTTACATTGGTTTAAAGAGAAACAAAAACCTGTTTTRGAGGAAAAGTGAAAGCAACCACAAAAATACATGCATAGGATGTGGAATGAAAGACAAAGGTTTTTAATACTACAATTTGGAAGCTAGAAAATTATTAGGGGAAGCCAATGAATGCATGAAAACCTACCAACTCATCATTAAGACCAGTTAGAGGAGATCTTGGAACTTCAGAGCAATTTCTATTTGTTTTTTCTTAATCTTGCAAATACGTTCAAGAAAAATCTAGTTTAGCAGGTCTTTGGGCAGCTGTGCTCATTGCCCTGGGAGACAGCACAGGTTCATGAGCAGAGGAAAACTATACAGACAATTAATAATTAGGCAGGAAAAGTTCASTGTGAGTGTTCAGCATTTGTACGCRTGGGAAAAGGCAATGRTTTTAATGACCCATATCATTRTGCTGAAATAATTTCCTTTACAATAGTAACACTTTAAAATGTTAAATACCTAGTAAAACTATGATGTTTTGTAGAGTTTTTTAATAAGTGGACATAGTTTGAAATTCTCTCTTTAAAATGCTGCTCAAGCTCTCTGGAACAGCAACACCAACTTTCAAAAAGTCCAAGAACTCTGCAGATGTCCCAGAAAGCTGCRAGGAAAGAAACTTCACAGCATTTTGAAAAGGACAAACAGGATGATCTATCCTAACATTGATCACCAACTAAATAATGCAACAACCACTTGAGGAGAGTTAATGGATGGTAATATAATTAATATCAATCAACATGGCTTATGGAAAATAAATCTTGTCATATTAACTTTCTTTTTGAGATGAAATTTGGCATTTGACCTMGCACTAGCTGACATTTTGTGGTAAACAGAGCACTCTGAATGGATTAAAATCAGGCTAACTTCTCAGTTCCAAAACATCTTCATAAACAAGTAATTATCTCTGAATGGCAATGTTGCTCTCAGAGTTCAACAAGAATTCATCTAATCTAAACAGGATTTAYGCTCCAGWGTAGAAATTTTGTTCCTCCTCTACCTGGRTAGCACAAATAAAACCCTGCAGTCTCTGCTCACAATATCCCAGCATCACAAACACAGCAATTTATTCCTTCCACACCAGCTACACCATGTACCATGCACAGCACACCAGACYATGGATTGCTAGCAGTTTGTACCCAAAGCTCCAGCAGTGGCAGGAAAGGAGATCATGGAGAGATGYTTTTCCTGCATTTTGAGAAATGTGTTCCAMACCACAAATGAAATAAAGGATAAACAGTCTTTCACTTGACTAGAGAAAGTGGCTGACATGGATGAGAAARCATGGACTAGATAGTAATGAAGAAAGGAAGAACTGTCTTTTGTATACCCAAACAACAGTGTACAATGCTTGGGTGTACAAAATACGATTTAGAAGACAGTAATACAAGCAAAGACATTAGTATGGAAGAGATATTTGGATGTATGGGCTAGGTGATGTACGTTGCATTTCAATTTGCCATCAATATGTGTGATTTTAGAGTATATCGTAGGACTAACMCAGGCTTTCCCTCAAGAACAGAGGSAATTTCAATCCTGAAAYGCAGGTTAGCCAATAAGCACAGAACTGAGGCAGAAATTTAAGATATAATCCAAAAAGGCTTGTCTGCTAATTCTAAAATAGAAAAGCGTAATATAAAACTCTTTTGAAAAAGTGTTTTCTAAATGAATGTTAAGCTCCAAGGGGTTRCCCAGGGAGCTATATATTACACTGACATTAACACCAAATGGGTTCATCTTGGTTAATGTTCTTACAGTGAATGCCAAAGTAATTCATCACTAGTGGTTACATATGGTAAAGTATTAACACATTTCATCAGGAAAACATTCTTTGAATGTCATGGTTCCGGCACTTGGGACCTGAGAGTAGTTCAAGATGTGTGACACAAACCACTATCACATTTTCAAATGCTATCTTACAAGTTATAGATTAATCTGGTGTCTGTTAAGTAGGTACGCAAATATTTGATTACCTGACAGCAGTTCACAGTCTACTGAGAGCAATCACTCATAGCAAAATTAAAGGTGAGTTCATTTTAATGCAACTTTTTTGAAAACATGGGAGACCACCTTTTTCCCAAAAATGAGGTTTGGGAATAAGTTTGTTTACCCCCACCAATATATTCTCATATATTCTCATATATTCTCATATATTCTCAGATAGTCCAGATTTTATTACTGTTGCCTAAAGTGGGAAGCAAATTCATTCCAAAAGCAATAAATACACAATGGAAATAGTGATCTGCTGCTGTCTTRCCCAAGAGCAAGGGAAAGRTCRTAACAGTGGAATTGTTCCTATACCYYCTGRAGGGTATGCCCTGGATGCCAGCATTGGCCACCAGAGGTTAGAGAGAATGGGTCTCAGAGTCACCAGTGACAGTGCAAGCCTGTAAGCCTTCCTGTGAAMAGAGCAGTTTCACCTCATAYTGAGTCCCTGGCCCAAATTACAGCRTTYTTATTGCACAGAACTATATATATCCACACCTATGTCAGGGCTGGCTACTGGAGACTGGGGAAAGAAGCCAAGCTTGAAGTCTATGGAAATAGGATCAAGAAACTGTTGATGACCATCCTGTTTCCTCAGATTTTTCACTCTTCTACATCTTCTGTGTATATGAAAACCTTCTGTGAATTGTCTTCTCCCATCCACAATGGTGTGAATGGAGCTGTAGTAACTGGGGAAGAAACTAATCTCATCATTTTAGGTCCTTCACATTGGCTACAATTACTCAAGAGCTCAGGGTGGCAGGAAGGGATTTTAGATGTTGCAGATGCACCATTCTGACACTTTTGTCTTTGYTTACTGTACTTGTGCTGTTCCTTCACAGGCTTTGACCCRATGCACAGGCGTTGCATATTCTGTTTTTCCTGACAGGGGATCAGGACAGGGGAGACAAATGTGACAACCAATACTTATGCGTACAACCTTAAATAATAAAGCTGTACCAGGATAACAAGAAGAAGAGCAACGACAACAACAGCAACAACAGTATCAGGCTGTTGTTATTATTAACAGCAGAAAACCATCCCCATGGTGCTTATTCCCTCACATAATTTGCTCTCACTCAGCACTGCCCAGCTGGAGCAGCAACTCAGGGGTCAGACCCAGCTGTTGACATAGAGGCAGAGAGACAGCAAATCCCTCAAGAGGTCTCTTGTTTCATCAGCATATGTATAATCCCATATTCYTGCCCTAAACAAAGCACATAAAATCTTTCTTGGATGTAGTCGGATTTTTACAGGTTGTTGCTGCTGGTGGCCTTGTGCTGACCTGGACAGTTTGTGGTGTCCTGAGTTTATCAACTCTGATGAATCCAATAAGACAACTAGTCTGGCAAGATAATAAACTCTTAGCAGTCTTTCATACAGTACCCCTCAGCGTGTATTTTTTCTCTCTTTGACCAGCTATTTTTGATAATTTTTTCTCTATCCACACCCTTCATCAGTCGAGCCCAGTTACACAAATTGACAAAGGTTCTTGTGACACAAAGGTCTCACTTCAGACATGTAAAATGTTTATAATCAGCAGAGTGCATRGCAAGTCATTGTATTAAGTTATTTTTACTGATAAATTACTATTTCACACTTAAAAGTACAGAAGTCAACTGATGTAAGCAGCGAGCAAATTAAGCACAGCCTGGGAGATTTCATCCACAGTGAAGATGAAAACATTTCTTTTTATATTATTTTGGCTTTATTACAGAGATCACCTACTATGCTTGATTTGGGCCTGTCACGGTGATATTGTCTTTATACATGGAAGAGTGGGTGGAATWTTAGAAAGCCAGAAGGAAATGATGAAGAGAGAAAAGACTGAAAGAAGGAAAACTCTTGGTAATTTTCTGTCCCTCCTTGAGCTCAACATTATATTACTGCTTGTTTTCAGAACATTTGAGCTAGTCTTTTCTGCCCCAGAGAAGGAAACTCTAAGCCTCTAAACTSCCAAGCCCCAGATGAGAAACAATAGCCTCTCTCCACAAGTCTCTAGGGCAGCATGCTGACCTTAACAACACAGCAACACCCATGCTTTTGAAGACTGAGTCATACCTGGGTCTTCTTTTCCAGCTTTGGGAATCCAACAGGCCAAGGTGCTGGCAAAGGAGAAGCAGAATAGAGATAGCTGTCATGTTTCATCCACATGCCTGAAGGAATGAACTGACACTGAAGGGTTCCTCCATATGCATAATTTTTATATGCAAAATGTCCTTTTACCTGTCCTTGGATAATAAAAGCATTTATGAGAAGTTAGATATGAAATGTACATTTTTTTGTCTAACAGTCAAGCAAGTGATRTACAGCTTTTCCTGTCATGTCAGATTTTGAGGAACAATGACAAAATCAAAAACCTCCAAAATTTTCCTACTACTTTTTAACTGTGGCAGGTTTGACTTGATGGCTTTGTAAATTATAAAAGAAACAARACACTGACTTGCCCCTAGTGTAGCCCTTGATTAAACCAGTACTTTTTTAGGTACTCAAGCTTGGMAGCACCCTCTGCAAAAGATGTCATATACACTCTGCTCACAAATCTTCATCTGACTGTAATGCATATTCATTAGCACCAACAGTTTGGAAGGCTGCTGTTCTCCATTTTGTCTTAAATCACTTTAAATGGTTATGAGCAAGACTTGAATTTTCTTCTTTTCTATTCCTAGAGCTTAACAGAGTGCCCATACCCCGGTTTGAAGTACCAGTTGTCTCAGATACCTCCTTAGGATCTAGCATTTTTGTACCAGAAGCAAAAAAACAACAAAAAGTATGAACGGCACAAGATGCACAAATTTGATATTTAGAAAGAGTCTCAACTAGCTCCATCTGTGGATAAATGGTTCCAGTGGTGTGACAACTCCAGCCACAATCAGGCATTCATTTCCCTTGCATTYATTTTAAGATGTAATAGGTTAAAAATGGAAGGTTTCCTCATGGTCATTCCCAAAMCTAWCCTTTTCTCCTGGGGTCTTGTAGCTACARCTGGGGAAAAGAGCCACAAGGGAACACACCAGYCATCCATGCTGGGAAAGAAAGGATGCACATCTGGAAAGAGCTGACGTGGCAGCCTCATTTCCTCATTCTGTGACCCGCTTCCTGCCTCGGAAACACTCTGTATTTTGGCTGACAGGGACTGAGTGCTTACATCATGCAGAGGTGCCAGCACCAGCTCTGTCCAGGCTGCTGTGTCTAGACAGGGCTGCGTCACACTGGTGAGTTAGCTCAGGACACACAGTGCTGCAGCCTGGCACTGTGCCTGAGGCAATCCATCCTGATTTGTAGTGGGGCTAATTAGTCTGGGAGAAGCACGAGGCTGACCAATAGACCAGAGCTAGATTATTCAAGGCTTTTGCAGGTGCAGCTGTATGGTGCAGTGCTGGGCAGCATAAACATGCCCTCAGGAAAAGGCCATGGTAAGTCCCCAAGGCGTGAGGCTGTGGGCCTGAATTTCATCTTCATTAAGGTCCTGAAGCAAARCAGCCTTAGTGTAAGCATGAGAGTAATTGTCTTTGGGAGAGGATGCTAACAGCTGGGAAGGGAGGAGCCTCAGAGGCCTTTGTGCTTAAGGCCCTGGGATCTTTGCATGTAACTTTTAGAGAGCTGAGCTCAGCTGAAGTTTTTGGACAATATCGACGTGAACAGCAAACTAGAAGATTGGCTGTCCACTTCTGATACTGAGGATTTTGCAAAAAGTTTTTCTGTCTGAGAATTCATCACACATTTAAAAAAAATTAGTAAAATCCCAATAGTATTTTATGAGCCAGATGAGCAACCTGGGCCAGCTGGCTGTCCAGACACCAGACTCTTTGTGCTGCCATAGGAGAATGAGCAGGAGAGGGAGCAGGCAGGGAGGCAGAGCTGCCCTTTGGAGGCAGCCTGCTGTGAGACTGAGCAATGTGATTTACATGGTCATCTGCAAGGGATGGAAACAAACTAAGTGAGCAAACTATGGGTGAGCAACTTTATTTATAAGCCTCCTACAAGCTCAAATGCAAGCAAGACTTTCTGACAGAAATCATCATCTCACCATTAACAGTGACACACAGGACTTATTTCTTTCCCATTTGACTTTTCTTTCCCTGTAGCTAAATATTGATGTGTTTATGTGTTTATTCCAAACACTGGCCCCAGACTCCTTTCCACTACTTTTTATTTTAAATGGAGAAGTGCAAGAGATACAAGAGTTCTGTTTGGTTTTGGTTTTTTTTTTAAGGAAAAAAGAAGAAAGAAATGTAGCAGAGATGTACAAAGGATCAAGGAAGGCCACTGCATGTTAGCTGAAAATAATGGATTCACTTAATCCTGCTGAGGTAAATGAAAGCTGACTGCCCAAGAGAGCCACTGCATCATAATAAAGTTGAATGAAYTTGGGTTTGAAGTCCTGGAGTTTTTGAGGTAAAACTGTGAACCAAGAAGGGTTTATTTGAAAAACAGGATATATAATTTGAAATTCTTAGAAATAAATGGCATCTCTCCCCTTTTAGGAATCATGCTGTATCTCATTTCTGGAAAAGTAATCACWTAGAGGTGGCAGAGACACATGAAATTTCACAGATGCTAAATAAGAGACAATGAAAAYCTACAGAGCTGTCATCACATCATTATATTATTTGCTTGCAGATAAGTGTTTYAAGAACAGAGCAGGGAAAGAGGCATGGTGTGATCTGCAAGTCCAGTAGATCTCTATTTCCYATGGGTCTCTGTCAATTCTTCCAGGGTCCTCATAAACACCATATGTGTCASTATCACAATGGTGAGATAAATTATGCTGCTTCTCACCCTTTATGTAAATTCTATCAGAATTTTAGATATTTATTTTTCTTCACCTTGTTTAAAAATAATGGAGAACGATCACAGCCAAAATAGTAAGTCCTAGATGTAAACTGTGTTTCTAATGACACTGACCTCTGCCAGGTGCCAGGGTGGCCCACACAGGGCAGAGCTGATTGCCAGATTTGTGGGCAGCACTTTCAGAAGAACAGAAACAGCTATAATTTTCTTATCTTTCCTGATGGCTATGGGCAATATCCATTTTCTCTCATCAGCTGGGATTTCCACCTCATAAATAAATCTCTTTCAGTCCCAAGGACATTGGCACTAATAGGTACTTCACACCTTTCTGTGGTACCTCATAGCCATGACCTTCTGGGCCTTTTATAAAACTGCAGCTTGTTGGACTGTGCTTYATACAATTGTTAGTGAGGATTTGGTATTTTGATAGTGATTCTAGATCAAACATCTTTCACAAGATAGCCTGAGGGGAGCAGACTCACTCTTTGTTTGTCCAGTCAGATCCTGTGTTCACAGGAGATGCATTCAATGATGACAAAATATTTTTATCTTTCCTCTTCATCCTTCTTTATCAACCAAGCTCCTGTGTCACCCTGTAGTTTCACAAGCTCTTGAAGAGGAATCACAAGCAAGGAGTTTTARGATTCTCACATCAAAATCCATGCCACAACTGTGTCTGTCCTGTAAAGGTGTATCAAAATCTGCCATCCCATCAGCCCCCCAGCCCAACTGTTCTGCTGGGATCCTTGTGGACTCCCAGGACTGGCACACATGTGACTGAGCCAGTCTGCCTTGTGTTCTACAGTTAAACATTTCAAACTGTCATTGATAGAATATGATAAGATCCAGAACCTGTTCCAAGCAAATGGTATGGATGAGATTACACCAGGCCAAGGAGGGGAGGATTTATTCCTGCAGATGGGTGTTCTTGTATGCTCCTTGTCCTCAGGGACAGGGGATGTCCCTTGCCCTTTCAGTTACCAGCCAAAGTGAAGGTAATACTGTAGTCTGCTGTCTATGATTTTTCAGCAGGAAGTCGAAGCTCACCCATCCCGCAAAACCCTCAGGGGATAAAGGAAGTGCCTTCCTGAGTGGATGTCGACTACTGTAGCTGTCCTCAAACTCWGTGACTGTACTGCTGCCTCCCCTGGGAAGCAGGACATGGGTGGCCTTTTGCTGTAAGAGGGAGAGGCAGGAGCACCAGTACTTCTTATGAAACTCCAGCACTAATATTCTTACAGATGCTCTTCCTTGGCAAATCGAGGTTGGTGAACACTGCTTGTTCCTTCAGAACTGCAGAACTTCTAAACAGCAGGACCAGAAGAGTAAGWATGGAGAGAAATTGCAATGGCAAGCATGACCCAGGAGAGTATTTGCTTCTATGCACATGAATTCTTACATGGCACCAAGGAGGATTTATCTTCTGTCTGAGTACCTGCAGAGCAATTGCTGGAAGATTTAGAAGACTTGAACAGTGCAGCACAAATAGCCTGGGTGTCAGTAACCCGGTATTAATTGTGTGTCACTCACTATGCTTTGATTATCTGTGCAATAAAAAGAGATGTATCGTGATCAAGGAGCCAGAACGGGGCAGAATGATGCTGGTTTAGTGACAGCAGACTTAGTGGTAATTAAAAAGAATACATTGGTATTGTATGACTAAGGCAAGCCATTAAGACCACACTGTGCCTGCACTATTGTCAAAGGGTGTGCTGCCTTGTGTCAGCTTGTCAACAAACTGTGCTCAGCTTCTGTAYGACTTTGAAATGAGTTGCTAATGCCCTTTTGGAATCTTAGGAAAATAGTTTGATTTTGGAGGTATATGCCTGTTTTTCAAGACAAAGTAAATAATAAATAATGATTTTTCATAAGACTGAAATGGCACTGAGTAGTCATAAGGAACAAAAAAATCTGAGTTTGCAAGCGCTATCAACTGCTTTCTAATAAAGAGGCACTATAATATGATAGATTAATATCACTATGACAGAACCAGGYAATCAACCCAGAAATATCCACTTAGCATGACAGTTTGCTCCTGAACTACTTCTAGCATGTTTACTGGGTTTCTGGCAATATRATTTTGTGGTGTTCTTTCTGATGCAGCTGTTGGTACTTGTGCTTCTTTCAAGCACTTCTTCTTTCCTCTCATAGGTTTCTCATCTTTGGGGAGCTGGAGAGATTTGAACACATACTTTCACTTTTCCACTTACCCTCTTCATCAGCTCTTTTGCAATTATGAAGGAAATGCCTGTCAAATGCTCAGGATGCTACTAAAATTACTGAAGAAGCATTATTTTTTTTTTCTTGGACTTAATACATATTAGACTTAGAGGATTTGAAAATGTTATTTATTAAAACTCWTAATATATTTAAGGATTTGTCGTAACCCAGGCCATTCATAAGGCCAGATTTGCCTTTCAGATGACACTCAGGGAAATTCACCAGCTTCCAGCATGTTGAGATGGTGAGGGCATTTACTTAAATTTTGTTCTAATGGTGATTGTGCCAAAGAAAGGAAAGAGAAATGACCTTCAGGTAATAGCAAAATAAGCCATCTAGCAACATCTCCTAAAGYTGGTGTAGAAGGAGCTGATTTTAGCTCACATAAAATGTCTGAAGGACCTGTATGCTTAAGGAAAACAATTGCATGGGAAGATTCTATTTGTCTCTGAGCCAACATAAAGTTGCCTTTCCCCAAAAAGTAATGAAGGCGTTAAGAAAAGGTGTCCTTCCTATACCTTTTCAAAAATAAGAGAACAAAATAAGTTTGGTTCCCAAGCAAGTGTAGTAAGATTGTGTCTGACACCAGGAGGGTCCTTCATACCAGTGTCAGGCATATAGTCTACAAAATATGCCATCACTACAGTCTTCTGCAAAAACAGCTCAGCAAGAAAAWTCCCTTTCTTACAAAGGACTTCGCTGAAAACTGATAAAGTACTAATTTCATTCATTTTTGTTTTGAAATATAAAATATTTTTTCTGCTGAATTTTTCTTCTGAATTTTGTTTAATGTTGCGTGACCCACTTCAGTGGAGGACTCTTTCTGCTCACACTGTATTGCTTCATTCCTGTAGAAAATGTGCTTACTGGCTTGTCAAGAACATGTCATGGTTATGTTCCCATTGTTTCAATTCACTCATCATTTATTTCAGCTGACTTCCAGAAAGCACTTTTGACATAAATAATGCAGTGTCCAYATGAGAGTTGTTCCCATGCAAAATGGGTGGCAGAAGACTTTGACCTTTGAACAGCAGGCTAATCTGAGTGATACTCACTCAAAGTCATACATATCCAGAAAAAAAAAAAAAGAAAAGAATGTGTGCAAATGCATGCAAGAATGTGTGAACTAGGTCAGAYTTGCAGGCAGAAGTGTGTAGTCCCAAAATGTAAGCAACTCAGGAGACAGGTGATTTTAATAAATTGCAAGACCTCTCACACCTTCTCAGTGGCAAACATAACATGACTACAAGTATATCTTAGTCTTAAATATCAGATTTCWTGAAAAAAGAAAACCCCTTCTCTGCAAATGTCATGTTCTTGTCCATCTCTATGTCCTAGTAGGTTGAAMATTTATTACATGTTTTCCATGGAACCGGTTTGCAACCATTTTGAAAAATTAGTCAAATCAGAAACAAATAATAATTTTCCAGTGATTGAAATTGTTGTCATAGAATTAAGGCATTAGCAGGATCCAACAATAATGATTTTATAAGCATATTATCTTCACTGGACTGCARATATCACATAGTATGTATGACTTTATTCATCAGTTCCATCTCCTGCTTATGGGGATGAGCTTCCAAAAAAAAAAACCTATTCTTAAATCAGCATTATTGTTGCACTGCATTTCAAATCCTCTAATCAATATTCAGCCTTTGCCCTTTTTTTTACCCTGACTTTTACCTTTAGGACAACTCTGTGTGTGTGTGTGTCAGCCTATTATAATTTTAACAATGTATCACGGTTGCATATCTGATTCAGATCAATGGCTTGAAAGTGACAAACTCTAATGATCTAATCYCCTATTAAATATTCATGAAGGAAGCTTGGAGAATACACACTCCCCTCCTTCCTAATGGATGTAAAAGAATCAACTGCGTTTTACTGATTGATCATGTGCATTTGCTTATTACAGAAGCATATTACAGAAAGCTCTACATTGTTAAACTCTTATTTCAGTCTGCAGCATTTATTTACCATTAAAGAAAATAGCAACATCATTCCTTTAATTGATTGATTGATTGATTGATATGTCAAAAGTATATTTATGCTAAACATACCTATTCCTTAAAGCAGTTTTTCAGGTAGACTCAGATTTCTTTGTGGGATATAATCCATATAGGATCCACAAGGATCCAGAGATATAAAGCTCTGGCAGCCATGAACTCTGAAGCTCATGATGATTTCTTGGTAAACAACTAAGGACAGCATGTGCATATGGATATAATGCAGRTCCCTCCCATACCAAAATGCTCCAGGGAATCCATAAACCTATAAGAAACCTCAAGTATCTGTTGATCTAAGTRATGGAATGTATATAGTAAGACATGMACTTTTGCCCATATCATCTTCTCAGACAAACACATGGCCTTTAGATTTTAAGCTGGAAGAAAAAAATATGATTGCAAAGAAGCTCTGATAATACTAGCAACTCTTCATGGAACACTCTAGAACATCAGCACTTTGGTCATGTCAGGAGGCTTCTGATTCTCTGCAAACACTGRGAAATGGAATTAAGTGAATAATCGTCTTCTTCTGCCTTAATTTCTATGCCAATTTTTTTACATTGTTTTTAATTATCACTTTTTAAATGTTAGGGTGRGGAGGGGGATATCAAAAGTTGCAACATTTACAAGCAAAAAAATACCTTCCCACGCTTTCCAAAGGAACTGCTTGATAGAATAACTAAATTTGAGCCTTCGGCTGACTCAGCACTCAAAATGGGCCTGATTCGGAAGTTGYTATGCAAGTGATGATCTCTGCTGAGATCAATGAAAGTATTGCCTGTGCACATCCTCTGAGATCAGGGCTCATCTATGACTCAGAGTCATTCTCACTCCCCCCTTTCYTCCCTTCTCTCAAAAGATCCTAAATTTATTCCAGCCATAATGTCATTAGATTTAATCTATTTTGGTACAAGCAAACAAAATTTAACAGCTTTCCATGTATATTTCTGTGCTGTCCTGACTAGAAAGGTTTTACCGCAGCAACACTTAAATTTCCTCTTTCATATTTAATTCATGGGACATGGCAACACAAAAGGCTCACTCCTGCATTCCAGCCAAAGGATAGYTTCTAACAAGTAATATCTAAATGTGTCCTTTTCTTTCCCTCAGTACACCATGCAGATGAATTGTGACTCCCACTGAAAACAGAGAAGGCTTCTGGGATCGCGGTTTGACCTCCTGACTTTTTTTGATTTGCAAAGGTCAGACAGTTTAAGAGTATGAACCACAGACGGTGAGACTTCACAGGAAGGAATTTGTCTCAATGTATGCAGGTTGAGTCTTCTCTCTGGACATGCTGGTGTCGAGCAAGAAGCTGGTGTTTTATAATCTAATAGCAATGATAAGCAATAATTTTATGAATTGCGGATGCAATCTAGTCAGGGCAGTGACGTTACTGCATAAGTTAATGGTTTATTCAGCAAAAGTAGAGACTAGCTAAATAACCCAAAAAACATAAGGGAGGACTCCTTTCACCTTGGCAATGGCATAAATGCCATCAAAACAAACAGGAAGGAAAAGAGCACTTGCATCAGAACAACCTCTTCCAAGCTGTGACACAGATGTTTGGCCACTGCAGAGAACAGTGTCACTGAGCAGCTCAGGAGTGATTCGCACTCCTGAAGGGGGARGAAGGGTATAAAAAGGTCCTGCACAGCAGAAAAGCCTTTTCCTTGACAGCCGGTAAGACAGAAATGACTCGTGAGTATGACACTGCTGCCTGCATCCCAGCTGCTGTGCAAGTGCTTTAGGACACYGTGAACATGCAGGATCACCATATGGAAGACAGACAGATGCTATACAGCCTACACACAGCTACAGAGAGTTAATTTAATTCTTTTTTTTTTTTTTTCTTAAAGGCTTTTGCTCTAAAAAAATTATGCTTTACTTGTAGCAGACTGTTTGTTCACACAGGGTCTGTGAACACCTCTGTTATCCCATGTCTCCTGCTCATTTTAAAGCTGCAGTAGTATGGGCACAGTTACACGGAGCTGAGTAAAGGCTAGGGAGACTGCTTGAAAACACAGGTAGGTTTGGAGGCTGGTAGTTCTCTGCAGGATCCATATTCCTGGAAATACCTTTCTGCCTTTGACTCCAGTATGGAAATTCCTTAGCAGGTCATATGCACAGGCTGAACACCACTTCAAGCACTGCACTCACTAAGCCCCAGGGCAGCCCCCAGACCAGTTTAAAAGGACATTATCCATTCTCTGCTGAGGAAGAGGTTAATTGGATGAAGGAGACTATTGGAGGACCCTTTTTGACTCAACTTGCTATGGTGCCTTTAGCTAGGCACAAGTTTAGCCAGGATATATGCAAGTTAAAAGTAGAAACCAATTACCTGGTGGTTGGCTCACACAAAAGACAGTGAGGATTCACCAATCCATTGAGCTAAGCTTTAGTGTGGTCCCCAGCCCTGACAAGGCACTGGAGTCTTTGTCAAACAGGCAGGASGGGAAGGGGCAGCTGCTACAGCCCCCAGGGACAGATGATCAGGATTGGAGAGTATTGTGGTTTAACCCCATCCAGCAACTAAGCAACACGCAGCCATTCAGTCTCTACCTTGCCAGCAGCATAAGGGAGAGATTAAAAAAAAAATGTGAAAAAAACTCTGGGTCCAGGTAAAGGCAGTTGAATAGGGAAAGCAAAAGTTGTGCATGCAAGAAAAGCAAAACAAGGAGTTCCTCGCTGTTCCCCATGGTCAGGCAAGTGTTCAAGCCTGCCCAGGAAGGTTAGGCTCCATCATGCWGAACAGTGACTTGGGAAAACAAATGTCTTAATTTCAAGTGTCCCCCCTTTCTTCCTCTTCCCCCAGCTCTGTATGCTGAGGCTGACCCCATCTAGTCTGGGATATTTCTTTGGTCAGTTGGGATCAGCTGTCTCAGATGTGTCCTCTTCCAGCTTCCTGTGMGCCCCCAGGCTCTTCACCAGCACRGCAGTACAAGAAGCAGAAGAGGTCTGGATRCTGTGCAAGCACTGCTCAGGATTAACTAAAACATCTCTGTATTATCAACTCTGTGTTCAGCACAAATCCAAATCATAGCCTCATACCAGCCACTGTGMAGGGAATTAACCAGCACTCTGAGTTAGCATCTTCATCCCCCCTGGGAATGTAGATAGTACCAATAGTTTGGCCTGGCAACCTGATAATTCTTTTTTTCTCTTTAGGATTTTGCACTTTTTCATATAAACCCTATCTCTTCTGAATCACTGAGCTGCTAACAATCCCAAACCAAAACCCTAATTTTACCTTCCTTTGTTCCGTACTGACTTTGCCATGGGTCTTTCTGGATGCCCTTATTCAGCAGTCTGGGAGAAAGTTGCAGACTTGTGCTGTATCACAGCTGTGTCCTGGACACTTGATCATGAGGGARCTGAGCCCTTGGGGCAGCAATAGGCTTTTACAGATTGAGGTGGCAGAGGATGCAGACCTGAAACTGGCAAAGGGATACCCTGTGAGAGTAGCAGCATCCCCTGTGGCTTTGGAGGAACATTCACTAGGGAACACAGCTCTGCATCCTGCACTGTCTGGGCAGGGATATTTCTGCTGCCCCAGCGATCTATTAATACCGGAACCATTCCCTGGGATGAATTCCACAGCTGGTGCGTGGGAGGGCGTGTACGAGTTAGCATTCTCGCTGAGGTGTCATTTCCAAGGTGCTCCTGCCTGCAGGCTTCCAGTCTACAGCTGAATCTCAGGGATAATGAGGAAGTGAGGAAAGCAGAGCAGAAAATGAGCAGTCACAGCACTCTTCCCTGAACAACCCCAGATTTTTATGATGTCTCTACTACGTTATGAGATATTTGATTTTATTGTAATTGCTATTTCTTTTATAACAGAAGTTTCTGATGTCACTGCATCATCATTTCAGGAGTTACATCAGCCTTCAGTGTTRTCAGATAGGTAAAAATAGCATAAAGTTTTGTATGAGCCTTTCCCACAGCTCTAGCAMTGGAATGTCTTCACTAAAATTCCCAGGAACTGAAGAACATGTAAGAATTTGTTTATCAGTTTCAATCATCTCCCCTGTTTAACTTGTCAGAGTCATTCTTGAGATCAGCAAAATGGACCCAAAAAAGGGCTTATCTGTTTTGTGATTTCTACAGCACTATAAAAAAGTCAAAAAAAAAAAAATTCAGTAAAATAAGCAGTGGATAAAGAGTGATAATGAGTCACAAATAGGCTGGCTGATTTAGTGAGGACCTGTCAAAACTCCTTACTTGAAGAAAAATATATATTTCCTAATACTCTAAATATATGAAATATTCAAGGRCTTCTTATGTGAATGGAAACCCCCAGACAGCAGTCTTGGGTTGTGTAGACACCAATCTTATCTATACATATGCACAGATAAGAGCATGTCAATATTTATTTTATGGTATAGTGTTAAATCCCACATATTTAACCATTCCATTACAGGTGAAGTAGCAAAACTTCTCTGGTGGCCTTCAATATGAACACAGCTGTTTCATCCTAAATCTGCTTGCATAGGTGAAAGCTATTCTCATTTTGGCACAAGGACTAAGCCACTTCAGAGTACCTTATTCTGCTTTCTCACTTGAAAAAAAACCCCACTTTTATTAAACAGGCATACAAAGTTACGCATGAAATGAGCTCCAAATCCAAAATTTTGCTCATTTACCTCTTCTTTAATGCAGAACCAAGGCAAGAGTATTCTTCATCCAGCTCAAATTGGAAATATTTTGGGTTATCATTTTGTAGTAAATAGATAGTGAGAGAGTATTTGACAGGCCAGATAAAATAAAAAATTAACATTTATCTGCTTACATTACAAGTTCTTTCATGTACTAAGGAGATTTTTACTAAAAAAAAACAGTAAGCCCCAGAGCATATAAGACAATTCTTAAAATAGACACTTATACGACGATCATCTAAAATTAAAAAAAAAAAAAAAAAAGTTATTTTTTTTGCCTGCAGGAATTTTTCTTTTTTACCTATGTTAAGATACCTATCTCTGGACTCTCAAAATAGAAGACAGTGTTGAATAGCCAGAACCATAACAAAACCAAAAGGTTCAGCTAAGCTTCCTTGGTCTGTCAGACTGGAAGGACTGAGGAGCCCCATGGCTGTAAGCAAAGGTGTGAAAGGAGCTTCCAGCATCACATTTGGCCACAGATGCTCCCAGGCCCCAAGAGCTTCACCCTGACTCATAGTTCAGCTGTTGGAGAGTGGTCTTGGTTTGATTTTGATTTGAGGCTCCCTTTGGCCCTCTGTAAGATTTCTAAGCTTCCCAGTATATCTGCTAAAGAAAAGTACATATTTTTACTCAAAAGAGCATTTTTAGGAAAATATATTCAGCTGATATAAATATGCACCTGTGTGACTCTATTGAAGACTGTGAAGCCAATGGTTTATACAAGCTAATAAAATGCCTTCAATATGAGAAATAAGCTCATAATAAACAAAAGAGAATAAGCTCAATAGTATGGCTGTAACATATTAAAATACTTCCTTGCATAGCTTTACTTAAATCTGGTGGAAGTTATGATGACTGGAGAAAGCTATACACTGTATGTTAAAATGTAAATGTAGACTTGACCCAGTAGTGATAGTACCATAGTCCAACTAGTTTCTGTAAGACATTGTTGGACATCAGGAACGAGTAAAAAGGGCAACAACACCCATGTAACTTATTTTTCCTTCTAACTGTTTCTCATAAATTGGTTAAGGGAACTACTGACTGAGAAACCAATGTAAAGATTTATTCATGCTAAAATTGTTTAACTTTTATTTTTAAAATTGCTTGTATTCTAGGAGTCATCCAGACAAGTGAAGCAGAWACCAGAAAAGCATTTAAGTGACCAGCTATCCACTACAAGCAACAAATGAGGAATAGCAAATAGTAATGTCTCTCCAATCTTAGTGAACAATTGAAAAGCTGAAAACAGCCCAGATAAATCTTTTTTTTTTTAATAACTMAAAGTGGGAATCTGATTTAAATGTAATGAAATGTAGGCATATASAGCCAGTGAAAAGAGAAGATAATTCTGCATATAAAGTGTTCACTGCAAAGCCTGGGACCTAGTCTATTTATTAAGATTAACATCATTTTAGTGACAGTATCATTATTACCGKAATGGTTCTGAAACTCACAGAGAGTTAGACATTGAAATAATTGCCTGATGGCAAAGGAAGTATCCAAAACAGCTGAAGCATCACGAGGGGAGTTAAAGCAGCCATAGATACACTCTCAWGAGATTTTGATTAATAGTCTGAAGTAGGGGAAGCTCTTAATAACTGACTTTGATATGTTTGTTTCTTTTAACCCCACTACCTTTGTTTGACAGAGGTACAAGTCATGCAATTAGAAGCTCTRTTCTGCTAAGAAATTTGTGCCAAATGACATTGGACTCATTTGTCAAGTCAGCGTCAACAACCCATGCAGATCCTTTCAATCATCTTTATCATCCTAAGAGTTAAGGCGAAGCATTGTRACTGGTATTTGACACTGAGAGTGCTTGGAGGTTTTCAAAGTAACTTGTAAGGAAAGATTACAGGGAAATAYATGCTTTAAATCCCATATATATGCTTTATATCCCATATAGAAAACAATGGGTATGTGGGACCTCACAGAGCTGTTTCTTTCCAAAAAGAGACATAATTTATTTTTATTCATCTTTTTTTAAGTATTTGTGATCAATAGTTCAACAAATTACATTTATTTTTTTCAGACACATTTAGAGAAGGACTTTTGGAGAGAAAACKAAACATTTTTTATTAAAATGACATTGACATTTCATCCATACAGTTTTCCAGTAGACTGTTAAATGAATAATCCATCTGCTGTCTTTCAGAGTTAGGAAAAATGAAATCCATTTTTGTATATTGGAAAGTGGCTGTGAGGTCTCATGTTATTTTACCTTGCACACAAGGCTTCATTCTGTTGTTCCAAAGACTAAAATACTTGTTGATCCAAGTCAAATCTTCTGCTGAGCCATAATAGGGCAGAGCCAGAGCTTAGAATTATAAATATTTGTGAAATCTTTGGGATTTATCATACAAATTATYCATCCCAGTAATTAGTCTTGCTTTTATTTCATAGTAAGTATAAAAAATATCTTGCTGAATTGTCTATAAAAGAATACAGGGAACAAAAGGCAGTTTGACTTTAATTTAGTTTTTGCAGATTATTTGCTTTTTTTATATAATTGCGTTTCCAAAATGCACTCAAGAACAAAGCATACAGAGTAAAGTAACAGAAAAGTTAAATGCTCAATGGATTCTAGGAGATTTAATAGGATAACCTAGATATTTTTAGCTAATTATTTTTACTATTTTACTTTACCACACTGTTAAAGACTCTCCTAATTCTTCATGTATTCGTCTGAAAGAATGCTAACATCCWGTTACACTATTTTTAGTGAAAATAATCAATATCACAATGTAGATGAAAGAAAAAATGATAAAATTTAAATTGACTTCTGTCCTCTTTGCCACAGTGGTCAATTGCCTTTGTGTTTTCAAATGCAACACTCCTGTTATTGAGTTTACAATGCAAACACTCCCTATTTTTCCTTAATACATTAAAGAGCTATTTGAATATGAATTTCATAACTCAGCAGCTGATGAGTACACAAGCAACCTAGTTTTCTAATGTTCATAAAGAATTRGAGATAAAGTCAAGGAAAATTGCAACCAGATAGGGTCAGAAGCAACAAGAAAAGATGCTACAGGTATGCTGAGATCCTTTACATTGCTGTCAATCAACATAAAACCACTGATTTCAAAATATTAAGACTTTGGTATTCAAAGAATTCCCCAAACATGTAATACTACTGAAAATGATCATGATCGACACACACTGATAATCTATTAATTTCCCTGTGYAATTTTTTGGTTCTCAAGAGGTAAGAATCTATAAAATGAAACAAAAATTTTATTTATGAATGTAAAACTACTATCTTAACGATCAAATAGAGTGGTAGAAAATTTTTCTACCAGAGTGGTAGAAAATTCCCAACACGAAGCTGTATCATCTTATTAATTTATAGTTGTTGGTTTTTTCTAGATAAAGGTAAAGTAAAACTGAACAAGAATAGGAAAAAAAGGCCACATAAACACACAGCAGAATAAAATAGAAATCTCAGAGAAGACTAAGTCTGACAGGTGACAGGTGACAGGTTCTTTAAAGAACTTGGGTGTGATGAGACTGAGTGTAATTGTACCTCAGCAAAAYGAATGATCCCCTCAAATGTGTGTGCCTATTGTCAGAGCAAAAATACTTAATTTCGGTTCTAGCTCTCACTGCTTTGGAGGAGGTAAGGAAAAATAACTGAGTTCAAAAATAATAAATTGCTATTGCTGACAGAGAGAGATTAATTAGAGGTAAAGGCCTCRGGGAAAAAATGAGAAGGTATTTCAAAAAATAAATTAGAAAAATCACAAAGGTGATTATTAGATCTGAAATGTATCACCTTAGAATGCACAAGACGGGCTSTGGATTTTTTGAATCACAGGCCAAAGAAGAACTTGCTGGTTTATTCTGAATCTCACTTTACAAAAAAACTAACTSCAGGAGAGAGAAAAATTTCAGGCTTGAAACTGTTTTTGATAAAATAACAATGATTTCAGTTGCAGCAAGCTCTCAGCTGATTTCTGAGGTGTGTTTGTGCCCTAGATTTGGTGGGGAAGAAATTGAGTTGGATATTCACAGATGAGGGAAGACCACAGCCTTATGTTTCCATCAAACAAAATGTCAGTCCCAAGTTCCCTTTCAGTGCTTACAGGCACAGTTTACAAACTAGAGTTTTGTTTGGATGGTGGCTATTCTTCTTGCTTAAAACCACAGCAGYAAAGGTCAGCCCAATGAAATTTAATTCAGAAGAAGTCATAGAGCATTTTACACAAAAAGTTCCAAACAAAAGAAAAGTCAAACAGTAKGATTTTAAAGTTCAATGTATTGAAACACACAGTTTTTAGGGTATAACTAGTTATGCCCCACACTGCAAGATTTAAGTCCTGTGTTCTCAGAACACTTTATAATCAAGGACAATGTTACACTACATGCCTTACCACAACAATGATGATTTTGCGGTCAATGTGAAAAGAGCCACACAAAGTTTGCCCTACAAACATTTGTATTTAGCAGTGGCACACCAGTTTGAACACATTTTGACTTTGCATCCCTAGCCCAGCTAACACAGACTTCTGCTTTTTCACTTCTGCTTGTGCTCAGAATACAAGCATGACCAATGCCATCAAATCACACATAAATACAACTGTTTRCAAATTGCTTCAGAGATGAATTCCTGGATGACAGCTTCCAGTGTGGAAGTGGTACACTGCTTCTCTGACCCTTCAAAAYCTCAAAAGAAATTGCAATGTGTGAAACCATCAACAACTCCTACTCTGACAGGAAATAAGAAAATCCCTCCAGCCATTACTGAAGCTTCTACAACCATACAATTTTCACTTACTACACTCAGTTTGGATGAGAGGAATCTTACTTTCAATAACAATAATTTTGAACCAAAAGTATATACTCAGCCCATTATTTGAACATTCTGTGCATTCTTAGCATTTATGTCACAGCTTGCCATCTGACATATATATATTAAAATATATATTCATGGTTTAGAATCCTATATGTACCAAGGAAAAGCTCAACCTAATGCCAGCTCCAGTACACGCCAGTTTCAATACGTGGCTCTCCATATGATCTGCTCTGTGACAACTTCAGTGAGYGAAAACAATCTTCCCCATTTAAATATCACCCCACTTCAAGCAGTCAGGGACAGGAGAATCAAGCTGTAAAGTTTCGTTATTGAATTTTCTACCAATCAATTAGTAATCAAATGAGATGGAAGTCTGGTCCATCACCAGAATTTTAACTCAATGCACCACATTAAAAAGTCATTTCACTGTAAACAGTTTTTAGAAGAACATCACCAGACTACTTCTCTGTATATTGAGATAAAGATTTTGAAAACACAAAATATTSCTTTTAATCAGCACTTGTTCAGGGAGACAAGAAAAAAAAATTCAGCATGTCCACCAAAACATTCTCTCCAGTTCAGGTGAGATACTCTCACATTTGCTTTAAATACAGGTAGAAAYAGAAAAGCTGACGTCTACCTTCAAKCTTTTGCTTTTGAGGTTTTTTTCCAGRTTATCTTCATTTGATTGGCTGATTTTCAAACACACATAGAATGAGTATATAGGTAAGAGCCAAAGTCTTGGAATATATTTTGGCAGGACTACTTTCTAAKTTATGTATACACTCATCCAATGTCCTATTTACTAATACCTGAAGAAACTTTTTAAGTGCCACAGTCAGCTGGAATTTAATATTTTTCACCTGTGTGTATGTTTAGTGCACAATGTATGTGCATCTCAAGAAACCTAGAGCAGCATTTAGGTGAACTGATATAGTCTAGCATGTAGCCAGAGTGGAGTAAGTCACGTGAAGATGCATCAAGTCTCTCTGAGGGTGCCTGCACCTCACAGAAATGGCTTAAAAATAATTTGTGACATGGCTCCTTGGGTATGTTTTGTAAAGCAAAATTTTAATAAACTTATAAAATAATAAACAAGAAAAGAACAAAATAGAACCCGAGCACAGGTACATGCGAGCATTGTACCCTGCTATGACATCCCAAGAAGCACTGAGAAGTTCTGTGTTCTGCTTTATGTACCAAAGTATATGGGTGGGTTTTTTGGCCAACTGCCCAATAGAGAATGGCTACATTTCTGAAAGACAGGTAAACAGACCTATCTGTCTTTCTGTCCTGGCATTGAGCTTTACCTTGTATGTGAGCAAGGGATGAAACCCCAGTTCCTTCTTAATACAGGAAAGCCTTGCTACCCTGGGGTTGCACCTCTACARTGAACATCTCTAGCTGGCACAAAGGGACTGGATGAATTCTAACAACCTGTGCAAGTGCAAAGGCTGTTCACAAGGCAGATTTGTGCCTTGCTTTGTAATATTGTTTYGTATTCTCACTAGCTTCACCCTGAGTGTCAGAAGATGAGTGAAGTAGTTTAGCAATGTGATCCTAGATGTTCCAATAACCCAGGTTCATTCTCCTRACTTAGGGACTCATGATTTCTCTCTATGAAGAGACTCTGGCTTCTCTACAGGCCTGGCGACAGTCCCCCCACAGCACTTCAGCGAGTTTCTTCCCTCATCCCCAGTGGGACAGGGGCTGCCTCACTTGTAGGACCACTAAGCTGGCCCTGAATCCCAGCAGACAGCTGTCTGAGGGCATGGGTGGGATGTTCTCCCTTGGAGTGGTTTGAAGGCCCTTTGAAAGGGAAAGCATCCAGAACAGGTCTAGCTCCTCAGGAGGGATGTGGGAGGAACTGTTGATCTCAGACAGGATGTGTGATGGAGAGAGTTCAGCAAGCATTAGCTGGAAACCCTGCAAAGGASAGAGATCATCTCCACAGCTGTGCAGGCCAGCTCTGCTGGCTGCTTGAAGCACAGCAGGAAGGACTSCAAACACCACAGCCTCAGGGAATGSGTGGAGAGCAGGGAGGCAGGGCAGGGAGACACTGAGGTCCCCAGACAGCTTCTTGCAGCRCAGGCTTCTGCCCACAGCTGTGTTTACTATGCCCAGTATATTTCAAGCATCAAAGGATGCATCCAAGCCAAATGAGCTATCCTTGAAGCAGATTGCTGTATTTCACTGACAGCATGGAGATGTCCACTGCATTCAGACTACCACTGTATTTTCACTCCTTTGTGTTGCTTTATCTTTCTGAGTAGAACTGTAGCAGACTAAARAATACATAAGGGTTTCTCAACTCTCTTTGTATAACTCTATCTTTACACATTGAAAAAGATCATTTAACTGGATGTTCCTTGAAAATATATCAGCAAGCCATCATCCATACTGCTCTACCGATTTCCTTCTTGAAGATCTGGTTCCTTTTATTTTCTTTARGAAATAAAAAATTATCATGAGGCTCCAGGTGTTTTGCAATTTTTCCAAGTTCTTGTGAACTTCAAAGAACTTTAAACTCCTCTGGATTTCCTAACTTACTAATGTTTGTTTCAGATGTGATGAGAAATCACTGCTATTTTGTTTGGCTTATGTGAGCTTAGTTTTGTTCAATATTAAAATAAAATGGAAAATTTCCAGAGACTGAATTGTTGTTTGAGAATTTAATATAAACTGGATTAGTTATGGGACTAATAAATATATGTATTCTGTGGCTGTATTGAATTTTAAGTAGATGATTCTAGGTCCTCTGAGTATCATTCTGAAAATACAGAATTATTTGTTAAGATTTATGTCAAGATTGGAGAGGTTAAGGGTTAAAATGAATTTAGAGATTGAKTATGCCAGCCATCACTGCTATGAAATTTTAATCTTAATAGCAGTGCCAGTGAGTCTCTTTCAATTCTCTCCCTCTGTTTCCAGTGCTTTGTGCTTTTGTTGTATTCCATTCCTACACAGCATCACAGAACTTTAGCAGGAGCTGAGATAGTATTTYAGAAACAGTAAATTTTAGAATCAGACAGGTACTCAGAAATTCACTAGAACTRAAGAGAATCAAGGCTTCATCTAGAATTAAAATAAGAGTTAAACACAGAATATAATGAGATATAAAGCTTGATGGTGTGTGAATATGTTGATAATTGTTCATGCTGTAAGGAAAATTTTCACCCTGAGTTTTGTTTGAGGAAATAGTCTGGTATGTAGGACAGAAACAGGATAAAGAAAACTTCAGCTTCTTACCTYTACTTCAACAGTGAACTTCACTCACAGGAGACACAAGGGTGAAGTACTTTCAGYCCCTTKGATTCATGGGSTTGGAGCTGTATTRTTTCTACATGCACATGMKCTCTAGGTGGTACTCATGCCATGGAACATCCTGAGCCTATGTGTGGAGATCCAGTACCCTTTGTRTAACAGGTCACCATCACTCTGTCCCATTCAAAACTGAGTGCAGCTCCTGTCCCCAAAGCATCATGGAGATGCTCTAYACTAAATAATAACTTTTAAACATTTTGCTCAGGTAAATGTGGCTTGTCCTTAGCTGTCACATGAAGTTCCCTTCTCAAGGTAAGATGAC
Organism: Alauda arvensis; assembly: GCA_902810485.1. Classification (NCBI taxonomy): domain Eukaryota; kingdom Metazoa; phylum Chordata; class Aves; order Passeriformes; family Alaudidae; genus Alauda; species Alauda arvensis. Next base: position 673,921 of record CADDXX010000019.1, on the reverse strand, counting down.
AAGTGACATTCTCTAAGTTTTCTTCTGATAAGAAGTGCACACGAATGGAGAAATTATTTTAAATAAATGRTCCTAGTCCTGAAATAGCTACTCARAATGAGCAAGTGTGGTGAAATCTGCTACATTCAGAGTCCAAATGAACACAGCTGTGCACACTGCATCACATGAGGAGCCCTGAGAGAATGTTTCTCTTTTTCCATAAGGATTATAATTTTCCCCAGCTCCCCATGGAAGTGGACAGAACATTCAAAGGCTCTACAGTTTTCATAGTGCATCCCCTTTTTTTCATGCTATTTGGCTCTTGCAGTTGTAGAGTTCACAGTTCACCATAAAATCTACACTTTAAGACAGAAAATGATGGAATGTCTCATCTCTTTCAGGAGAAATTCAAGGTAATATCCTCAACTGCCTCCACTGGACAATACACTAGCTTTGTGCATACATACATACCATACTACAGTGGTATGAATCCATTCAGTTCCCTGTGTAATTAATGTGTTCACATGCACAGAGAACTCAAGGTAAATGTAAAGTAAAAAAGAAATGTGTGGAATAAGATCACCTTTTAACAAAAAAAGAAAAAAAAAAAGAAAAAAAAAAAGAAAAAGTAAGGCCAGGAATGTTCTGGTCACATCTTACTGCAATAAAAGAAGCACACTGCTGAGACCATGAGAAACACAAATTAGAGTTCAGAGTGATCACAGGCACAGTTAAGCCCTTGATGTTTTCCCTTGGTTCAGATACCAGCATTATCAGTTATAAAATAGACATGAGCTGGAAGAGAATCGACATTCAGAGGAGTTCAGTAAAAGCACACCTTGAAATACCATATGCAGTTTATTTCTTTAGGCCAAGCAGTGGTGTGAAGTGAATTAAAGTAACTACCTTTTAAATCTTTAATTATGACAATAAAAATTAATGCACTAAAGCAAAAGAAAGCTTAAGACAAGCTAAAACCCACAATAAAGAACAGCTGAGCTAATTTAAACCTGATAAGGAAAGATAACATTCATCTAGAGCAAAATCCAGCAATATGAAGGGCAGCAAGGAAAGTTTCTACGCAAGCAAAAGGAARTCTATAGAAAATGTGAGTTTSCTGCTGATGTCACTGGGAAGACATYCTSTACTGTCYTGTAAAGGTCATGGTSATCAAGACAAGTTCCAGAGGACCAAAACTACACATCCTCATTCCCTTTTTCAAGGGCAATAAGGAAGAATGAGGTCTGCTTGGCTTTACCTCAACATTTGGGAAAGCAGTAAACCAAATAGTACTGAAAGCCATTTCCAAACAYAAGAAAGACAAGAGGGTTTTTGGAATAAGCAGCACAGATTTGTAAAGGGGRGGTCACACATTACCAACCTCATATTCTTTTGTGAGGAGATGGTTGACAATGGTAGATGAGGGGGGGCAGGGGATGTTGTTTATCTTGAGGTATAGCTGGAGGCTTGTCACTAGTGGTACATCCCAGAGCTCAATAGATGTGCTCTGATAAATATCAGGMTCAAGTCACCACATGTATATGTAAATATAAAAGTAAGCACATACTTACAGCAGTGTAAGAAAATCCTCATGAGGCTTTGTATATTGCACTGCTCAGCCTTGCTCAAGATTTCCCAGAAAAAGGAGACACTMTGAAAAATGACTGACTGCAGCCAAAGGAAACTGGGCCCAGGAGGATGCTGGTATGAATTTTCTGTAGGGTAAAGCCACTGACTGACCAGCTAAAGTGTAAATGAAGATGAAGCAGAATAATTATTTCTGCTAAAGATATGATGCATTATTTAAATTACTTATCTGCCTCTTAAGATTTAAAAACACTAAGTGCCTAAAATAAAAAAAAAAGGACACTTCTGAATCTGTAATACACATTGAGAGAAAATAACACTTGAATTCTGCCAAATCACTGACCCATAATTTTATTTAGGAAAATGTTGACTGATCTATGTTTGTGTAACTAACAGCCACTGATATGTACACAATTKCAAAGCTAAGAACATTTCAAAAGATGGCTGGAGGGGACAAATCCTAAATTTCCTTTTAGGAAAGCTCTCCTCCTCTCTGTCTTTGCAACTGTGTTATTTCCTTTCTTGTTGATGAAAGCAGCTGTATGCTCCAGAGAACACAGCCATGAAAACCTACCAAAGCCTCCTGAAAATGTTTCTTTTACCYGTTGTCATAACTGATGAGAGGAAGAAAGGCTTTCTCCCTTTTATAAAATTCTGTTATCATCAGAGACAGTTGCATATAACAGAATCTCTCTTTCTTGAGATGTTATCTGCTCCTGCTGTTGGTACATGATACCCACAATCCTTTCTCTGTGGCCTCCAACTCAGGGTGGCAGTCAGAGCTCATAGCTACAGCTAAGTTATTCTAATGCTATTTAACAGTAAATAGTTAATTCCCCAAAGGAAAAGGCAGCAGGCAGGACAGCAATCATAGAAACTATATGTATTTCCTCATTTATGGTTTTCAATTCCTGTTATAATGTTGGGAACCTCATTGAAAAGTTGACCTCATTGAGACTTGACATATCCCACAGACAACCTTCATCAACCCTATATAGGGTCACATTTGAAAAGCAATGTGTGTTAGCATTTCAACCCCTAGGATCCTGATAAATCTTTGGAGTCCTATCCCACCCTTTCCATCCCTCTGGGACCTTCCCACCTGCCCTGACACAGGGTGACTGGAGATTTCAGCCACAGACAAGAARATGGTGYTTAATTGCTGGCTGGGGCCAAACCATGGCACATGCTGTAACAGTTCCCTCCCAAATCTGTCCCAWACCAGGGAGCATGCCACAATCTGAAATGGGTTGTTTCAGGCTGGAAGAACCAGCCTATGTGGAAAAACAGTGGRGCCACAAGGCTGGTTTAGAGGGCCTTTTCAATAAACATATATTGTGGTCATAGCTGGTAAACAGAATATTCAATATTTTCACATTTTTAGTACAGCTTGATGATTTTGACTGATTTATATGTTATGGAGTTGCTGATGGCTATTTTTAAAGTATTGTGGGGTTTATGTATTAGTTTGTTTATGAAGATGCTTATTACTTTACACTTGGAGGGAAGTATATTGAAGTGTATCTAAGTGCATTGAAGATTTATACTATGCACCATCTTATATTATAAAACCACATATCCTTTAAGAAACTGATCCTASCACCAACATTCATTTCATTATTAAATTTTCATCTGGCWATCAACACATTTGCATCTTCTTCTTCCTCCACTTCCATGATGTTCCACACTCTTATGCCATCTGAACTGCAGCAATAACCTCCTTCCTTTGCATCTTAATTGAGAAATAAATGCACAGCATAAAAAGGCAGTGTAGAGGCCTGGCCTAGCACAGACAATTTAATCAATGTCATGAATTAGCATTTTCTAGTTGCTAGGAAATGCCACCTTGGAACATCTGACAGGCGGACGCACTTAGGCTTGCTCTCCACGACAGCAGAGGATAATTTGATTCCAACCACTTGCCAATAAAAAGGGAATCTATTTGTACTCCTATGGCTAGCAACAGCAACAAGACTTTTCTTACAGCATTTCTTCTCAGATGCAGGGCTTTATTTTCATGAATTAACTATTAAATACATGTAATACAGAGTACCCAAAATGTGCAGCTACCATCTTTAAAATTAAGAGAGAGGAACCCTCAGATTACATCACTATTTGTCAAAGGGAATAACCTCTCTACACCTAGCTTTCTTTGTATTTGCTTAAAATGAAAATTTTTAGAAGGTCTTAAAAATAATCACCATACTCATTAGGGTGAATTCCCCTGTTAAATTGTATTTATAATTGTTAGTCTATTGCAAAACTGCTTTGGAATATATCTTTTCTTCTATTAGATTATTATTATATAAGAAAATGAAGTTTGGGGCTTTTGAGAAATGAAATCCTGTTTAGGACTATCTAATGAATTTACCTGAGGCAGTAGAACTTCCCAAGAAATCATTAATCTTATTTTTAAAAAATTAGTCTAGGTGTTATTAAATCAAGAACTGATGTAATAAAGTCACCTGCTATCTTTTCTCTAGAGGAAAACTGTATATGACCTGTGTGAGGTACATTCTAAGAGTTTGCTAAATGTGTGCCAAATACGTTTGCTGAAATCCATACAAATTCCAGTACTTTCCTATGCAAAACAATCTAGTCACTGAGAGCTAACATCAAAAACATTCAGAAAAAAAGGAAGTAAATTGTTCAGAACTCAAACTAATAAGCTGACAAGGAAAAATAGTTTATTTCAGACCTAAAGGTTGAAATGCGGATGCACAAATATCGGATGGAAAGCTTTTAGGGCAAAGATTTATTAGTAGAATGATTGGATTTTGTCTTTGCRCATCTCTGCTTGAAACTAACCTTTTTTTACAAATGAGGGGTGACCTATAAATAATGTCCCTTGGCTGTGTTTTTATGTTCTTTTCATGGTTTAATTATACCAGTTGTCCTTTACCAATTACACATCAGTACCAAAACACTGCTTTGTCATAAATGTGAAGTGCAATGTCACAAGGGTGACTCTGGAAAAAAAAAAACCTCAAACTTCAGCTACCTTTTGCCAGTGAATTAAAACTCAGAATTATGTAGGGTCCAGTTCAACACCTTTGACTATTGACTTTAATAAACAGCAGTTTTGACCATTAGGTGATTGAGGGGAAAATTCAAAGTTTTGTTTCCATTGTGAAAGAAGAAATAGAGAGTAAGATGGGGAGCAAGAGAGAGAGGAAGGGATAGAGTAAAGAAGAAAGCAGCTGTAATGGACTYCTGGTGGCATCTATAGTAACCTTCTGCTGAGAGCAGGGCCAGCTGCAAATCCATGGTCTAATCCTGCTGAGTTTCAATTGCCTGTCTCCAGCACTGTGGCACCCACAGCACAGCACCTGTCACACTGCTCAACGCTCTGGTCCATCCCCAGAGAGAAGCACCCCCAGAGTGAAGCTCCTCAGATGGGGGAGRCCATATTCAGGGTTAATGTGGGTTTCTTCAAATGTCCCATCCCATGCAGGCTCTTCAAGTGTCAGAGCAAAGACCAGTGCCCACTGCATTCACTGAAGCAGATGCAAGTTCCAGGAACTGCCTTGGGAAAAGGTTAAAGATGAGTTTAGAGGTAATARATATAAATAGAAAGCCACAATTAAGGGGAAAATTATAACATTTCCAGAGTAAAACTAGAGTGGCAGGGTTTGTGCTAATACATAAGAAGAAGAGCACAGCCTCACCCAGCAGCTGYTGATTCACCAACAGAGGAAAATGGAGCTCATTTGGCTGTAATTGTCACACCATCACTAGTCTTGGGATTTATTTTAACTTAGAGGTAAATTTTAAAGCATCCRTTAGCCAGGATTCATGTCCAAAATCCTGTCAAACTACAAGGCCATGATCTTTAACCAAGATAACCTGGTGTGATTCCACTGAGGCCACAGAACAGGGGAGGAACCAAAATCAAAACTTATCTGATGGAGACCATCAAAACCCAGTGTAAATTAATCTTTGTATATGCCATTAACAAAAATGACAGAAGCTTAAAGGCTCTCGAAGAACATAACACTTTGAACCTGCTGGTCTGCCCCATTCAGAAGAGGTTTTTATACTGGGGACTACAAAGATTTCTTGAATAGTTTGTTCTGTCCAGAATAGTTGCTCAATAGGGATAAAGAGTGTGTGATATGGATTGGTTTTGCCATTCAGGGAAATCTCATTTTTTTCTTTTCATATGACAATCTGATTACACCCAAGAAGCTTGGAAAAATATATTGATTTTGTACACTTTCCCAAGGAATGTTTAACTGGATGAAAAAGATCTCTACTGTCTATCAAGCTACTGAGGTCTTTCTGAACCTATTAAGGCAGGTGCTGAAAAGGTATCCCRAATATCTAATACAAATAATTAAAGAACTTCTTTAATACCTGCATGTTCTCTAGCATTCATCATTTATATTTCCAATCCATTTCTCTGAAAAATTATTTCTAAAGTAATAATGTGCTGTAAATCAACACTTTCCTCAGCAGATGCCACAAAAGCCTAATGGTSATATTATGCAAGCAGTGTTGCTAACACAAGAGGGAGCAGGTCAAATAWTAACAGACACAGTAATTCCCTGCTTTCCTGAAAGTCCTAGGGCCGCTTGGAAAATCCAAATTTACTGTTAAATACAATGACTATTTTCTAACCTTCAAAGCATAACTGGACCAGATTAAAAAGTGTAAGCAGAGGTGCTGAAACAAGGGCAAGTGTAAATTAGAGTTACTTCCAAAGCAAAGTCTATGGAATGCCAATGGAGTGCCTTTGCCTTATGCATGTAGCCTGGAAATAAACTGAGATGTGAGTAGCACAAGGCCTTTACTTCCTGCTGTATTTTCAGAATGTTTTTTTGAGAACAAAGATAGATGAAAAGTTAACAAGCCTGAAAAGAGCAAAGTTTTTACACTATTCTGGTAGTAGCAAAGAGAATTTTTAGCAACCTACCTGTCAGGAAAAAATATCAAATTATATCCAGACACCGAAATGATAGGGTTCAGAGCACTGGGGCATTTACAAAGCATCAGCTAGACATGGACCAGATACATGTGATACTCAGTTATATTGAGAGAGAGAAATCTGGAATGAGARAAGCTCAAAGAGAAAAGCTGGAATGCAATGAGCTAAACTTTAAATGAGACATTGAAAAAATATTTATTCTGGATATGTGTGATGCAAGTCAGAGGTCAAGCAAAAGTTGAAATTATACAGTTTGTCACTGTTACAAGGAACTGAGTATCCACCAAGGGAATGAAAACATGCCATAGAAAGATGAGCAAAAGGAAAAAAGCAAGCTATAAAAAGAGCAAGGGGCCAGGGAAGGAGCCAGGACTCTGGCTGAAATATAAATATGGGGAGGAAATATAACCAGACTGACCATAAAACCCACCAAAACCAGCTTACATTGTGCTTTCCATAGGGGACCACTGGRTGGCTGGAAAGGTATCCTGTGCCCAGTGCCACCACCTGAAACAGTATCCCAGGCCTTGAAAAGCAAKTTATCCTAGAAAGAATTGAGTCAGTAAACAGGACTCATTTCTAAAACAACCTCATAGACAGCTGGGCTAAGAAACACAGCATTGAGTGTGTCTTGTTCCTTACCATGCASTAGCCTCCAGAAAAATTCAACAATACTGTCAATGGTCTCTTAAGACTGCACTTAAAGCAGTGGCTGGTGGGGCCTTCAGATGTTGAGAATTACATTTAGCAAAGGCCACCTGGCCAGCCAATACTTTCATTCTGCCTGAAACACCATGAGCTGTCAGATCTGWGCATCTGTTCTTCCCTCTCAAGAAAGATTTTAATTGTTTATAAAAATACCTTTTGTRACTTCTCCTCTTTTATCTGAGGAAATTGAAGTTTTTCTTTTTATTTCTGCCTAATTTTGGCAGCTCCTAGTCCATGATCCATTCCTTCACTGTCTTCTTTTGCAATTACTTTCTCTCTCCATGTAGAGTATAGATTAATAGTTTATTTCTGTCTAATAGAATACCTTTTCCCTGGGTTACAATATCTACAGATTGTAAAACTCAGCACTATCAAACTAAATGGATCAAACTAGGTATTGTGGTTGGCTGGTTTTTGTTCTTATAAGCAAGTTATTTTCTGCTTTGTTGCTAGTGAAGAGTTTAAATTCAGAATTGAAACTGCTTTTAGGATTCTTCTCAGCCATCAAAGAAAAGTCAAAATTCSTTCACATTTTAGTCACTGCACCAAGCCAACTGGCACAGTCATTTTTGGGAGCTGGGATGATGCCTTTTCTYAGAGTGTGAGGTTGTACCCTGCTACCCCTGAGCACGGAATTTTCYCATAAAAATAATGTGTGAATCCTTCAACCCCATGGCCTTCCCCCTCCATACGAATCTGTGGCAAACCTCTGATGSCTCCAATCTGCCAGAAACTGTCACTCACAATGGTATCCTTCCAAAAAAATGCCGATAGTAAGTGTCTCAAAAGTAATGGAGAGGTTGAGTTTTGCAAGTAAAACTGTGCAGTCCTGTGTCCACCTGTCACAAAGGAGGCACAAGGTTAGGAAATATGCTTTAGAGATTTTGTGTGGTTTGCTCCTCTGAGGGTTGAAACTCAGAAAGCCCAAATGTTGATGACACCCCCCTGGCTTCCAATGCCTTTTCTTGTTTCCCATGCAGACAACCCCCAAGCTCATCAGTCCAGCCTGAGACAGAGTGAGAAGCTGCAGTCAGGCCAACATGAATCTAACTTAATTAGCTGCACTAAAGCCACATCAAATCTGCCTTGCAGCCTTTGGCCTGAGCTCTGAAAAGCAAATAAGCAAAGAAAACACCAAAAGGGAGAAACAACATTTATCCTTAAAGATAGAACCCAGGAGGTTTCTCCCCACARGAGCATCTTCCTCTAAGCTGTACTCCTCCTTCTGCCATTCCTCATTAGCACAGTTAGTAGGGGACAGAGTCGTGCTGGTAAAAGCAAAGGCTTCTGCTCTGTAGCCTAGAGGAGCCCACCAGGAGGTAAGGCATYAAAATCAATGTTCACTCAGACATATAAAGCAGCAAAAAGTCCTGTCCTGTCAATATATGCTGGAGGAGGCCAGGCTCCCAGAGTTTAACTCCTGGGTTTTCTCATTTGTGTTTGCTCCTGAACATCTCAGATTTTAGAGATATATGTGGAAGCACAGCACTGACATATAGGAAAACAATCAATACTGTGCTTAACCTGACCTGAAGAATATAGAGCTCATTCACTTTTAGTCTCTTGGTTTTTTCTCACACTGTGGGGAAAAGTAATATTTCAAATTAATTCAACAGCAGGTCAACAGTATTGAGAACCAAAATGTTTCCAGTCAGAGCRTTTGCAGTTAGAGGAGATGGGGCTTTACCCACAGATAAAAAACAAATGTTTTCCCCTCTTAAATAATAGCAAGTCCAATGCCAGAAATCTAGCAATGTGTTKGTAACATACAGCTCATTAATACAAAAAACATGAGGGAATTGAGACCCTTTATGTTATCTGTGATTTTTCTAGTCTTTCTAGCAACTAGAAAGTCTATGATATTAACAATGCTTCCAAAACATTGAAGTATCTGGATCAACAGCAAACCTCTGCGTTTCATCTGCAATACTGTTTGCTATCAGTGAAGGAAGGGAGAGGTTTATAGCAAGTGTGGCCTGCCAGTAACAATCTTGGCATTAAGCTACAATAAATAACATGTTTCTCCCAATTTTAAGCAAATTCTGGATGTGATTGCAAATTGTCAGTGCAACAACCTTATATTTYGGAGTACAGAGTGACTTGGATATATTCAACAGAAATGCATGACTTAAAGTCACTGAKGGAAAGCCTTGAACAAGGGATCAAACCCAGCTGTGCTACCAACCAATAGAATGGTCCAAAGTCATTGAACAAAATGTTTTCCTCATAAAATAATTTTTTTTTCCATTAGAAAGAAAATGCGGCTTCTCACTTTTTATTTTCCAATAATGTGAAATGGGATAAAGAAGGAGTAAGCTGAAAATAAAGAAACTTTCTAACTGGAGTGGAATTAAAATTTYCAAACAAAACAAATCTAAATTTATTCAAAAATTTTAAAACACTGAAAAATAATGTTGACAATGTATGAAACATTTTTCCTCTTTGTTCCACTGAGAGAAAGAACTGTATTTTGGAAAATATGGATAAGAAGGTTGTTCCATATAGTAAAACATTCACATAAATGAAAACTTAACTTTTCAATAAAACAGTGGCTTCAAAAGCATTTTWCACTCATCACCATTTACTGCATGATAAACAGGTATTACTTTAATTTGAAAGTCCGCAGAGCCAACCTCAAGTATTCCACTACATGTGTACTAGAGCAAATAACACCTCAAGTTCTACAGGAATATAATGAGTGACTGACTGATGATGAAAGACTGTGTCTTCTTAATGACTCCATTCTCATGAGCGTGTCCAACCAATTTTCTAGGAATTTCAAAGCTAGATATTTTGTTGGTTTCTTCATTACTTTTCAAGGTCCCTGACTGCTATTGATCACTCCAGGTGCTTCCTAAGATTTCAACCAGACATTTTTCCACAAAGTCAAAGTCGTAAAAGTCAACAATGACAAGGGTATTTGAAATTATTTAAATCCTTCCCCACTCCATCATGTCAGAAGGCAAATCTTATTTACATAGCATCCTTTGAAGGAATGCAATTATGTCATTAATCAAAAGCAAACCTTGAAGGCAAACCAGCTCTGTAAAAGATCCTTTTTTATCCCTCATATTTATAGCTCTCTAGAGAGAGCGTGTTGCCTAGGAATAGAGTGGGCTGATTAAAAATAAAGTCAAGGAGCAAGCTACCATATTGCCATGGGACTGTGACTCATTTTACCACGTAGGACATTCCCTTTCCAATACATACCCTTACAATGAAACTATTTTCTAGGATGTTCTGTTCTCCTCCTTTTCTTTGTGCAGTAACTGCACTTGACACACAGTGACTAATTTGAGGTCTGCCCCATTGCTGRGTTTTAGGGTATGCTTCCACTATTAATGTTGTAATTGAAGAAATCATGTCATAATTCAGTGACTATGTGATAAACTTCTGTCATTTTGGGGTTTCATGCTGCTAGGAAAAAAAAATACTGGACATGTTGTCATTTGCAACACACACATGATAAAAGCTCCTCAAATCTTCATGTACCTCCTTCTGCTGATTATTTAGGAACAATTCTGTAACAAGGGCTCCAGGCGTACAAACTTTGTTCTTGCAGGAAGACAAGCAACAAAAGGCAACAAAGTATTTCTCATTGGTTCTATACAGTAAACAAATGAATAGCGCTTTGATTATTTTGTAGGAACTGAAGGATGTGAAAGATCCACTCAAATGCATTGTTGTGGTRACTAACTTTGGTAAAGATATTTTACTTTTTATTTCTTCATCATACCAGCAAAAGTAAAAGATTTCTCTAAAGTTAGCACGGTCCCCAGAAATATTATTTTTATCAAACACWACAGAAGCAGCAAAAATATTTTTAGGAAATTTACCTAGGATTGATGCATATAGTCTATGGAAATTCCAATTCTTTTCACAGGTGYTCCTCATAATTCCACTCTCTTCATGCTTTTTGATGGACTCATGACTATAAAGTCATATATGAGTTCAATATRATTCTCAATATGAAAATCATTAATTCAGCCTATTTTTTTTTCTTATTGTTCAGTTTTGCAGCCAAAACTGAGGCTCTCTGGAACAAGGCACAAAGAAAGCAATTGCTAAAATGAAGATTGACTCTTGCAGTGCAAGTTAATTAGTTTTCAACCAACCTTTCAAAAAAATGTAAGAAGAGATGCATTGAATTTGCCTGAGCTTTACACTAGGCTTATTATAAGTTTACATTTTTGGGTAGTATTTGCTTTTTTGGGGTGCTTATAGTAGCAAACAGCAGAACACCACAATGCTCTATAAAATGAGGGTCATAAACAAAATAATAATAGCAATGTGCCCCCTCTGCAGAGGTCTAGCACAAGGCTGAAACAATACTTYTAAACTTCCTTCCTTGGTAATGCTTCCAGGGAAAAAGAAATATCAAGGTTTCCCTAGACTAATTTTTTGTGATCCTAATGTTYGCTGGATGCCATTTCTTGGAGATTTAAAGAAGCAGCTACAAGCAAAAACAATTAYCTGCTTTAATTCGTGAAACCCTGAGGATAGCACACAGGTACAAAGCTGAATTGAACATGTTGTTACTGAATTTTTCCAAATTTTAGATATCTTGACARTCAAAGAACCAGTGATATACTTTGCACCATTTCCAAAAGAATGTTAACCCCTCTTAACCTTCTATACACTACAAGCTGACTGACAAGAAAGGTTGATAATGTTCTTCTCCATATCTGCCTGTGAAAGTTGGTTTGGCTGAGCAGAGCACACCTGTCCCCACAGGTGCACACATGTATGTGTGTGATGATGATGGTGATGATGATGATGAAGACCAGAGTTCCCCAATATAAAGTGTTCCAATGGAAAKCTTTACTTGAGCTGAGGCTCCCTGTTGAGTGTGCAGCAGTAATTCAAGAAATATTCCAGGACCTCTGCATTATGGGGTAATTAAATTTCTCATAACTATGCCAGCTCCCCTGTAGAGTGACCATGAGACCTGACCATCTCCGAGATGGCATGACTGTATTATCATTTATTCAATTATTTTTCATCTGTATTATCAGAGCCAAAGCAGGCTTTTTGACCAGAACAGCTAGTTCTGGCCTCTCACACAGTTGCCACTCCCTGCTGTGCTGGCTTTCAGCAGGGCACAGCAAAATAAGGCAACTGAGGGCTATTAGCCTTCTCAATCTCTTTTTAATATCAGGCTACACTTACAGATAGCTGCYAGGCCTTTTTGAGTAGATATTGTGTTTTCCACTGACATAGCTGGTATTGACAGAGCTGTTGAAATTGAAACCCCAGCACTGGCATTTTGTTGTTTTTCAGTTCTGAAGCATGTTTGTAATACACCATCCATCTCTGTTAAGGTAACTGCTTGGAAACGCAGTGAAATACACAATTCTTCCAGACTGYGTTTCTGTGGATTTCTGTCAGTCAGGGATGCCTATAAGTGGCATTTCAACAGGTGACAAGACTGCAGTGCCTTTCAGAAAATTGAAATTACAAGTATGCACTTTGAACTCAGCCACTGTGAGAGAGCTGCTGCTAAAGAAGACGCTGTGCTTAGGCTTGACTATTGTGAGAGCATTTTCACCCCCCCATTTCTTTCTGCAGYGATATTTCACTAGCTCATGTTCATATCAAAGTAGTGTGTAGTTGCAAAGCACTATCATGTCCTTCAGGCATCCTACAGTCACACCTCACTCTGCATGCTGGGAAGTCAAACCACTGTGAGAAACCAGGCTTATGATGTACTGAAACCTCTGAGACACTGAACAATGTTCAGATGCTCTTCTAGAAATACCTACCTRTGACAGCAATTCTTCCCTTTGACAGGGGTTGAACAGCCATAACTGTGGTCTCTGTTTCTCAGTGCTATCAACCAAGGTAGCCAACATTCACATCCTAAGTTAACACTGCAAGTTCCTCTAAGATAAGCATTAGATTGAGAGGAATTTCTAAATATGGTTTTAGCAGACCCTCATTTCTCATATAAAACATATTCATCACCTTTATATGTGAACAGAACCTTGCTATTTATTTGTCTGTTTGTTTGAAGTCATTTTGTTCTGACAAGATTACAGTAGCTAAACAAAAATCCTCAGGCACCTTTCAAGGCCATACTAGGTGAAACAGACAGCAGTGGTGATCTCCTTACTTTAAGTTTTGCATGTTGGATAAGGTTGCCTATATGCCATATGCATCTTTCATATTAAAATTCAGACACAGTTCTTTTAATTGCAGTCTCTGCTGACTCTATTTTATCTTCCTTTGGTGTTGCTGTAACCTAAAGCCATGTTCTCTCTYCCTCAGATCTTTCATTTTTCATTTGCTCAGAAGTTGCAATACCCAAGTCCAGAACAGACCACCAGGCAGAGCAGACCAAAACCTCCTGCTTGTTTGTTCTTTTGTCTGACACAGGGAAGAAAAGAAAGTGGGAGAGCTCTGATAGGTRCATTGACTTTATCTTCAAAGGCCCTTTCCTGGCAAGCAGTGCTGTAYCTAGGCGAAGGGAAGTGGGTTGTGGGAAGACATTGATAGCCTGCATTAAAATGTAGCAGGAGAAAGTCTTCCTTGTTAGCAAACTGCCAATGTCTGCACGTCTGGGCTGTGTGAAAGATATTTCACCTCCAGGCCTCACGCATCAAGGAACAGAGAGAGCATATGTAGTGCAAGACAGTTGTGTTCAGCTCTGGTGCGCTGGAAGCACATTTATCAGGAATCCTTGCCTGTTTGACAACAGAAACGCTTCAGTGAATAAAACACCAGCCAAAACAAAGCCAGGTTAGAAACCTAAAGTAAGATCTCATTAGTGAGGTGTTTAAGGAATGAGCAATGACTATGTCTGAAACTGGTGATGCCCTTCTGGCCCAATGAGAAATGCACACATGATGCTAGAGTATTCTTGAATGAGTTCCTACAACCAGATTAGAAAATTTCTTCTAAAAGGAAAAGTACTATGTGAATAAACATATAATTATATTGCTGAGTGGGGGAAAKGCTAAATAGTTCTGTAAAAAAAAGAAAAAAAAGTCAACTAAAATAATCCCCATTGTCGTAACTACTATTGTTATATATATTATGACAATTTCTTACCTTTCATTCTGAAAATAATTTTGAATACTGTACCCCTTGCAAGAAATCTAGTATGAAAACACACTCCTTTTGAGAACTGAACTTGTATTTTTTGTCAAAAAAAACCTGCAGTGATAGGTTTGTTAAAGAAGGCTGTTTTCCTGAAAAGCACRTTGACGTGCTTTCATCAAACTGCTGTCTTTTAGTTGGCTACTACTTGTTTGGACRTATCTGTATTGCCTCCTTTGTGCTTTCACATGAGATCTGCATGGCCCTTCCTCATACATCATACCTGCTAGCTTTGATTACCCTGGCTACCAGGGGACTTTTAAAAGAAAATGAACTCATCCTRCAAAATTTGTGGGCCTGGGCAGAAAGGGCAGCTAAGGAGACTGATGTAACTTCAGATATTTGCTCCCAAATATCTTTCTGCACTCTAGCGGAGGGAAACATTAGTTCAAAGTGGGAATGACAAGTATGCACAAGAAGCTGGAGAGGGACTATTTACAAGGACAGATAGTGATAGAAAAAGGGGAAATGACATTAATCTGAAAGAGGAGAGATTTAAGTACGATCTTTGCAAGAAAACCTTTTCTCAGAGGGTGGTAAAACACTGGAATAGATTGCCCAGAGAAGTTGTCAGTGACCAATCACTGGAAKTGTTCAAAGCTGGGCTGGACTGAGCTTTTAGTAACTTGGTCTGGATGATGTCCTGGTCCGTGGCAAAGGGTATGGAAMTAGATGATCTTTAAGGTTTTTCCCAATCCAAACCACTCAGTGATTCTATGAAAGTGCATAGAGTGATGGGGGAAAAAACCCAGCACATCAGTGATGTTACCTTGTCAAGTGCATAACAGGATTGGTGTCCGAGAGCTGTGTTTTGATTCATATGTGCACCTGATTTTGCTMATTCTAGGGAGCAGCATTTGTTGCAGAAGATCATCTGTGTGGTAGGACAGAGTATCTCTTCTGTCAGCCAGTCACTAGGACTAGGATGTYTTGGAAAGCAATCCAAGAGAGTTTGTGCTGATCATACCACACTGGTTCAGCTGTGATTTTTGTTGTGAAAAGACTCCTTTCCAGGATAAATGGTGCTTAGTTAGAAAGAGATAAAACTGGTAACAGGAGATGGCACTAAATAAAACTCCACATTCACCTCAGGCCAGTAGACAAACAAAAAGCTCCTGACTGTGATGAATCTGTATTTTGCACCAATTTCAAAATCCTGGGGTGGGCAGGAAGATGTTCCACTGAATGGCACTGGTCTTCCTTGAACCTGTCTTTCTTTTAATTAAGATGTTCCACCAAGCACTGTGAAGCGTGGAATTCAATCAGCTGCTTTAAAAAGGAACAAAATGAAGCATGAAACAACCATGTAGAGTTAGCTTGTGATTTCAGCTTGAGAGAAAATGATAGGGGCGGTAATTTGTGTGAAAAAGAAAAAAAAAGCTGCCACTACAGCCAGAATTTAGCAGTCAGGAGGCATAGGTTACCCTAGCAGCCTGAGGGCATGGAGAATTAGGGAACATGTTCCTTGGAGCTAAAATTACCACTCCATAACAGTTTTCTGGGGCACTATTCTCAGACAGCCATTTTTCCAGAGATGTAAGAAATAAGCAACGTTCGCATCCACAGTTGAGTTTGTACCTGTTTATAGGTGCATGTGGGCTACAGCAGCTAAAACTGTTTCTTTCTGAATATTATGTTAACCATTTGCCTGAGAATGTAAGCTGTCTTGTTTTCCTTAAGTTCAACCTTCCTTTCAYTGAATTTGTGCATTATATTTAAAGTTGGTTTTATGGTGTTGTGTAATTTATTGTGGTACTAGGTACAAGGAAATATCAAAGATCTGTGACTGTATTTATTGATCTGTCTGCTGTTCAGGTCTCAAATAGAATTAGGTCCCATGGCATTTCTAAATATTAGGCAAACTATCAAATTTAGACTTTCAGAACATTCTTAAAATGCTGTAATAYATTTACCAACTCAAAGATCTCAATCTTTTTGGTAAGGCCACATCAGCGTAACAACAAATTCGGGAAAAAAAAATAGGCAAGAATATATTTTTTTCCTGCTGATGAAATATAAAAGTGGTAAAAGTAACTTTCTTGAAGACAAAATATTATTGGTGAAAGAAAAATTTACATATAGATTTTAAGTATACATCATTGATTAACGTGACCATAAACTCTCAGGTTAACATTATCACTGAGTAGTGACATCACTAATTTATCTTTATGCTTTAGTTTTGTCAAAGGTTCATTTTTTTGCTAAAATGAAACAGATCCGTAACATAGCAATACATTAATTTTCTGTRGGATGGGGGAAGGSAAAGAGATGCAAAGAAAATATTCATGAGCTCAATCACTCACAGACACATCTAGATTAAAAAAGATAGATTTCTCCTGGGAGTTTTAATTAATAAGGCACTGACATTTTGCCTTCAAATCAACAAGCTTAGGTTTTCATATTGAAGCCTGAGAACCTTTTTACATTTTCTTCCTGTTACACTCACTTGAAGGATCTACACTTTCTTCAAATAATCATGAACGGATAAAAAACGAAAAAAAGGAAAATATGAAGGGGGGAAAGCACCTTATCAAATCTCCTACTTCACACACTAAGATAATAAATATCCCACAGAATGAGAAGGCCATTCTGGATTCAGGATTAGACACTTGTTCATTGTCAGATTTCTGAAATGGAGTCTGGCAATGTAGGGGCCACACCAGGTCACTGCACTAGCACATTCACGCCTAGAAGGATGCTTCAATCAAGCACAAGCCCAAATGACTAAAGGGAAAATTCTAAATTGATAGCTCTAAAGGTCAYGAGGAACAAATTCAAGTTGGGAAGGAAAGTAATCAAAAAGGTTCAGTACAGAAACATTGTCATTCKCCAGCTTAATGAGTCTTTTACAAGAGAAAATGAGGGGAGAAGAATGAAAGTAATTGCTAGTTATGTGTTGAACTCACTGTGGTTCTGATGTCTCCTAGGATGGCATTTGGTAGAATGGCTAGCTGTGATTTGGAGGAARGTGTTATTGGTGATTTTCATTTTGAGTAATCCTTCCCTGGTTTCAGCCACAGAATATGACCTCTTCAGTGAACTATAACATCAGTGYTGTTTTATTCAAGTCAAAAAGAGGAATTGTGACCATTTTCCATCCTTTCCCCCCCATTCCTTTTCTTTTGTTTGTTTATTGGTTGGATTTTCATGTACATTAAAAAGGGTTGAAAATATAATAAATATTGGAAAAAACTTCACATGAACCTCTGACAGATAAATAACAGTGACTTGTTACTATTCTTGTGCTTAGCCCTGGTTTGATAAGAAAGAAAGAGGTCGTTTGTCCCCATATACAAACAAATACCTTCTATCCCTTCTCATTTGGTCTGACATTATACTGTTCTTACTTTGTCAGACTGTTCAAGACTGAGATTAAAATGAGGGAAGAGAACCACAAACTGTTTTAGCTTCCTGATAAAAGAAGAGCCATCAAACATTGAGGTGCATGGCTATTTATCTTTTCTCATGCTTCTGTTGACAGATAAMATTTATTTGGTTTAGCTATTTTTGTTTATTCAGAGAAGTGGATAATGTAGAATGTGACAGCTGWGAAATGCTTGACAGCTGAAGTTCTKTGTTAGAGGTAAATCTTCAACTGGTATAAGCTGGCAAAGCAGTAACAAAATAGTGGAGCAAGACCAGCTTTTGCCAAAAGAAAGGCCATAATTTTTACAGCTAGAAAAACCTTACTGAGGTTTTCCTGCCTGAATGTGATACCAATTCTCTATACTCTGTAGTATTTTTTACTATGTGATGTGGGTTAGTGACTGCACAGGGTGCAGAAAGGTTGCCTGGAAACAACTGCAAGTCCCTGATGAACTGTTTTGATGAACCCTGTGCTTGCTTTCCAATCTAAGGGTCAAAAATTACAATTTAAATAATAAAAAGTGCTCACAATGGTGGGCACATCTGYGCTGTTTCTGAATTAAACTCTGGTGGAGAGCAATAGTATTTCTTTTGCCATAATTACAAGTGGCACCATTTTCTTTCTGAGCAGGTACACACAGATGAGCCTTCTCCAATGGTATCATAAATTTTTTGACATGTAAGAATGACCTTTAAAAGTGAAAAACAAAAAAAAGAGAAACCTGACAAGCCCTGCAAGCTGCACACCATTTACACAAGAACTCAGTAGAATTTACTCTACCTGTGCCATCTGCTTGTGCTGGTGTCTAGAGGGCTGTGTTCGTCGAAGAAAGGGCAGAGTTGACAGAAAATGGCTTTCGTCATTTCAGAAGATTCATAGAAAATAGCTGGGACTTTTTCAGTCCAAAATCACACACCTTCTCTTCTTGGATAAGGTCAGAATGACACTTGATGGAAAAAAGAAGTGGCATTTCATGAGATCCCAACACTGGAAAAGTCTCTCTCCATGTCAACTTACAATGACAATTCAAACACTACTGTGAAGCCTGATTTCTGAAACAGTTCMGTGCAAGCTCATCAAAAGAAATTTAGCTGACAAGGCTTTTAGTGATTATCCTGAATTTCAAGAAAAATACTCAGAGGTGTGTAGTTACCATGACATAAACATTACCATAACAAAGTCCAAAGTGAAAAGGGGCAAAACAATATTTTTGGACATTATCAGCTTAGACATTTTGACACTTTTGAAACAAAGTGATGCATCCACAGGGCTGAGAGARCTGGTGGACACCACAGAGAGGCTCCTCATAATCATCTTTGAAAGGCTGTGGAGATCAGGAGAGGTGCCTGAGGACTGAWAGGAAGCAGATGTCAATCCAGTCTTCAACAAAATGCAAGAAGGAGTGTCCAGGGAACTACTGACACATCAGCCTCACCTCAATCTCYGGAAATGTGATGGAGTGCCTTATTCTGGAAGCCACACCTACCCACAGGGATGAAAAGAAGATGATCATAAGAAGCCAGCATGGGTTCATTACAGGCAAATCCTACTGGACCGACCTGATTGCCCTCTACAAAGAGACAACTACCTGGATGGATGAGGGGAGAGCAGTGGATGCTGTCTACTTCAGCTTCAGCAAGGCTTTCACCACTGTCTCACAGCATCCTCATAGGTAAACTCAGGAAGTGTGGRTTGGATGAGTGGACAGTGGGGTGGGTTGAGAACTGGCYGAGTGACAGATCCCASAAGGTCATGGTCAGTGGCACAGGGTCTAGTTGGAGGCCTGGCACAACTCATGGTRCTTCAGAAGCACTTAAGATTTATGGCCACAGGAGGAGAGTCCTCTGACTGAATTGATGATCTTGAAGACAGTTAAAACAGTAAAACACCAGACCTGACCTTCACAACATGCTCTGTTTCCTGGCACTTGTTTGGTTTRTCACCCAAAAAGCCCATCTGAACAACCTGTAGTAAAGGTCTTCCTCACCTCAACTGTGTTAATATCTTTAGTGCATTCATTTCCTTCTTTCACCTTTTTGTCTGAGTTTTTTCTGTTACCAATCTTGTGTACATTTTCMCAACACAATCATTTTATTCATACCCCTCCTGAAACTCACTGYTATCCCTGATGCAATGATCACAAACCATGTCCAAGGATCAACATGTTTGCTTTTCATGCCACTTCTAAGAGTGGGATTAAGAAAATGGAAAACCAAAACCGTAAAACAAAGATACAAAAACCTCTGTATTAATTCCTTCCTCARTCTTTCCCAGGGTACCTTATTTTATCTGTGTGGGGTTTTATGATTAATTCTCTCCACATCACTCAAAATCTCTACTCATATTGAATGAAGCCTGAATATCTCACTGAAGCTTAACATTATATAATAGTAGGTCTGTAAACAGAGACAGCAGGAATTTTGAAATATCAGAAAGCTCACTGATTCCCAGGATTTTGTTCATTGCCCAGAGATATGCCAAAACTGGAATTACTTTTTCAAACTAAAAAAGAAAAAAACCATTACAATCACAGTTTGCTGCTTTAGATGCTTATCACTCTAATACATCACAAGTGTCATGAAACTCTGGAAGGCAAATCCCAATTAAATTTAAATTGAAAGGGTTTGAAATTTTTTTCCAAGAAGTTTCTAGAGGATATCAGTTTCAAGAGGGCATTTGCTCTGGACTTGAGCAAATCCTGAGTTCATTAAATAGAATAATTCAGCTCTGTTCTCAGTTCTTTTCTTTCTTGATTAATTATGCAGTTGTGGTCGGCCAGTCAAAGTTTGGGTTGTGACTTCACTTGACCAGACACAGAGGTTGCAGAGCTTTTCTATTTGGCACATGATGGGGAGTTTAACATCTTTTGGGGTGAGACCTCTTGYGAGCTGCTGATTGTTTAATTTCTGTGATTTTTTTTGTAGCTTCCCATAAAGTGTCTGGTTCTGTGTCCCCCTGTGTGTGCTGGGCTGGATGAGGTTGGGAGCTCCTAGCACTGRGCATTCAGGTTGTCCTGGATGAATGCACATGACTTTGAATCTTAAAGCTTATTTGTGTTTTAAGCATGGGCTGGACTTACTGAGTCTTTCTGCAAATGGCATGACTTGTTCTCACCTAAGCCTGTTATTGGACTCTGGAAGGTCCACTCCAAGATCAGGGGCATCTACAGTTGTACTCAATGGGCCTAAAGGTCTTTTCCAGCCCAGCTGTTTCTATTGGTCCTTGTACAAATGCCATCAGAGACACAGGATTAAGGGTGTTCGCACACAAGGAAGAAGTGATAGCAAATGTGGCTATAGATAAAAGTTTGGGTTGCAGTGATTAATTTTGGGATCCAGAGAATGTCTCAGAATAAGAACTGCAGAGTTAGGAGTGTGACCTTGCAAACCAAATWTTTTAGAGAATTTCTAAGTAGAATTCCCTGAAAGGGAGCCATGAAGGAGATAGGTGCCTTGGCCATTTGGGATGATTTCATAAAGAAACACTGAGAGCTCAGGAAAAATCTAKTCTGCTGGACAGGAATATTGAGAATCTCAGTGAAAAGTCCACTTGTCCAAATACAGAGTCCCTCCATGAAATAATATCCAGAAAAGAATCATGCAAGAAGTGGAAATGAGGATGAGCAAAAAACTGAGGTTGTAAAAGGATTGTTCCAGCACTTGTGGACAACATCACAAACAATCAGTGCTCGCATTAAGGTAAAAACAGGGATATATTGGGTAACAAGAAAAGATTTCACAAGATTGCTCAGAAAAAAAGGTTGCAGAAGATATTTTCCCATTGACAAATGGGAAAAAAAGACTCATAGTGGCAGATACATAAATGGTTGCAGCCAAAGCCTGCTCCCAAACATCTCATATACTAGCCCAGTCAGGGAAACAGAGGGGTAAACAGTAGTGGAGGGCAACATCCTTAGTGAATATGTAAGGAAGCTAGATGCATTCAAATCCATGGGGCCAAGTGGAATTTAACCAGGAGTGTTAAAAGAGATGACTGATTCACTGCCTACTACCTCTGACAAAAATGGCTATCAGGGGAGGTCTCTGATGATTGGAAAAAGGTAACAATATGCCCATCTTTAAGGAAAATGAGAATCCAGGAAACTACAGACACATCAGCCTTACCTGCARCCCCACAAAGACATTGAGGACAAAAAGGCCATCAGAAATGGTCAGGGTGGGTTTACCAAAGAGAAATTATGGTTGTTCAGCTCAGCCCTTTTGCCTTCTACAGTGTCTCTGTGGGCATGCCTGGTGCTGGGCACATCATACAGCTTGAATACCATAACATTTTGGACATAACAAGAGCCTCCTAAGCAGGAAGCAGTAATCTTGAGCTGCACAAAGTGCTAGATGAACTGCAAATTTGGCCAGACCATCAAGTACAAAGAGGAAACCATCCATTTTGTGACTGGTGACTAGAAATATACTCCAGATATCAAAAGTGAGGCCAGTGTTGTTCACTTTATTTGTTTATCATGCATACAGTGATACAGGGTGTAGGTCCCAGAAAATGGCATCCTTAATGAGAAGGAGTAGCTGACAGCCCAAAGCCCAGAGCTTCAGTCTGGGGGAAGCTTGCAAGGCAACAGAACCTCACAAAGCTGTGTTGACATTTTGTGATTAGACTCATATATTGATTTTTATGTTAGGAACCYGTTGTTATTATTTGAATTCTGCTGGAATATGTTACCAGCTTTAATATAAGTGATCATCTCATTTATTTGTCTTTGTTTTCRGTTTAGATTGGACTTATTTTAAAAATGTAACTTTTTAACCATTTTTTGACCAAAATTAGACAGTCCTTACTGAGTTTTCATGAATTTGGGCTTGTATGGAAAAAGTGTTTTGTGAGTATTTTTTTTTTCTTGCTTGAAGTATCATCATGAAATTTTAGATTCATTTTTAGATTCTGCACATCAAGCTTGCTCTTTTCAGAAMCACCCAGTTTGGTCCATTTCTTCATGTAGCTGTCTATTGCCACATGTCTAATTGGCTCYTGGTATGTCTAGGTGAACTTTTACAATGTCAAGCTAATTTTTGAAAATGTGTTTCCTTTAGCATTGTCTGCAGCCCTGAGAGAGTGGACTGAATCTTGTATCAGCTGCCAATGTTTTTCTGCATAAAAGAAACATCAACAAGTTTAACAGTTTGAACGGATTGGTTTCCTGATGACATTAACTTGCTTTGTGTCTTGAAGCCAGCAAAGCATTTAAGCATGAATATAAATTTAAATGYATGAGAAGACTCATCCAGTAAGAGCTATAATCACATTCTTGTACATTTTGTCTTTACAAGTTAAAATGTGTTCTGGATTAAATGTAAACAAATATTTGGGAGACAAAAGCATTATCAAACAAACACCTATACAGAATTTTTAAGTGTTTTTTTATCACTTGTGGACAGAGTTACCTGATTTTCTTTCAACACATCTGCATCTAAGAAGATGGAAATTTTCACTTTGAGAAGCATACCTTGTCTGAAACATTAATTTCAGTGTCAACATCAATTATAGGATGTTACTCAAAGTGTTTTGTCATCACTGTTATCTTCTAATTAGATCYCTCAATTTTCTTTCTTGTTTTTCTGTTAGAAATTATAACAACAAACTCAATGGTTTTTCAATGATATTGTCRCAGATTTCTTGGATAACATTAATCCCAACCAAACTGTTAAGGGATTTCTTTCATGTTAGTTTCAATCARTTCCTTTTCACCTTTGCTACAGGATCAAACCCACCCCACCTGTACCTCAATTTACAACAGCTGTAACTTATGACATTTTTACACTCCTGAGAGAAGCAGTCRTTATTTCTCAGAGCTCTGTTTGTACTCTGAATGAGTTCCCTCTTTTATATTTTTTTGTTATAAATGCCACTACTACTTCCTCCAGGTAGTGGTTCAAAYATTGTGAAATACAGTTGCTCAGAGGACCACACTTTCAGTAAAGAGGAATTCATCAGATCACCAAGTAAACTGGTATAAGGAAAAAAAGAATGCCATTATGCTTCTGTAATGGCATTCTGTATTCCAGCAGAGAGACTAGCATTTCTTTTTTGTCTTTGAAGTGTCTAAGTCATTTGTGTGTCTGTATGTGTGCAGAGAAACAMAGAGAAAGGCAGTGAGATTTAAAGCCATAACTTACCCTTCTCATGATGTAAGCATTTATGTCACCACTGAAAGTAYTGCACTACTTCAAAATGAGAAGAAAACACTCTTGGGAAAATCTTAACAGAAGTCAAAACTTTCTGTGGATCTAAAGAGGAGCAGAATATTATCTTAAGCAGAAGATTATGCTTTGCATAAAATGTGCAGAGAGCTCTCAACAGTAGCATCAACACAGAGAAACTACTTACAGAGAAACTACTAGTTTAAAGACATGAAAGAGATCAAAGAAGATTAGGAGATAACATGAACWGCCTTGTAGGGCAAGCACTTTTCTCCCCTTTGGAATAGAAGAAAACTAGCAGATTCCCCTAAAATCATCTCTTTCACTGATCCCAGCATAACATTGGCAGCAGTCCTCCAAAAAATCATGCACTGACATCGAAATTATAATCGTGCCCCTTTAGAAATTTACTTTTATATTGCCAAAATCTTGTTAAGAACAAGAAGAAATATATTAAATATTCAGCAATACTGACTAACTATGACAATGAATTTTGTTACCTATGCTGTTTGATACAGAAAGGCTTTATCAGTGGGACTTCAGTCACATCTAGCAGAGATCTTTCAAGCACTTTCTGGTATTTTGCCGTAGCATGAGCATCATAACATATATGAAACATGTCTTTCTTGTGTCTTCAAGACAAAATTGAACTCTGCTTTTGCTGTTGCAGAAGTATGACACTGAGATGCAGAAAGTAAACTCACAGGACGTGTCTCAAAAATACTTACCTAGGAAGATAATCTCTTGGACGCCAGTAGAATTTTAATGGCTATTATTATGTACTTGAAACCACCAAGGGAAGTATAATTCTGCCTTACATACCAAATAATCTCAGAAAGGCTCAGGGCTCTACACATATCAAGATGCTGTCACATCAGGATGTCCTGCTTTACCTTTTACTGCAAAGTAGAGCAGGCTGGGAGGCCTGATCCTCCAGAGATTCTTGTGGATTATATAGCACATACTCAGGCCCAAGAAACTCCCAGAAAGACTCTTTGGTGAAAAGAGAGAATTCAATAAACATTGAAATATAAAACATAGTTATGAGTGATATAAATTCAAACTTGTATATACAATATTTCTGCAACTCTTACTGAAAAATTGTGTTGTTTTCACATTTTTAGGAAGCGTGCTGGAAAAAAAAACAGAGCATTCAGAGAAAAGCTATGTCACTCTGTAACACAAAAGTCCAAAGCCCTGCTCTATTTACAGCTGGAAGAAAGTGGTTAGGTTATACCCCAGACTCACCAAAAATGACATGTTCAGCAGCAGGAGTTTCAAGGTAGAAGGCCCAAGGCATGATGTGTCATGCTGTTACCAGAGGTCCAGCTGCTGGGTATCAGGAAATCTGACAGATTTCTACTGCCCAAAGGGGCAGGTGGCACACTTCTCTAGATAAATCAAATGGCAACATTAATTGTAGTGTTAAGATGGAGCCTTTTCTCTCACACTAGTTTTCAGGATAGTACTGTGGGGGATAGATATCACATTCTCCAGTTCCAGGRTGTGTGTGTTTCACTTGTCAGTTCAAGAAGAGGTTGTGACCATTGTGTTCTCTTCCCTTGCGTGCTATSTGGGCATATGACACGAAAATTGCAGGATCACAAACACACTGCAAGGCTATAAGTCTCATGACTTCTGTTRCCAGAGCATATTTTGTACGTGTTTTCAGCAGTTTGTACCCCTTTTTAACAGATGTATTTWATTTTCTGTAAGTCCTGGCACCTATTTTTACTAGTTAGAAGTGCAGCCTGGTTTCCATGACTGTCRAACAACATGTGTTTGTCAAATGACTGCTAGCACTGCAGGCAATTAATACTAGGACCTGAAAAGTATTTCTGATTCAAGCTGCTACAGAGAGGCTAGAGATTTATGATAACAGAAAGTGGCAGGAGATCTATTTAAGTTTTTCAGACRCCTCAGCTGAAAAGAATATGGGTGCTCACTTCAAGGCATGGATTGATCTGTTTTGTGGTAACATAACAAGCCAGTGCCTCTCTCAAGCTGTTATTTTGTTCTGATTTCTCAACTTTTGATTTTTTTTTTTCTTTCTGGGCTTTTTTTTTTTTTTTTTGATGCATAGCCCTAGTTATGGTTGTCAAAGAAAATGTTCAAATTTTTGCCAATGCAAAGTTTACTATGTGAGTTTTTAGATATCTCAGAAGAACAGTGATAAGGAAAGCTTAAAGAGCCCAGAGAAACCAGAGGAGCCCATACCACCATTCCTTCACAGTTAGGASCATCTATCTTGAAGGATGCCTTACTGAGACAAGAAAAACCAAAGTGTATTCTGAATAAAAGTTGAGACCATTCCTCTGTTTACTCTTCCTTGACTCAACTTCTGGTTCACTGTGGATCATTTTAAACTAATTGAAGCCAAAGACAGTATTCTGTTCACTACTGAGATGAAGGCTTATTATCTGGAGACAGGATAAATCTTTTGCAGTCTGGTGGTTACTGATTTCTTTTCTCTGTGATCTCTTCACAGATTTTTTTCTAGCAGTGTGTCAGAGCAGATGTAGATGTATTCATAACTTTTAAGATGTGGCAGAATTAGATAACATAAGTACTCTCCAGGTTCCCTGTTACAGGGCCAAGCATTCAAGAGCAGCTGAGCCTGGAATTTCAGAGACATTCTCAACCCGTCCAAACAATTCCAGAGCTGTCAGACCTGAGACCATCATGCTGAGAATGTAACCTCCAAGAAACAGAAGTGAGAAGCCTGGACAGACCTGGGGCAAAACCATTGGCAAGTCTCTCTAGTCTTACGAAAATGGGTGGATTTCCTTGAAACACTTATTTTTTAATAAATCGGCACTTTCTAGGGAAAATTCCTGACAAGCTCYCACCTTAGTCGTGGTTAGTTCTTCCAGGATCAGTTTTAATACCAAATAATACCACTAGAAAAGGAGTTTTMTCATTCCTGTTCTATCAGATTATCTAGTCCCATGGAAATTATTATTTAASAAACAAGATACACATCAGTCTTGCACAAACCCAAGCCAGCAATCCCTTTTTGGATTTAAAACTGCATTAGGTAACACTGTGTGATTTTGTGGGATATAGAACTTGAGTGGGTGAAATATAAGAATTATCATCCATTCTTCTTCCCCAGAATTTGATCTGTTAAGGAAATTATCTGTACTCTAACTTTAGTCWAGCTGTAAATCATATTTGGCTGTTTCCAAGCATGCTCTTATTCAAGGGGCACAAAATGCTCAAAACCACACTTCTCTTTTATAATACTCATTATGCCAAAATATGGCAGCATATTTTAATTCATGTTTTTAGCTCTCTTTTTTAACCCTTGATGACATGCTGATCTCCAGAAACTGAGAAAAACCAATTAAACTAAAGACTAGTGAATTTCCTCTTTCTGAAAGTTTTCTTGTTAATCTGTAGCCACAAAGTTGTTGAATAGGCACCTGAATTTCCACACTGCAAGTGAAGGATGAATTATTATGCTGTTCAGCAAATCAAGGGCATTTGGTGCATTGGTAACTGTCAAGAGTTTGTGCTCAGGATGATGAAGTCATAAGACATAAACATTACAATCTCAGTATTGTCATGCAAAGGTGAATTTAGGAGATGCTTATATCACTAAGCCTGTTGTGGGTTTTCTGTAGTATTTTTAAAAAATTGAAATAATGGGAAATATTAACATCTTCTCTGAATGGAAAATTTGAATTTAATCACAAGAATAGAATCCTGGCTAAACCTTTTCTCAGTCAGGCTTTTTCTGTCCCCAAGCTGCAGGTGAATGACTGAAAGTATTTAAAGTAGCATTTCAAAATATGCCTTATGTACAGCCAGACATCCAGTGCTAACTGAAACTGGGCATCCACTGAGATTTTTTTCTTTTCCCACAACAAAACACTATGAAACCATTGC
This sequence comes from Alauda arvensis, assembly GCA_902810485.1. Taxonomy (NCBI): domain Eukaryota; kingdom Metazoa; phylum Chordata; class Aves; order Passeriformes; family Alaudidae; genus Alauda; species Alauda arvensis. The sequence continues at coordinate 646,197 of CADDXX010000019.1, read as the reverse complement.
CTAAAGTGAAAGATAATAAACAAATATATGTCACCAAGAAATATTTCCATTAAAATGTGTGACTGGACTGTCAAACTCATTTAATACAAGACTTAAYTTAGCCCAGGCACAGCAGCCTTCTAAAAGATTTAGAGGGCTCAGGCCATTTCAGTGATGTATGCACACATTGTTTCAGTGAAAAAATAACAAATAACAGAGAACAGCATTTTTATTTTCAGTGTGTAAAATAAGTTGCTCAAGGAAAGCTCCCCTGAAAAACATTCCCTTATGATTTGCTTTGTTTTGTCTTCTGAAAAATCTTAGCACTCAGCAGAGGTAGGAAGAAGCCACTGAAYTGAAGACCACTCACTCAAATTACTCTGGTGTTTCTCATATTGCCTCTTTACATCTTTCTTGTCAGTTCATTCATCATTGTTAATGATATTTGTATCTTACTTTGTGGTTTCCAGCTTCTCTTAGGTGGACTCTTGGGGTCCACATACTGCTTTCTGTGGCATCTCAGAAGTTACCCATCACTATGGGATTGGTTTTTTTATTTCCCCTTACTGTTTTTTGATTTATTTATATTACTGAWGAAAATATACACATTTGACTACTTGACAGGTGGCAACCAATTCCAGAGCTGAGGAAGCCARGAAATTGAATGTATTCTGTATTTCGGGAAACAATAGAGCAWCAAGAAGTCTGGCAGCCTTGGAATAACACAACTTTGAGAGTAAAGCCCTGGAGAGATAAAATTGGCCTAAGCAAGTATATTTAGCTATAGAGAGGGAGTCTGAGGTGAAGCCTTGTRCATTTGGCTCTTGCCACTTGCTCTGTCTGTAAAAAACTGCTGGACTTGACAGTCTTTGGGTGCAAGAATATAATTCATGTGAGGAAAATAAATAACACTTTTCATTGAAGAATGGGCACAAGTGAACTAGAAAGACACTTCGTCTGAATACTGAGAGGGTTTTAACCTGGTCACATCAAAGGCACAGTGAATATTTACATCACTTGTATGCAGGAGACAGCCTTAGACAGGCTGGTAGCAGCTTTGCCAGAGATTCAGAACCTGCACTCCCTTCAATGTGAGAATTTTAATTTAGGCACCAGTGGCAGTTCAGGACTCAGAAAAATCCACACAGCCAGAAGAGAAAGAAAACAATCAGRCTGGAATTCAGCTGATCAGCTGAAGGATTCAAACACCACACCTTTGCCTTTTTTCAGGGTCGAATTAGGTTTCTTTCCTTTTCTATAGTCTTCCTTTGATTTCCCTATGGGGAAAAAAAAAAAGGTCATCAGTCTGAAAATAATCAGTCATTGAAAAGGAAAAATCTTTTTGCTTTTCCTTGAAAATGCTCAGGGTTGTCAGTAAGCACACAAAACTGATTTTCACCCCCTTTCACCATTATTCCTGTTATAACTGATGGATATTTTGCATTTGAAATGATACCTGTGAAAGCACAAGCAGGCCCATATGGTTCCAAGTGATTTCAGTGCATCTGAGGATCKTATGAAAAACAATAACCATTGTAATAATAGAATATGATCTCTACTTAGTGTAATTCATCAAGGCTCAAATGAAATCATTGCAGCCATATGTATTTAYTCTAGGGGATTTGGTGCAAGCTTATAGTTCTGACTTGCTAAAACAAAGGTTTTGGAGCTTTTTCTCAAATTTTATCTTTATTCTAAACTGAATAAGGAAATTGTACACCAATCAAATGACAACTGTGCGCTGCATTGCTTTAATTGCTTTAATAATTCTTAGTATTACCCCAGCTTCAGTTCCTTTGCAATCAAGGAGATAATGTGGTGAAACTCCCAAAATCAAGGGTCTTTCTCCTTTACCAGCAGTGAGACATAACACTCATATGAATGGCAAWTAAATATATCTGTGTCTCCAGGCACACTGAGRATGTTAGGAATGGGAAAACGAGACTTTAGACAGAAAGCTGAGGATAAAATTATTTCTGTTCAGAAGAGAAATGGCAGGGTTATATGGCAGTGTTGCCCAAGACAACTGGATTTAATGAAAAACATGGAGAAATTTTGGTTTTCTGGAGCACCATATTTTGCTGGGCCATGAGTGTCCGTGTGCCCTTTGCAGACATGTCYATTAACCTGAGAAGTGCTTGAGACTTATATTTTTTCCTACTTCCTTCACAGAGTCACAGAATGGGTAAAGTTGGAATGGACCACAGTGGGTCAYMTGGTCCAACCTTCTTGYTTAAGCAGGATCATCCTTTGACAGATCTCCCACGGCTGTAATAAGCTGTTGTTCAATACATGTCATATGGATATTAGCATAGGTTGAACAATTTTTATCTAACCAAAGTCTCAGAAAAGTTCAGCTTGTTCTCTATGCTGTCAGAAGGGAAAGAAGTGCRCACAAGTATAAATATTTTATTCTTCCGGTGCAACTGCAATTAAAWTAAAACACAGAGCACTAATGTGTTCTTTATGTCACCATCATTATGAAAACATGATCTGGGATTTAGGGGAGGCTTTTTGTTTGGGCTGGTTTTTTTTAATTATGTGAGCATTTTTTCATGAAGATATTTAATTTGTTACATTAAAAAAGGAAGAAGTTAGTTTGTTAAGAAAATTAGATACTTTCCTACAAAGCTGTGACTTCAAATGCAAAGGATCAGGAACTCAGAAGTTGCTCTAAATAAAAGAAACAATGACTTTAGGGAAAATAATAAAAAAATATAAGCAAATAAGCTWGTTAACTTTGGGATCTCACTAATGAAGTTCTCACATGAAGTTAGTCATGAGAGCCTTAGGCTCAAGTGGCTGGTCTGAACCAGATCCAGTGGTGAACTAGCTACTCYACCAGAGAGAATTTTTTCCCAAAAGAAACATATTTTGTCACAATGATCTTCTGAGCTTTACTTTGCAGACTGTCARTGGACTTCTCACTACCAGTGAGGTTTTCCCAGCCTGACAAGTATCAAGGGCTTTTCAAGGAGTTTGGACAGGGTGCTGGGAGCATTATATCAGGACCTTCAGCAGAGATTTGCAGGATTCACATCATGTGCTGTGTGATATTGTACCCAAAACATAAAGTAACAGTCTCTACACTGTTTTCCTCAAACGGATCTTTAGCTTGCTTTCCAGACAGTCTCCCCAAGAAACTCAGAGACCATGTGTGAAAKAAATATCCCAGAGATTTTGTTCCCAAGCTGCTTCAGAGGAAGGTTTCTGAAGTTGCTATGTTTCCATATGCCACCCTGAGGAACAGGGGCTCTGGGCAAGCATGTGCTGAATAGATTTGAACCCAACCAGCTGCTGATCAGACACCTCCTCCACGTACTGTATTGCAAGCAGCAGCACCAGCATCTCAGGCAGTGACAGAGACCATGCCATGTTTGTGCCTGCACAGGTGTCTCCCTGCCGCACAGAAGAGGTAAATTTTCTCATGGTGTTCAAGACTGTGAGTCAAGTGAGACCTCTAAAAACCATGGAAGAGCCATGATGCTCCTGATGTGGAAGCAGGGGCTGGATGGTGTGCTCACCCTCACATTCCCCACACAGGATTCTCCTCCCCAGCACAGGGGACTGGTGGTGTGACTGCCTATCACATCTGACCCAGCCAGRAGAAATAATGTGGCAAKCCTTCCAGAGAGACACTCAGGATGMMATTTGTTATGCTCTCCCTGCTGGCAAYCAAATTCATCAGAAACCTTGGTCACATAAACATCTGCTCTTGCAGCTACACAGTTTCTCCAGTCCACTCCTGTTTACTCTCTGATTCAAGGAAGAATCAGCTGACAGAAGAATGTGCCAAAATTACAAAAGCAGAGTAAAATAGAAATTTTGTGTAACTGCTTTATCGGCTGTGACACCTCCATATTTCCTTCGTTCAAACAAGAGAAAAGCCAAAGTGTTGAGCTYCAATACTTACAGGGCTAATGTTTAGGAAATGTTCAGAAATGCCCCTTGGGCAATGATCTCTGAAGTCACAGCCTGGAGCAATCCTAAGGATTCTGTGTAAGCTCTCTATGCTCACTTATTCATCATTTTCTTGTCTTACGTAAGCRCCCAGACTGGCTTCTCCAAATGACCCAAAACTGACCCTTCAAATATTCCTTATTTAGCCTTGCTGAAGTCTTTGCCTGACTGTAAAACGTTGTAGGTTGATTCATTAATGCCTGTGAGATGCATTTTTATGGAAGGGATAACGGAACTATGTAAKGGTTCTTGTCCTTTATTAGCTACCTTTACTCTCAGTGTTGAACAGCTCAAGTCTCCCCATAGCAAGAACTGTCAGAAGTTGATCAGGACATAACCTGAAGAGAGGTGGGGGTTTTTTCCCAATTTCTGTAGCAAAACATGTGAGTGTGGTCAGACAGGAATTTTCCTTGCCCTCTCAGTTCAGCAGCTTTATCAGCTCAGGCTGCAGAAGCATCTGCCACCAAGCAAAGGCTCAGCTGCAGCAAGGACATGCATTTCAGGTACAGCCAAGACCAGAGGGTTTTTATCACCTTGTGCAATTGTATTTTATGGTAACTGTTGTTACCCCAAACTGTCTAGAGGCCTTTTAGCTGTGTTTCTTCCRGGACATTCTGAAGACAAGGCTGGGCCAGCCATCAGTCCTGCCTGGCCTCAGCCTCACTTTGAACATCTGTGGTGCTGAGGCACTGGCTGTCATGCYTTGTGAGTTAAATTTAGATTTCCCATCACATCACTCCTTTCAACAAAAAAGGATGATCCCCATCTTCCCAAAGCAATTACAAAAATTCACTACAACCAAATAGCATGATTGAACCCAGAGCTAAACTAACAGAGAAAAAAAAACGTGTCCAGGAAGATCACAGTGATAATTTGTGCAAAATATAAACCAAACAAACCAGATTATGGAAATTGCTGAGCCTACTGAAACAGCATCAAAACACAGAGATGTTTCCAAACATGGCAAAAGGCCTGAATGGTATCAGAATTCTCCCGTGCCTTGTATCTTCTGCACCCACCAGAGTGACTCCTAGATAGGTAGGAACTGCTTTCATGCAGCTCCTTCGTTCCTCATAGCTCTCTGCCACTGGAAGCAGACAGCCTACCATGGAAGAGCACTGATACATATTAAGGAACTGGGGCTAATGCTTGTCAGATATGGGAGATCAGGCATGGTATAAAACAAGACATATGTGTGCAATTCCATGGTTTCTACAGTGTTTCATGAAGGGGTGGTGATGCCAGACATCATCAGGAAATCCCATGGAGACTGGAGATCCTGTGTTCCTCCCCAACAAAGCTCCCTCACTGAGTATCTTCACTATCCATGTCATGAGTTGGTGGGTCCTGGTCAAGCAAAACAGGATGTGAACACTGCAGTCTGAATGCTTGCCACCCAAAACCTTGTGTGAAACCACTAAATTAGTTTCAGATGAATCATCAAAATGCTCTTCAGCCTTGTCAGAACTCACTCCCTGCCTGGCCATGGATTTCAGTGGGGTTTGGAACTGGACTAAGATGAGCAATTACAGGTTGGACTGGCTTTGGATCAACAGCCCAGCACTGAAACAAATCTCCAGAGCAGATTTTTATCAATTTTTGTATGTCAGGCTACCATGGGATGTAGTTTTCTTCAGTTTATTTTTTCATACTGAAATTCTAGACTTACACCACAGAGTAAAATACATTTAGGAGTGCATGAGAGTAATGTGAATAGAAGCAGCATAAGGAGGAAATGTTATTCTCAACTTCCAGAGAATAACATAAAGTGCTGGTTTTGTCTGTAGAGGTAATTTTCTGCACAGAGGCKGGAATGGAGCTGTGTTTTGGATTAGTGCTGAACACAGGGTTTATAACATAGTGATGTTTTAGTTACTGCTGAGTGGGGTTTACACAGAGACAAGACCTTTTTTGCTCCAGGATACTGTCGTGCTGCTGAAGAAGTATGGGGTRCATGAGAGGCTGGGAGGAGACAMAACCAGGACAGGTAACACCAACTGACCAAAGGGATATCCCAGACCATGTGACATCATGCTCAATGATTAAGTGGGGAGAAGAAGGAAGTGGAACATTTGGAGTGATGGCGTTTGTATTCCCAAGTAACCGTAACATGTGACAGGGCCCTGCTCTCCTGGAGATGGCTGAACACCTGCCTGCCCATATTAATCCACCTTCCGCAGTGAATTAATTCCTTGTTTTGCTTTGTCTCTGTGCATGACTTGCTTTTTCTGTGAAAGTGTCTTTCTCTTTCTCCCAACCCACAAGTTTTCTGGCTTTTGCCTTTCTGATTCTTTCCGAATCTTMCTGGTGGGGGAGTGAGTGGGTGGCTGCATTGTACTTGGCTGCTGGCTGAGGTTACACTATGACACATGACTGCTTAAATACTTTCTTCTTCAGAGTTTTTGTGAATAAATAATTTCATTATTTACTTTATGTTTTAGAGTGACTTTTTATGTTTGCTAATTGCATCCATTAAGGGCCCCAGTATGACTCGCTGAAACTTCTGCTCAGAAATTTTGCTCTTAAGGATTTGTTATTCTCAGCTCAACAACTGTGACTTTAGTTGTCTGTTTTAATGTGTTCTGATTCACAGCTAAATGCTTCTAAAAGGAGGTCTTAGGCAGATGCATCCCCCCTGTGCAGCAACACTTGAGACAGAAAGGCGAAAGACCCAGCAATCCCAGTGACTCTGCTGCAGCTTTGCAGTGCAATGCCCTGGACAGAAGTTCTCTTTGGAGAAAGAACCCCATCAGCGTAATTGCAATGTTATAGAATCATAGAAAGGCTTGGATTGGAAGGGACCTTAAAGATCATCTAGTTCCAAAACCTTCTGCCATGGGCAGGGACATCTTCCACCAGACCAAGTTGCTCAAAACGCCATCCAACCTGGCCTTGAATACTGCCAGAGATGGGGTGCCCACAACTTCTTTGGACAACTTGTCCCACTGCCCCAATACCCTCACAATGAAGCAAGTCTTCCTAAAATCCAATCTGTTACTCTCCTCTTTCAGTTTAAAATCGTTTCCCCTTGTCCTATCACTATATACCCCTGTAAAAAGTCTCTCAGTGTTTTTAGGTACAAGCTAAGTCGTGGATTATGAATAGGGGCAGTGCTGGCCAGGACAGCAGCTGGCATTGCAGGGCCAAGCCATGCCAGTGGCTGCTGRAACCTGCTTCCAGCTGTGGAACAAACCCCTCCAAGAGCTGCCTTTCTTGAAGCAGCTTTAACCAGTATATGCACATCTCATGAAACAGCTACTTTTAGTGCTTTTCTTACAATGAAAATATATACAAATGGTGCCAAAGGACTGACCAGCCAAGCAGCTCCTGGAGAGGAGGCGCCGTTTCCTAGCACCTGGTTTCTCCACAAGATTCACATTTTGCTGGTGTTTTGGGGGAGGGAAGTTTTCTATGACCCAATTCTTCTAGGCTAACCTAGAGTATCAGAGGGAATTTTAATGTTCTTGGTCAGACTTGCCTAAGGAAGATGAAACATGACATCCTTTTCTCCAGGCCTTTATATACATAGTTTAGCTAAAGGCAAAATCTCCCTTTCTCACCTTTCTTGCCTCTGGCTGTCTGAACTTCAAATTATTTCATTTTTAGCAAAGTCATATATATATATATATATATATATATATATATATAAAACGTAAGCAGAATAAACTAGATTGTGGAAAACATGAGCTCTGTAGTATTTAAAGTCTGATAGCACACAGGCATCCAAAGACAAGTCATAAAGCACAGCTACCCAAGGCCATCTCCTGTACAGCTTCAGCTCTTTCCATTTCCATTTCTCTTTTGTACACAGGAATACTACACCTGTTGCCCAGGGCRCTAACCATGTCATTGTCATTATTGAATGGGAACCACAAAGACACTTGAAAAATATCTGTGTTCAAAAAAGAAAAAYATTTCATTTCCCTTGTCTGATATTTTGTGCCACAGGATGTACAGCAACTACAGAGGAAGCAGTAAGTTAACTCCATTTGTCCTCAGTCCAAGAGAGTATCTCTCACTCATCTGTACTTTCTTGATTCTATGGTACCACGTAGTATTTCCCAAAAACATACTTTTATGTCAGTAGAATAAATACCAGCCTAAAAATCTTTACATCAGAAGGGTTTTGCATCCTGTTTGATTCAAAGAGCATGTATGTAAGAAACAGGCAGGTAAGATTCAGACACAAACTCAGCCTCATGGGCAGGGGTAAGATTGAGTCAGCACTGAGTTCAAACAGTGTCAAAGTTTGAGTCATTTACCCCACACAAACCTGCCCTTAATCAGACRCTTCCTGCCCTTACGTTCATCCCCTTGCACTTTATAACACAGCAGCAGGAATATTTTTACACAGCTGCAGCTCTCTCTTTTATTTGCATTCTGGGGATCATTAAGTGCTACCAGAAGCAGAAATATGGTTGTGTCTCTGTTTAACTCTTCAGGTGAGCACCGTAAATGTRAAACACTTCCACAGAAAGCTGGCAGGACTCGCAGAGGGAACCCACCCGCCCCCGCACTGAGGGGCAGCCCAGCCCCCGGCTGAGTCACTGGTGCCTCACCTCTGAGCAGAGGCTGCCAGCAGGGAAATTGCCTCTCCTGAATTCACCTCGCCCTCCTGGTGGGTGAATGCAGATCCCACTTCCAGGATCACTAGAGTGACATTAAAGAGCCCTTACTCCCCAGAGTGGACATGCCATCCCCCTCTCCATCCCACTCTCCATGTGCTGTGACAAGTATCCTGGACCTTGTATCCGTTGCTGCTGTCAGCACAGGTCCCACCAATGCTGGGAGTTGAACTTC
>CADDXX010000019.1:445004-637091 GCA_902810485.1 Alauda arvensis | reverse complement strand
GTTTTGAGGATTGTGTATACAGCCTTTATATAGGTAGAAGCAACCCTTAAGACATACCTTACTACCTCTTTGCTTTTTTGTCTTTCTGCATCTCATCGTTGATTGCAATGAGTGCTGTCATACAAGAAGAATTTTGCCTTTTCTCATTTCTGAGCTGCAATAAAATTGTTTTGAGTTGTTCATTTTTGTGTCTGTGCATGGCTTCTGACTTTTTTCTTTTTTTTTTTTTTTTAAGTAGGCTACCTACCTCTGTATCCAAAGCAACCGACCTCTGGTTAATGATTCTCTAGAAATTCACTGCAGAAGGTTATTAGTTTTCCCAAGAACTCATGAAAGAAGCTTCTTAAAATTAAAAGAGAGATCCACCCTAAACTTATGAGCTAACCAACCCAAGGAAAGCCCACAACTAAACAACCTGAAGTGGGGTTTCAGGGAGGTTTGGYTTAGGTTTCCTCTTATGGGAAGGAGGAGCACCCCAAACTGAATGTCAAAAAAAAGCAATATCAATACTTGTTGATATTGCTTGTTGGAACAGGTTTAGAATTGAACTAGCCAGCAGAATAATACAGAATGAGAATAAACAGACAATTTACCATAAGAAGAGGAGCGTGTCTTAAGATACTTGCTTTATTTAATATATTTACAGTGCTYCAGAAAAATAAAAGGAGAGTTGTCACAGCAGCACAACAATCTTACAAGATTATTTAGGTTAATCATGCCAAAGAAGCTCCATCTARTTTTTCACTCCAGCACAGACAGCTCTCTACTACAGGGCCCAGAGGAAGAGAAGGGACAGATCATAAGAGCACCAGACTACGTGGTCTCTGCAACAGTTAGTATTCACATCTTTACTCTCAGAAGGCTATCATTTGCCCAAAATTGAGCCATGCTGTTCCAAGGAGAACCCCCTACCAACAGAATTTSTAATTACTGGTGACAAAACATAGGGTTTCTAGAACCCTAGGAAACTGGATGTTAAAAATTAGAATAGAGGGATTTTTTTCCCTCTTCTCTCAGAAAAAAAAAAAAATTACAGCTCAAATTTTCCAGTATACTGTTGCCTCAGGTACATAAGCATCRTGAAGAAATTCAGTTCAGTGATGTAGAGTTTGCCTGAGATAATMACAGCTGTAGACATCATTTGATAATTGGAAGTGTGAAAATTGCAAATATTGCAAGTAATTACAGAACAGGTGTAATCAATTTCCCCAATGTAACAGGGATGTGATGCAATTATAGRGAGGAAGGCAGAAAGCTCCTCTTGCTGATACAAGTTGTTTCTCTTCTGCTTAACGTTGACTGTATAAACCATTGCTTTAGTTTTTCCCTGAAAATTTCCTTATATTTCAACAGCTCAGTAGAGGCACTTAATCCAGCAGGAAAAATTGCATCTCACCTTATGCATCATTAAAATCTTGAATTACTTCTTTTGAAAGCCTTTGCTCAAGGATTTTTGGAAGATTAATTCTCTATTCTTTATTATTTTTCTAAGCAGTTCTGGAGAATTAAAAGAGGTCAACCAGGCACAAATTTCTACCATGGAAATCCTGCTGATATACTCCAGGATATCATGCTCTTTAGTTATTTTATTCTTAATTATCTTTTCTCCTCATTTACTTTGTACTAACATAAGACTCACCAACACATTATTCCTAGTATATTTTGAAAGGAAATATTATTCCCTTGCCCTTTCTGCTATTATTAGCTCATCTAATGACCATTTCCTTGGTCACTAAGACAGCTGCACAGTCTGACATAGCTCAACCTTCACAAAATAAATAATTCTTTGCATTTAAGTCAGAATTTCAACTGTGGCTTATTCCAGATTTAATTAYTCCTTCAATTTGTAAAGCTGGGGAGATATTGTCCTTTGTTTATTGTAATTCATTAGAACTAATTGCAGAAGCCTGTTTTCCCACACTGCCAAACTAACCCTCAGTCTGAACTTCCCTCTGCTCTCTCTCAAAGCCTTTTTCTTTAGGAGCCTCTCTGAGCTCAATCTCTGCAAAACCCATTGCTCCTATTTACTTCACTGGAGTTTATTCCACTCGTGGCTGGGAGCAGGTGAAGAGCAAACATTACCGTGACAGGCACTGATCTATCACTAAGGGCACCGAATAAGCTGAACCTCAGACAACTTTAAACTGATGCAGAYTTGGAACACATGGGATGGGTGAAAAGCAGATGATGTCCTGCCTGATGGCAGCAAAGAGGAGCAGTGAGTACTGGCTGTTCTCAGCTCACCTGGGTCAAGCCTGCTCTCCAAGACAACCTGTCACCTGCTGCAGCTGGTTACAGCATCCTTCTGGATTCTGTTCCTCCATGCTGACATGTGAGCATTCACAGTTCAGGGAAGTTTAAACCACTGCTGAGTGACACAATTCTTATTAGTCACAGCAGCACAACTGAAGTTCAGGCCTCTTCCTGACTTTGTTTTGGTATTTTTGCATCTTGTTTGCTACAAAATGAAGTCGCTTGTTAGGAGGTTTGTTTTCATATCTCCGTGACATTCTCCTTGTTGGTGCTGTTTAGGCGTGCACATACCTTCATTAGAATTCYTTTCTTGACAACCACAAGCCCTGAACAGATGCCTACAAATTAAAAATTAGCTTGACTACATTTTCAGTTGCAACAAAGTGCGTATTCAGAGCAGTGTGAACTTGTCTTCTCCCTGACTCTGGTTTTCATATTACACATTTCAGCTCTACTGAAAATATCGTTATGTTCTGTAAAGATGCTGAAAACAGTAAACAAATAATTTCCCTGAGAWTTTTGTTTGTGCAATGAATCTTACCTAGTTCCTAATTGCTGTGCTTCATGCCATCAGCCAACTGAAGAAGCTGTTTAATAAAATTGCTATTAGTGTCTGAAGGGATAAAAAAGGCTATCACTACCAGTTTAGACTTTTAATGTTCATAGCTTTTTCTCTTATTTTAGTGCCATATTTCTACAGCTGCTTGAGGCATTGTAAAACATTTCTGGTATTCAGCAAAGATCACCATAACAGCCATCATTCACTTCAGCAAAGCCAGATATACATTGTGTGATAAAGGGAATAAATCAGCCCAAAAGGCCTGCCCAGGCATCCAAGTCCAGGCAGACAATCCCACTCTGAGGCTGTCAAGGAAACCAAAATCATGGAGGTTTGTTTGGGCTCAAAAAAGCCCTGAGGAGATGGTGATGTTCATTTCTCAGAACTGTCCCTGCTCCATGGAGTCAGTGCTAGATCTCAAAACACAGAAGGATTACAGAGACAGCCCTGCTATTCTTAAATTTTCCACATCTCTGGTTTGGCACAGGGAAGTTGCAGTACTCTCCACATGATGTTGGGATAAAATATACATTCATAAGCATGRASCAATCAATGCCAGCTTGAGACTGATGAAAAATGGTGATAGCACCATACTTCTAGAGATTTATTAGCATAGTATATTAAAATAACACCTATTTCTCTAGATAGCTTTATAGCTTCTCCTGAATCAGAACACATGTATCCACTCCTGTACCTGTACAACACAGATTCTCTTTGAGACAAAGTATATCTTTTATTCTACTTAACACAGTGCAGTTTCATTACCTGCAGCCTTTCCATAGTTGATTTCAGACCASCTGGACTAGAGGAGAAGTTGACAGAATTTCTCTGAACTTGAGGGGAAAGCACTTCTACCCTGACCAGCAGCAATTTCCTCATAGGTTRCCCAGCCTCAGAACACAACAGGGATCCACAAGCTTTCCCTGCTGCCCACATCATWGCCAAATCCCTTTAGCTGGGAGTCATTTGTCCAAGAAAAATGAGCCAATACAATTTTCATCTTGCTTTTCAAAACACTGTTGATTAAGCCATACTATCACCTTACAAAGTAGTAGGATCTGGATGACATAATTTACAATGAGTGGAGATAGCTAAGCTTCATTTAAAATTATCTCATTTCTAGACAATCATGTTTTTGATTACAGGTATGCCTGAAGCTGTCCATTCTCTTTCTTCCTTTGGATGTTTGGCCACCCAAAACAATCATTTACTCTTGATCATGTTTCCTTGCTGAACAAACACAAGTCTGGTGTTTAATTTATAAGCAAAAATGCTTCAGGATGTGAAGATGCATGAAACAGGAGCATAAAAATCAACAAGATATCATTYTGTTTTTAATATGTAGTCCTGCAGGTAAAAATTTGGATCAATTAGGCCCAAACTTTAGCTGCACTAACTTGTCTCAGCACCCTTCATAACTGCATTATAAAAAATTAACAGGAAGACAGGTTTTAGTGGTGTCTCCTATACCACAATTAAAATACATTTCCCCTTTCTGTGTTCCGGAACACTGAGTCTTTTTCCACATTATCCAAAATTCTTCTTCAAGTCCTTGAAATAAAAAACAAAATTAGATCTTCTAGAATGTTACAAAATTATAGATCCTTCACTCTTCCTATAAGACCCTACACATCCTCTGGTCAAGCCCTTAGCAAAACAAATTATAGTCCATGAACACATATTTGGAGGAGTGGAMAAAATCCTATAAAAAGAGCAAAAGGAAGCCTGTGGGAATTTATGAGATTGAAGAGATTATATTCAAGTGTAACAAAATTTGAGAAATATACTGGATTTTTTCCAAATTTTGTGCATGTATCATCAAAGTGGAAGTAATACGTAACAAAGGAAGTTAAATGAAGCTGAAGACCCCAGAATATGCTGTTCCCTTTGCAGCTTGGCCCTTGTAGCTCCCAACACAAATAACATTTCTTCTGCAAAAGGAAAGGCTGAAACAAAAGGCAGAGACTTTTTTGTCAGAAACGCTCCTCTCTCCCTGCTGCTGCTGTGATCCTGGCTAGGTGTGTGAGTGTGGGTCCAGCCATCTTCTTCCTCTCGGGGAAGAGCCGGCAGTCCCGTGGGTGCGTGTGAGCCTGCAGGATGGAGGGAAGGGGGAGATTCTAATATAAATAGGGTTTCTCCGAGGTAAGGATGAGGGATTGTTGGGGGTTAGATTTGGGGTTTTTTTGTTTGCCTTTTGGAATTTTTTCCCTCCAGTTGCTAAGCCACTAAGGACTGAGTGATCGTCGGTACTTAATGAAAGACAAAAGAAACCAGGGAAAGGACGGGGAGCTGGGGTGTGGGCACTTCTTCCCCTTGGCACTGGAGGAGAGAGGTCACCCAGGCTTTTTAGCTTGCTGGGAGAGGAGTTTCACTGTCACCATCAACTCTGCTCCTGGGAAAACCTACCACCATCTGCTCGTGTGCTTGAGGATTTTCTGAGCTCTCCTCCTGCCCTGCTGGAGTGGGCCCGACCCTGTCCCCTCCATTGCTTTTGCGGCTTTTGCCTATGCTGACCTCAAACCATCTGCTCAGCCAGGACATCCCTGCTGCTCCAACCACCACTGCAGGATTGCCCATCTGCCTCATCACCAGCCTGGGATCTCCCACCGTTACAGCTTGGTGCCTCAGAGACACTGGGGATCAGAATGCCCTGAGATTTGTGGTCCCTCAAAGTTCCTAGTTCTGTCTTATTATTAATGCTGTAGTTGTTTGTTTGTTTGTTTGCTTGTTTTGTTAGAGAGATATATATATTAGTAAAAAAACCCTGTTATTCCCATTCCCACATCTTTTTGCCAGAGAGCCCCTTAATTTCAAATTTATAATAATTTGGAGGGAGGGCGTTTGCAGTCTCCATTGCAAGGGGAGAGCACCGGCTTCCCCAAACAGATACCTGTCTTTCAAACCAAGACAGATTTTGGCGCCCAACAGGGACACTGGCTTCCAGATGAACAAGCAGTTTATTAGGCTGCTGTCCCTCAAAAGCCCCGAACCCCGGGTGGAAAGCATTCTTAAAACCTTTGTCCTGGGCGTGGATAACTCGGAACTGTCCAATCAGATGCAGAGGAATTGGGGAGTGACAGCACGGCCGCAACCAGTAGCTTTTGGGCTTGCATGCATATTAATCTCCTCATTAAAACCTTCCTGCTCTCCCAGGTAGACAAAAGCCCATGCTGCCAGCCTTCTAGGCAGCCACACTTATTCTCTTCTTTTCCCAAATGACAATTATTGACTTTAAACAAACAATACCAGCCAGAGAGGAGCTGCTGTTCCATGTGCAACTTTCTTACTTTAGATGTAGTGGCCAGAGTTTCTCCACACTACAGCTGCAAATACTGGCTTGACAAAAGCACCCACCCTAGACCCTCCTTAGAAATATGGTGTGAAAAACAAAGAAAACTGAGGTTTCAGCAGGGAATTAGGATTCAGACACAAATTTCCACAACCAAACCTGGGAGCARTGGGGGCTGGGAAGAAATATCTGTTTCATTTCTAAGTTTTAAGAATAAGTTGTAASTGCTCATAAGGTGATGATGTAACTGAAATTCTGTGTCTGTTATTGTCTCCTCTGACTTTTCATCCTTCTTCCAGACAACACATGCATTTTCTTTATCTCCTACCATTGTCATTTAAAATAATACAACATGAGAGTTTGTTTTTGTGCTGTATTGCCTCTAGAATCAAGTGACTTGGCCTAAGCAGTTCTTTCTTTTAAAACCCTTGTCTCCTGCATTCAGATTACCTTCTTTTTCTTTCTTTTTAAGTATTATCCTACAGTTACAATTTTGCATTCAAGCCTCTTTCTAAGTACATTTCATCAGACTGCTCAAACAGATTTTGCCTCTTAAACCAAATAGGAAGATATATTAATACTTGGGCAATACAGTGCCATTTCATCTAAAGTGTAAACTCATTCMCATTGATTTCCCAAGATAAAAAAAAATGTTCAGAAATTGGTAACAGTGAGGCAGCAGTGCAGCAGCAGAGATGTGGCAGCCAGGAACCTCACAAGTGGTTATCAGTGAGATGYTAAAGTGATGTACACACTCAATGAAGCACAAGCTGCAAGGAAAGGCAGCCCCACTGCAGCATGGCAAGGTCTGGAGTGGGACTGGGAAAGCGCTGGAAAAGAGACATGTGGAAGATGAGCAAAGGCAAACCCATGGAAGATTTTAAAACTGGAATAGAAGCAATAATTAGTAGTTAATAAAATAGTTAATAAAACTGATTCCATGGTGGGGGGGAAGCATAAGTAAAAATGCCATCTGTTCTCAAATGACTTAGACTACAGTAATGTGAGCAAAGAACTCTTGACAACGCTGTGTTTGTTTTGTGGATTGCTTCCAGGTATGATTAAAAGATAAGAAAGAGGGTTTTTTTTACTCTGCCAGCTTCCTGTGGGAGCTTTCACTCTCCTTCACTTGCTYTTTCTGTTGTGTGGATTTAATTTTCTTTAAATGGCAGGACATTTAACTCAGACTTTTCTTGTCTCAATACATGTTGTTACAAAGGCTTTTTTCCCCAGGAGGTACCCTATATTTTTGGCTGAATTTCACAGTGAAGAKTAAATTTTTCTGAAAATTTGACAGTATGAACCATCTCATCAAAAACTTTATTTCAAATTTCTGAATGTTAATTGATTTCATTAATTGAATATTTCACAAGTTTATTTTCTGATTTTGGGGGGTTTAACAAACATCAGAGCATTTTTCATTCAGACAAAGACAAGGAAATCTAGTCTGACATCTTGTCCCCCTATTCTCTCTCACAGTTTGAAGGTTTTTTGGGGAAGTAAATGATAAATAATCCTGTGATTTTCAACAATATGTTTCTGTAACTAATTTTCTGTAACTGATGAGAAACATCTTCAATTGGAAATAAATGGGGGAAAATGGAAGAAGGAAATCGGATGACGTTGTTCTTTTTAGCAGGAACMAACCCTGATAGGAGCTGATGCTTCTTTATTTCCAGCTCATCCTCTGTTRAATTTTGTCTGAGCTTGCAATATTATTAATTCCCCCTCTGGAGAAAATATTGGGCTGACCTGCATGAGGAACTTTAGACAATTCCTCCTTTTCATGACACTGAAATATCTGGTTKAAAGCTCATGGAGATCTGTAGGACTTCTTCAAATGAAGTCAGTAGATTTTGCATCAGGTCCAAAATGTTGTTCTAGTTCAAAACAAATGACTAAAAATCACCCCATGAGTGTCAATGTTTTTTGCCTATCAATGATTTCCACATGAAATATGCTCAAATTACAGGTAAAACAAGGCACCTCTTCCTTCCTGTTAGACAAAAAAAAAATCTCTCCCAGTCACCTGAAATAATTTTATGTACTTTCCATAAACATTCTGAAAGTTTAGGAGATCAAATGTGATCGTGCTGGTAAAAACATGAAGTTTCATCACCAGCATGGTATTTCTGCAATATTCAGCTCCTGAAGGAAGGAAAGGAAGAAGTGCTTATTACAGTCCTCCCTTTCATCTGTTGCCATGAAATCTGTGCATGAATAACTGGATGGGTGATTGTGGGTGTCTTCCATCCTACGCAGACATGGGGCAGGTGTGAGACCAACAGAAATGAGGAGGCCTGCAGTGGGTGCAGCAAACCCTGCTCGTTTCCTGGCCTAGGAGCAATGAAGCAAGRTGTAAGATGGCCCATTCCATCACCATGTTTGTGCTTGCAAAATGAGGGCCCTGCTAACTGCAGCAGGAATCTGYGAGGCATTGTGAGTTTAGTCCTTTCAGCAAAGATTTATCAGAATGCCCTACATCAAGTGACTTGGGGAAGTAATAGGTGGTGGTAGATGAAAATTAAAGGAAGGAGATGGAAAGAAATACGGTAACAGAGAAGCAGAGTTCAGAGAAAAAAATGTCCTGTGATTAATAAGTACTGCTGGTTTCAGTTGTCAGCACACGCTACGAAAATCTCTCTTTAGCAAAGAATTATGAGCAGCTGTAACTRAAGTAATGTTGTCTTTGCCAGGCTGATGGCCTTGGAAGGGTGCTCTCCTAGAAAATAGCCTATATTAGCAGATATTTTATTCTGAAAGAGCATAAAGAGTAAACCTTTTTCTCCCCTCTTGTGTTTTAGCTACCTACCAACAAAGATTTTCACAGGATTACAAGTTTTATCCTAAGAGAGCTTTTTAAAGAATTTGTGGCAGCCCATTTCCATGTGTGACCAGCCTTTGATGTCTAAAGGTTACACACAAAATGTCAGTGAAAGATGACTGTAAGGACAGCTTCAATCAATAATGTTACCATGACTGATTTTCACTTGCCTTTGATCCCATGTATAAGTAGCCTGTACCCATTCTTGTAAAAGAATAAACAAGTGCTGCAACCTCTTCGCCCTATGATTATTTTAATACTGGAGATTTGATACCTCAAGTAATCAGCAAAACTAGCATTCTGTGTTTCATCAAGCATTGAGCTGATGCATTCCTCTCTCCCAAGGCTAAGCAGCAGGTTCCTAACCTCATGCTGCTGGAAGATATACTGAAACAWAAGAATTTTCTGCCTATACTGGCTTTCCTGTATTGCAGATAACTCACTGGAGGAAAGAAGAAAGTGATGTGGAATTAAGCATATAGGCTGAATGGACAGCAATTGTTGTATCTGATAAACCTTTATCTTTGATAAGTGCAGATATTTTTAATCCTGGAGTTCAAAACAGACCTAGAACTTCCACAGATTAAAGCAATCAATTAAAATAGATGAGCASTATGTAATGTATTTCCCTTTGCCTCAGATGAAAGGTCTTAGTCTATCCTTTGTACAGTACTCAGGGCACTTCAGGGTCTTTGAAAGTTCTCCATCAATCTTCTCTGACAGGTCCCATGGCTGCTGGTGAATCATTCTTGTTAGATAAGACCAGAATCTTTATTTGAATTTTAATTATTGCTTTTGGCATTTAGGCACTGCACAAATACCTAAATCAGGAACACAGTCAAGCTACCTACATACTGGAGTACCAAACCCATTGTGTTAGCTCACAGATATTTTCATTTAACCTTCAAGGAAACTGGATTTTWACACTAAAATTATATTTCTATACTTTTTTTCCAAATACTTTTGATCATTCACCCAACCCTCTTCTCTACTCCTTGCCTCAGCATCATGGATAACCTGAAACTCTGCCAGGCAGAAGTAGAGTGGTAAGTGCTACAGTGGTAAGAAAGGCAGTTTTCTCAGTAGTTTGCACTGGGGTCATGCACAATGCAAAGGTATATTTTGTGGCAACTCAGAGGTAACTCATCCCCTTCAGTGTAAATGCACTACTCTGGCTTGAAAAAGCTTTTATTYGTTATTTTTCAGTCTGCAGAAAAAATATCCACAAAAATGTGATGTTTTCATAGGTGTTCATTTTGATTAATGTCTCTAGGTGGGGGGGAAAAGAATCATTTGTCTCATTGCACTATTTTCAGGTTGACTTGCTATGAAAGGGAGGCTTAAGCTGTGACACTTACTGTCCATCTGCCTATTCATCTGTTGAGCTGTCTGTCAGTCCCTCCTTCTCAGTAGTTTTTGAGCTCACTAGCCACTTTCAGTCAAATTTGACAAATGGCATCATAAAACCAGTAGTAGGTACCAAACAATGAGGGGATGGCTGCAGCCAGCTGGCCAACAAGCATGTGAATATTGCCTGGCCAGCCAGTGAGCAAGGGACACCTTACACAGGCCAACAGGCAGGAGAGACTGAGGTGACTGCTCTGGTGATGTGTAAGACATCTGTGCCACTTCAGCTACTAATGGCATGCTTGTTAGCGTGACAAATCCACTCTGTAACTGACTGGCTGCTTGGTGCATAGCTGCACACACCTGCCTTGCTGTGGGCGTGAGAGGTTTCCTGCTGGAGAGGAGGGACAGTGTCTCCTCTTTGTCCTGCACTCAGCTCAGCTCAGGAGAGCACCTGCTCTGCATCCATTCTGCCAAAATGCCATGCATGRGCAGAGAGGAGGAGAGCTGCCTTCACCTCGAAAGACAGGAGAGATTCCTCTTTCCCTGGAAGCAACCAAGCTCCCTTCTGGTGGAGGAACCACCCCACCACACACACACATGGATGGGGCAGGCAGGAGAGCAAGCCTGAGAGGCAGAGGCAGGAACTGAGAGTCCTAGGCAGAGCAGGGGGACAGTCAACAGGCAGGTGGTATACATGGGGAGAGAGGTACTCTCCTCAGGGCCCAGAGTAATAACTCTGTGGCATTTGTTGCACCAAACAGCTGCTGCATCACAGTCATTCAGCCTCTGGCCYRGTAACAACCTGGAGRTGAGGATCTATCTCACAAAGGCAWAGCAGTACTGGACTGCATCCCCTTCCTATTCACATTCTGGTTCAGGCTGAGCTTTCCCTGGTTTAAAATGTTCCATGTTGTAGTATGTGTTCCAGTAAAACCATTTTCCTGTTGTTCAAAGGCCATCTGGTGCTGCTAACATGCTTGGTTTAAATTAATTGCTYAGGCAGAGTCACCTCAAGGCTCTGGCTGGCTCTGGGTGCTGTGACTTTGTCCAACTTTTTCTGATGTTATTTCCTACCTGTCTCATGCATCACCCTGCTTGCTGCTCAGGGTTTGAGATAGAGTCCTTGCTTTCTATTGGATGCAGCAGGAGATATGGGGAGAGGAATAGGTGACAGGAGTAGCATTCAAGGATTGCTGGCACTGCTTCCCTCATTTYTTATGTCATCTTCCTTTGCATTCCTCTTGAGTCCCAACTGCCTTCCAAATCCAAATTCCAGCCTGCACAGTGATTCCAGCTACTCCAACCTGGTTATCAAAACTCCCAGAGATGTCTGGAAGCATCTACACAATATATGCMCATTGTCAGCAGAGACCCTTGTAACCACACAGAATTTGCAAAATAAAAGAAAATAAAAATTTAGGGAAAAAATTATATGGGGCATAGCTACACAGGYTCACAGGTGGGAGGGGTTTATTACATTTTATTTATACTTGTGTAATTTGTTTGCATTTAATTTTTATAGATATTTGTGTGTATTTTTATATTTCTTTTTATTGATAAATAAAAACTTTTTTTTGCTATTCCTATTCTTTTGCTATAAAAATTATTGACAAGGTGTTGGAAGCAGCCAGGATGGGGAGAAGGTGTKGCCATCTATAAAAAAAGATAAATATAGGAAGAAGCCAGAATAGAAAACTAAAATAGTAGGACACTAATAAAAAAGGAGACTTCAAAAGCTGAAAGAACAGGAAAAGAYTGAAAGGCAACCTGAGGGATTAACAAATCTGAAAAACTGGGAAACTGAAAAAAATACAACTTGGATAAAAGTATAATAATATATCATTCCATTTGGGGTGAAAAGATGGAAATCATAAAAGGAGACCAAAATAGCTGTATTAAATATTTTTYAAGAATCTGAAAATATTTTTGACTCATATAAAAGAGGAAATAAGAGTAAATAAATTGCTGAAARGCTTAAGGAGATATCAATTATATAATCTTTTCTTCTGTATTCATAATAAATAGTTATTGTGGATGCAGTTAATTTTGAAGAGAGACATACACACTAAAACAGGTTTTGAAAGTATTTTGAAAGTATGAAGAAAAAACAAACCAGAGTTTTGCAGCATGGTGCAGTATAGGTGTGCCATCCACTCCTTTGAAGTGCTWCCCAAACTGATGTYAAGAGATCTGCTACAGAACAYGTGGGAGCTGCAGAAAGCACTGATKTGGGGTTTTCTTCCACAGTACAATGGTCCCATCAAAGCATCAAGATCCCTGTAGCATTAACAGGACTGACACACCCAAACATAGTAGAAATTCATTGTTTTGCCCTACTCAGTGCTGTTTAGGACACATCTCTGGAGCCTGTTTTCAAGCAGAAAAGGAAGAATGATAACAGACTTGAAAAACACAGCTTGGGAAAAAGGCTGGAGGAGCTTCCTCAGCCTAGSAAAGAGAAGGGGAAGAAAAGCACACTAATTCCCTTCTAACATTTGAAAAGGTTTTGTAGAGAAAATTCTTACAGTTTTTTTCAAATTTGCTGGGGAKATGACAGGAAGAAACTAATTGGATTTAAAACAAAGGAGATTACTGTTAGCTGCTGCAAAACTGTTTTTAATGATAAATACAGTTTTACATTGGACTACACACACCTAAAAAATATATTAAATATAGATACATACATACATAAATATATATATGCAGCAGCTTTGAGGAATTTTCTCCTTTGGAGATTTTAAGACTGAATAGATTGAAATTTGTTAGGGACAGTGTCTWTATTTTTGACCACATTTTTGCAATTACATGGACTAAATGACCTCTTAAAGCCTTTCAATGCTGTGATTTTTTTTTTTATTTCAGGTACAGAATTTTTCTTGAGAATCAAATTGTGGCATTTTCACTGACTTTATTTAAACTGGGATTAGTTTATACACTGTATGACAAGCACACTTTAAGGACTCTCTCAAGAGACTAAATGAAGCAGGTTATGTTAACAAGGTGTCCATCTGAATCACTGAGAATTTTTTAACAAGGTCTGACATCTGCCAATACTCAGCAGAAAGAAAAGAAAAGCTTTAAATAAGTCTGGATTTAAGGTGAAGTTTAACAACACTAAAGTTACTTTGTGCCTTGATGCATCCCCTTGGAAATGACATTTTGGACTAAACCCCAAATTGCAAATTTTATGGTAAAGGAAGACCCACAACACTGTTTTAGAGAATTTCTGTGAGTATTGCTTCTCAATACTTTTGTTTACTCATTATCCTTCTTATCTTGGCCTGGTAGAGATGAAATAAAGCTGATTGTTCCTGATGCAAAAGCAAAAAAATCCCTTGGATACAGAGAGTTCTCTCTAATGCCTTCTCTACTAGCAGTTAAATAGTAGAAAAAAAAACACTTCTTCAGATTCAGGGCTCTTAATTTCCCAGGCTGCACCACACCAGGTCTAATTGTATCAGCCACCAGGTAGGGGGTTCCCTGGTGGAAGGTAACTCARTGTGGCTGACATGAGCAGCTYGGATGTGGGCATGCACCCCTCAAARAGGCCTCACTATCAGGCACTTCAACCACTTCAGCCCAAAGCTTCCTTCCATCCTAGGCAGTCTTGTTGTTACCTTCTCCTCAGCACTAGGAATTGAATCAGAAATCACTGGAGACCCAGGCTGCAGCAGCGTATACTCACAGAAGCAATCAATCTCACTACACTGAAATTTCTCTTCTAGGATTTTTGGTTGCATCCCCTCTCTAATGCTCCCTATCAGCCTTTTGGGCTTGTCATGAGTTGATGGTCCCACAATCCATATCATACTAGTGTCAGAAATGAACCTGGAGTACAATAGTTACCCTTGTTCCTCAAAAAAAAAAAAAAAAAAGGAATCTAGTTGGGAAATGGAAGAAAGTGACTATTTATTAAAAAACAAACAAAAGTTGGGATCTGGGTTTCCTAAAGTTTTGAAGTTGTTCTGAAATATTGCTCTGGCACAATCTACAAATGCCATAAACATTGAAGAACTAGAGACAGATTAAATTAAGGAGATCATGTTCTCAGAWATATACACTCTATTCATTTCAGTGTGCCCGGACAAACTGAATGAGCAGACAGAGCACTCGCTGAAGGATGTGTTCTGCTTATGCTTATTTCCATGTGTACTTCATTGTTTTAAATAACTGAAGTTGTTGGATCTTCACATTTTACTTTCCTAGAACACCACAATTAGTCTGGGAAAAGCATAGCCTTTAACTTTAGATTTGGTACATTAACCAGTGCAACCCTTTCAATGTTTTCTAATCTTCACAGTTAAATACAGTAAAGCCATGCACAGCAGTCCATAAAATACTGGACTGCATTTTCAACACAGTGATGCATAAGTCATAATTCCCAAAAGGRTGGAATCAGTAATACAAGCAAGAGAAAAATAGTCCCTATTAAAATACAAACTGCATGTACCAGTAGTTTAGAGGAAGCTGTGGAACAGGCTTCCGTCATCAGCATCACTGCATCTTCAGTCATCCATGTCTTTTGTGGGCTAAGTGCTCACTGAATATTTAAAACTTATGCTAAAACATTTAATAAATAATGCACTAAAGGTCTGATGATCTGTCAACTCCAAATACATAGGAAAATGTTAAGAAAAGGTAAGTGCTTTTACCACAGATTGCGYTCTCCACCAGTTTGTTATTTGCACTCCATGAATAATTTGTGATTCTAAAAGTAATATTAAAATCCTTTTCCCAAGGGTGTCTACACATATTGCACTGAAATGCTATATTCTACAATATGAAATATTCAAATAATTTGAATATTTTCTGTGAGATGGGAGAAGAGGCATTTGCAGTGGGGGAAAGTACAGAATGTGTAAAATATTTCATCATTTTCTAAGACTGCRAAGTACAGCAACCAGAACAATATAACATTGATACTGAAGTAGAAAGGTAACTTACTAAAAAGTTCCTTGTGCTCTCAGTGAATTTGTTACTCTTTTTTTTCTTTCCCAAGTTTTTTCTGGTTTTATTCTGATAAATTCTCTCTGTCTACAGATCTAATTCTTTCAGATCATAGCCTGCACTGCTCGAGATGAAAATGCATCAGTCAACGAAGTTGCCACTGGTTTCAGTGGAGATGCCATGTTTCACCAACTGCACAAAGATTTACCAGGCTAATTATTTTCCAGCAGTGCAGGTGGTCCCTCTCTTCTAGGGCTAGCTCTGCCCAGAGGCGACCCTGCCACGATCTGTGGGTCGAGGACACACACAGACCCCAGTGGGTGCAAGAGTGGTAGAAACCTTCCTGCTGCCATTGGAAAAGAGGCTGACTCCTTTGGGGGTCTGAGTTCTCAGGGTTTATTGAGCTTGGCAAATTACCCTGCGAGGGGACTGCCCAAAGGAGCCCCTCTCTGGGGTGTGCAACACCTTTTAACAGGGGGGAGGGACAGTAACAACAAACCAATCAGGAGGGATCAGGGTGTGGTTACAATCTGGATAGGCATCAACTGGGAGCAATGGGGAGAACTTGAGGGAGGGACAAACATCTAACAACGAATCACCAAGAAGAAACCACAGAGCTCTCTAGAACAAAGGGCGAGGTTTGGGGAAAACAGACAGGTGCCAGGGGAGGGCACAGGGGAGATGGACAGRAGCYCAKGGAGGGGTGCATCAGGGAGGCAGACCAGGCAGAACCAAGGGCAAACAGCAAAAAGGGGTAGCTTGGAACAAACCAATACAAATGGAAAATCACAAACCCCAACACAGCAACACTGATTTTTGCTAAACAGCCAGTACTGAGGAAAGGCATTGGTTCTCCTGCTTGGAAACCAAATGACATTTTGTGGTTTTTGGGTTTTTTTTTTTTTTTTGATATTTCAGTGTGAAAATTCCTACAGTTTTTAAACATCTTTTCCTTTAGTACTTTGGCTCTAAAGACCTTGTACCACCATGAGTCCTGGTGTGGTCAGTTGAAATTCGGCAGCGTTACAAGGTTTAGCAGTTTGGATTACTYAACACCAAAAGCTTCCTGTAGAGTKATKAAACATTTAGGGGACCTGATAACCCCYAGATAACCTTTTCATTAGGCTTCCAAGGGGTGATTGTAAAACTTGCAGAACTATAAGATATTACTGCAGGTAGTGTAAATACATCCTTCACAGTTGCTACTCAGTCACAAAAATCTGGTCCAGTCTAGTGAAGGATTTCTGTCTTCCAGTGACCAGAAGCCAACTTACTAACCAATCTTCCCAAATATTACCTCCCAGAAGTTCACCACATTGTAAAGGACATTTCTCACCCTTCTGAATAAATTACTGTGGGAAATAAGAAAGACCAAGAAGTTCATAAGCAACTCAGGTAAAAGGCTTGGATCAGAGAAATGTTTGCTTTTTCTTAAACACTTTTTTCCCTTCTGCAGCCCTTTGTTTGGCTCTGTGGGCAGTAAAATCCTCAGGGCAGAGGAGCAACATTCTTTTATGATATACATTTACAATGCTTCACACAATGGGACCTTAATCTACTAATAAAGGATGCTCAAATGGAAAATCTGCCACCTTTCTGAAAATACTTTGTTCATTAAAAGTAGTACAGAAAACAATCATTACACACGTTTGACCACTGACTTGAACTGGTGCTTGGGTCCATTCAAATATTTTCATGAGGTGAAGCTTCATCTGTTTCTCCCTCCTGTTCCCTCCCTTGTGAAAACATAGGTAATATTCTTATTATGGACATTGTTTCCTTCCTAGGCCTGCATTTAGTGCTCAACCACATATTCTTCTGTGATTTTATTAATGAGATGTTGGGGGATACTTATCAAAACCTTGAATATGTATGTGTGTACGTATGTGTTTGTGTGTGTGTTCATACACACAGCTACACATTAGAAAGGTAGATCTGCAGAGTGGTATGTTCTGAGAGCTGTGYTGTCAAGCTACTGAAGAAATGCCAAAGAAAGATGTGAGCTGTGCTGAATGAATGAGATAATGCTGTAAGACATCTCCAGGAGGTTTTAAAGAACACAGCTGACAGAACACATCAAAAATTGCTATGAGCTAAATTAAAAGGGAGAGCAAGGCTACACACAGCAGCAGCAATCCCCAGGGATGAAGGCCCTTCTGAGAGGCACTTGTCACCCAGCTTAGACAGGGAGCCCACCAGAAATGGCTTCTGTTCCCATGGGACTCTGTGTTCAAGGCCAGGCGTTCCACTCTTCCCTTCTGCATAGTGAGCTCTCCCATTGAAGYTGTGTGGATCCAGTAATCATCTCTTACTCTGTACAAGGTCATGCATTGTCTTGTACTCCTCTTACATTTTCCAGCCTGAGTTTTCCTTCTTGCACAACATTATTAATGACAGTGGTAATTGGACAGAAGATACTCAAACTGAAAGAGAACGGAGGGAAAGCAGGTGATTAACTCTTCCTAAAATGTACAAACATTTCCAGAGAAAAATCTGAGGTCATAAGACAGGCAARAGTTCTAATCTACATAAAGTTTCCAAATGGACAGCTGTAAAGACCTCTTAGGGAAAAGAGATGTGAAGTGGCTAACAGCTGCCACAGTGCCCCAAATGTGAACAGGAGAGGCAGCAAGCACTGACCACAAGTTCCCAATTAAGATTAGTTTTGCTACAATTCAGTTCCATTTTCTTTACTGGAAGAGGGGAACCAGGAGCTTTGCAGTCAAAATTGCAGCCAATTGGTAAGGCAGCACAGTCAATACAGCAGAAAGAGCAAAGGCATTTTGGAGACAGTGACATTTAAGAGWAGCAGAGAGACAGTGGCAGCAGCAGTGAGTATAGGTAGACTATTAAAGGAATATTGTCAGATTAAATATCATACTTCCTAAAAAATTGCTTTGCCTGTGTTATAAAGAGATTATTAAAATCAAAAGAGTTTAAGGAACCTAATTTACTCTCCTCAGTCAAAGGTGTTTACTTCCTGCATTGCTCCCAGCTTGCACTATTAAACTAGTTAAACCATTTCACTTTTAAAGCTAGTTTCTTGTTGATTTTATTTKGGACACTAATTCTATCTTATTGTAAATTGGAATAAAGCCTCRAGGCTTCCCAACAGGTCATGGGAGTCTAGTACAGAGCACAATACAGATGTAATAAAGAGCAACCCACAAGTACAGACAAAAACAGGCTTCTACAGATGAAACAAARGGGCAAGAACAGAATTGGGACTGCAGGAAGACATTGGTGATAATAGTATAAATATTATTATATAACCATACATATTGCATTTACTTTATATTGTGATTATTGTGTGTTTATTAAAAATATTTATTGTCTGTTCATCACATTTAGCCAATTGTTTGTTATAATTACAATCCACTGTTCTCTTTTTTCAGCTGTCAGTCACAGGACTCTACCATCAAGTTATATTTGATCTTAGAACGTAGTAACACCAAGAAGGCTCCAGGGGTAGACTCGTTATACTCATTGCTTCTCCAGGGTAAGTAACATGYTATAAAAATGTATTACAACTTGCACTGAAGAGAGCTATTTCTTTTAGCTTCTCTTTTCAAAACCATTTATGTGTAATTCTTACAAGAATTAGAGATTGGAGACTTAGGTCCAGCACTGGATCTGATCCTCTCAGTGGTACTTTCTTTSTCAATACACAGAACTGGCATTTTCCCTTTGACCACTGAGATACAATTATCCTACTATACTCCTGTACATCCTACTATACTCCTGAAAGCCTTTATTGCTTCAAAATTGGCATAAGAAGACTGATTCAACTGACATGTGACATGCCCCTTGGTTTCTGCTGCTGCACTGCACCTTGCCTCATCACATCTGCTATCACTTCCCCTTTAAGACTGCAGGGAAAGGTTGGACCAGTTCTTTTTTATCCTAAAACTCTTTATGTTCTTTTAAACAAGAAAACAATTCACCCATTACTTTCATTGAAAGGTTTTGTCTTACTTAGGGGCGTGAAARTCTCAGTTGCACTTAGAGCCATTTTCCATACCTAACTTGTTCATAAACGATTGCTATGCTTCAGTAAGATGTTAAAGTCTCCCATCAGCTTTTAATGCCTACTTGGCATTCTTCAGTGYAGAAAGCATCTTTACTGGAACTTATATCAATTTATAGATCAAAACAAAACAGGATAAAAACAACTAAAAATATTTATATGTTGGACATTACTGGCTGTTGATTGAAGCCAGACATAGCAGTGATAAAATTTTGGGTCTACTGATCTTTAACTTCTACCTCCAAGGCATATTCCATAATCATGTTTTTATAATACCAAGAATATTAATGAATCYTTTTAGAAAGTTTAAAGCAGAGACATGACTGGCAGGTAAGATAAAGCAGGATGAATACTAGAGATGAATACTGAAAGTAAAAATCCTGACACAACTGAAGTGTCATAAAAAATAGCACTACTTTTACTGGAATGTACTTAAARCCACACAAGAATAATTTTAGTACCTATATGGGAAGCATTTAASGTTTATGGAAAACAGCACATATCTAAACAAATTGGATTCCCAAACTTTYCATATGTGACATTTCATATGTGCATGATCTAGAGTATTCACAGAGGGCATCCTAGCAAAATTACTTAATTACCATCCCTGARGTTATCATATTGATGAGTTTCACAAATTTTCTCCTTTTAACATCATTATTATGCATGAAATCCAGAAAATATTGACCAGGGTTCAGATCTTCTCTCCTTCCTCTCCATGCATTTAAGAATAAGTTAGGGAGCACAAGTTCAATTATTCTACTGCATGAGAGAATAATCCTACAAACAATTTAATGAAAATAAGAGCTCCAGCCAAAGCTTCAAAGAAGATTAAAAAGCAGCTAAGTACCATAAGTTGTCTAAAGTATCGTCACGGTTTAGCAAAGCTTTTAGTTAAAGAGGAAATAGTTCCCGGCCAAGACCTGAGATTGACACTTTGTTCAGCCAGCGAGAAAGTAAGTTCGGCTTTGTGAATGCCCCATATCGAGCTGAGTACTCTGGGAACTGCCTCTTTTCCCTCCCTGCCTCTGAAGAGGTAGGAGGCAGCCMGGCTCCCTCCTGTCGGGGGCAGCCCCCCACCCCCCCCGCCACTTTCCACCTGGAGCAGCCCTGAGCTTAAACTGAGCCACCCCGAATGAGACTGAGGGGTGAAGGGGGGAGAAAACATCCACCAGGGCAGCTACCAAGACCTCAGCCGCKGTTCTTGCTCCTTCTTATGCAGTCTTGAAATCTCTGAGCTGCCACCACTGCCTGGTCAAGATCACTTGACCATCTGCAAACTCGAGCAAGAGTTTACTCTTTCTTTGCCAAAGTGAAACTGGCAGAACATTGATACTCTCTGGAGTGAAAAGAAAGTCATTGTGGGGACATTTTTATTAAGGCCGCATGAAGATACTGAAGTCTGTGAAAGAGTCATTGYATCTTAAGAGATGAAGAGATGAGAAGACGCATTAAGGCTGAAAATCTTTTGTGAATTGTGGTAACAGACTATAATATGCTAGAATATATCTTTAAACCATGGAAAATACRAACTGGGGAAATGATTGTTCAGMTTGGTGGTTTTGAGCAAAGGTATTTGTAATGGACTAAGTGGATATTGATGTAGCAGGGACCCTGTGGTCCCCTGAAGTATTTAAGCAAGATGCTTGATGTGATTAGTCTTCTGCGCCAGTGCTTTGAACAGAGGCTGAGATGTGCTGAAGAAACAAGCCTATGTACCAGTGAAGTCCTTTGCACCTGAWCTGTTCATTTTAAAATCACASCCCAGAATGCACAGAGTCCATGACCCAMGTGCAGCTGATGAGAAAAGYTGCGTGATATGGGAGAGCCACAGAGAGAGGTTCCYGGGCAGCTGCTTTTGTGAGASCTAAGAGCCACAAGTAAACTTTCTTTTCTTGTGGAGAGTTACCATAACCAGAATAGACTTCTCTCTCTAAAGAGATTGATGAAAGATTATTTTATAAGAAGTGCAGACCTTGGGTTCTGAGTCCTTRCCTTTATACAATGTCTGTGAGAAAAAAAAGAAACTAGTGGKAGAGRGGGAAGTGTTTTGAAAGTTTCATTTCAATTCTTTGGGTTTTTTTCCTTTTAGTGTGTGTGAATAAAACTATRTATCTTTTAAGTTTAAGCCTGCTTTGTTTCTYCTAATTTCTATCTCTCCRGATTCCAACCATCAGTATGAACTAAAGGAATTTCTCACTGAAGCTTCTGTTGTTTCCCCATCTTCACAAATAAGTTCACTTGAGAGAGAATGAAGAGTTGACTACTTTCCATTCAGAGGTTAGAAGACAGATGTTTCAGAAAACGTACTTTAGCTGGGTGCCTGTGGCAATACTGTCATGGTACTGTGTCTTATAAAGTGGTGCTGCTCCCTCAACATGACTGCAGCATGWATCAGTGGAAGAGGCAGAAATCCTTGGGGATGTGATTTAGTGGTGGACTTGGCAGTGCTGGACTAATGGTTGGACTTGATGATCTTAGAGGTCTTTTCCAGCCTAAATGATTCTGTGGTTCTATGGGAGGCTTGGAAGAAATCATGGCAGTGTAATTAATAACCTTTTCTGCTTGCCACCTGCCAAATAGAAGATTTGAATAGAAGTTTTGCCATTGGGAGGATAGCTCATGATGTACATTGATGTATGTGGTAATAGCACAGAAAGTATTTTGGTGTGGCAGACTTCTAAACTAGTTAAAACTACAATGAGAAGAAATAGCTTGATTATGCATGAACTCCTTCCAGTATTGGGAAACACCACAAAATGCTAGGTACCAATAAAATATTTRTTTAGGAGAAAATATATTGTTGGCTATAGGAAAGTGACCTTATTTACTTAGGTCAATAGTGATAGGTATGATTAGAGAAGGTTTGCTTGGCTAGGTCCACGACATCTGACATGAAGTGAAATAATGATATTACAGTTGTTCTCACGAGTAGATGTTTAATAAACTATGTCATGTAGGTAGTTTCAACCTATACACAAGAGAAAGAAGATTCAGATAAAAAATAGGTATTGTCTGCTAACAGTGTTTTAAATGCTTTGAAATTCACAGCATCTACTCAGACTGCAGGTGTAAAAACCACCTATTATAATTTGCTGAAGTATTTGACTGGTAGCAAAAAAAAAGTCCTGAAAGAAGATAAAGACCTGAAGTATCTCACACAGAGGCCACTTCATACTGAAGAGTTTATAAGTGCAATTTTTTTCTCCCCCAGCTTCACCTCCATGAATTAGAGGAATGCATAAACCTCAGTGACTGACTTTGTATGACTGATTAACCTTGGCTAAGGTCCAAATGCCAACCTAGCCACTCACTCACCCCCTACCTCAGTGGGACAGGGAAGTAATAGAATTAGAAAATTTGGGGTTGAAGACAGGGAGATTGCTTAGTCATAATCTCATCAGTTCCTAAATAAGCTACAGTATCCAGATCCGTCTTACTCTGCTACTCCCCTGATATCATGACATCACTGCTGATGTGAACACACAGTATCTGCAATTCCCTTCAGCCTGGTGCCCTCTTGCTCTCCCCATCACAGTTATGTGGCAGACAGAGCCCCAGAACAGAAGAGCAGGCATACAACTAATGCCTGATTTCCACATGGAAATACTTGCATTTTACTTTTCTACACCATCTCCTAACAGGAGATCACCCACAGACCTGCTCCCCATTGCTGTTTTCCCAGAGCCACCTCATCCCTAGAGCTCTGCCATTTGCTCTGGATTCTCCCTCTCTTCACAGAGTTCCTCAGYACTATTTTTAAGCTCTTCAATTTAGCAGAAAAGCCCTCTGTTGGAGGCATTGAAGAGCATCACGAGACCCTTGATCATTAATGCTGACTATTCCACAAAAGTACCAATTCAATTCACTCTCTTCCCTTTTACTTGCACAGATAAGTCACTATCCAGCAATGGCTTCAATCAGCTTCAGAGCACACATCAATAAGGATTTAGGAGTCACAGGTGTTTGAGCTCATCCTTGATCTTTCCTCCATCAGTACAAAGAGTGCAAATGCATCAGAGGATTTGGTTCCAGTCAGTTGTTGCTGCTGCAGTGATACATATAGGAAGAAGAAGAGTGGATTACCTAATTGCTGACCTCAGTAGTCATTCAGTTATAGAGTGGATTGAAAACTTACCCACCAAAAGTTTCTTCTTTYGAAAATGCAGCTGTGTCAACCTAAAATTGCTGGGGGCAAATTAACATCTCTAACTTAAAAGAAAATTTAAGAATAATTGTAAGTTTTAAATAGCTTTCTTTCAGATATGTAATAAACCCTGAAAAGTTCAGGGTTTMCATTCAAATTGAAACAGCTGCAGTTTATCAAATAAAATGTTTTCATCRTCTGATTTTCAAAATATTATTTTGTTCCACTTCACAAACAAGCTGTTTGTTTTCCACACAGGATGAGCATTTTACAAAACAAAAATATTCTTTATTCAATAAAAAGGGTCAAGTTTAAGCATTTGTCCTGATTATCGTTCTGTGTTTCTCCTTTACTTTTCTAATTTTCAATGCTCTTGCCAGAGTAAAATGCAGACAAATCTTCACTGGTTTGCTTTCCTCTGTTTGGGTTGTTTTTAGAGCCATCTTGCTTATTTCTAAGCTGCTGTGCTAGTTTTGCAGTGGAGGAAGGGAGAGCAGGACAAAATTTATAACAACATTCTCTTTGGGATGCTGTTCTCATAATGAACACAAATTGCTCTCATTTATCATCTTGTGATGTAATCATATAAAAGCCTTTCCCGTCCTCATCCCTATAAGGGTAGCTGTTTTGCTGTATTGGATTATAATGACAAATGACAAAATCTTTTGCATGACTTCAACTGTTCAAGTCTGAAGGGATTGTTACTCTGTAATGTCAGTGTGGATTTCCAATGGATGAATCCACACTGAAAGCTGCAGGTGGAAGTGTACAGTACACCAGCAACTTAACTATGCARTGCTGGCTCTTAGAGGGGGAAAARGAGAAAMAAAMCAACCCAAACAAACCAACCCAACAGTGGTCTTTATGACAACCCAAAAAATCTAAACACCACAAAGAGTAAATTGTGGTTACATGTTACATCCAAATGGMGCATAAATTCAGGGACTACACTTTTTGGATATTTTATTCAATAAACAAAAACACTTGGATTTCTCAAGATATCAATGTTCAAAGGGTACAAATAACCATGGAGTTAAACGGACAGGATTCGTTTGCTTCATGTCTTTTGGAATCTGATAAATCCATTCCATTCAGGGCTGCCAAACCATGCAGAGTTCCAGTAACAAGTGATGGAATTAAAGGGTGCTCAGCAATGCAACATCATTGTYTACCACTTCTCTCTGTAGGTATTTTTAAGAGAAGAGACAGATCTTTCCCAGAGTTCCAGGAGAAAACTTCACCATTTTATATTTCCCCAGGGTATGCCAGCAATTTAAAATTCGTGATGTACTATTTGCAAATAGTTAAGTACATAATTAATACACACTTTGAACTTAGAGCATTTGCTCTGTTGAGCACAGAATTTGACACATGAGTGAACTGCCCTTTCAGGAAAATCAAGGACAGCCATTTCCATAAGACACAAAATCTGCGCAAGTCCTCAAGCAGCACCACAAAKAAGTTGAGGTATGCTTTTCCTTTTGTCTTCCACAAGTTTTTTTTCCTGGAAATTTTCATTGAGTACCATGGACTCTTACATCCTTACACATCAAGTGATAGAAGAGTTGAGTCAGCTTTCTAGTATCATTCTTGTCTTCATTTATGCTGCCTGTTCTGTATGATTAAATATTCAAATTACTTATAGACTGTACTGTTTCCTTTATTAAAATGAATAGCAATACATTTAAAATACATTTAATCTAAATCACATTGCAACACATACCTCCCATTGAAATAATTGAAATATATTGCAAAAAATTTATGCATATCTACTCTGCATTTCATTAAAGAATTTTGCAAGCTTAATCAGCCTTGAATACACCTGTGCTTCAGCTCTCCACAAGATTAAAATGAAATGGTAGCATACTACTCTAATTATGATATTGACCTAAAAACAGCCACCAGCTCTACTGAATTCAGTGGATGTAATGGTGAGGGTACTGTGATTTTTTACATTGTTAGCTGGAAAGAGAAAAGTAGTTGAMACAAAGAAAGTCGATCTCTTGTCATCCAAGGAAGAAATGTTACATTTTTTATATTTAYCCCCTGTGTAAACATAACAGCAAAACTCTTGCTTATAACTTTGATGCTTCTCTTTCTATGAAAATTACTGAACAATTTTTTTTTTCCCACAGTTTAAAGGCTCTGCTTTGTGATGTGTTAAGCAGCAAAATGAAGGAAAATTGCAAGTCTTCCATGAAATCTCCTCTGCCCCGTGCTATTTTGGCACTTTTATTGAGTGTTTTGACACCATGGCAAGCAGCACATCAATGACACTAACAGCTGAATAGACAAGGAAATAGGAACAGGAGTACCATAGCTCTTATCTGATGTTAATCTCCTGCTRCCAATGAGAAAGTTTCACCACCACATTCCCTGAGTCTCTCAGTTCATTAATTGATATTGGTAATACATTACTGCAGAGTGGAGATTTCAGAAGAAAACACAGACAGAAAAACATGGGGCTCAAAGCAACTCTGAGAAGTGACACAGTCCATCCCCTGCCCCAGTTCAAATCATCTACAGCAGTCTTGACAGACTGTGTYTAAATAATGCCTTAAATTCCCAAATGGTGATTTTCCAGTTCAGCTAAGCATTTCATGGTTGAGTTTAAATATACTTAATGAACATAAGTCTTATCAATGCTTCACCTGGACCACCATGGCCATTGTTTGAATTCACTACCAAAAAATGCTCCTTCTTTTAGCAGAGACATTTTAGACTTGAAGACTGCCACAAGCTCCAGCAAAGTCTTCTCTGTAATTTAAGCAAGTTTATTCCATTTTTTCCACTGACATCACATTTTCTACACATCCTGTTTCTCTCTGCAGGCTCTCTCCTGCAGCTCCATGAATGCCCATAGGTCCACAAGGGCAACCTGTAACAAACTGTCAACAAATATTTGTCACAGCACAAAAATGCATAAAAAAATCACCGTGGAAATACCTGGTTCAGCTATTCTTGCCCATAAGGGACAAATACAAAACCCTGCATAGAGCAGTATATGAAGCACTTCATCAACATTAATTTTTAACTTTCTTTTTATTAATTCACTTTGATGGAAATATTTAATTAGCTACTAGGAAGTAAAGGAGGGTTGGGATCCAAGAAGCATGTTTTTGGATGACTTTCCATTTCAGGGAGTTCACATTCTGCCTACTCCAGCTGTTGGCACTACCAGGAACTTGTCAGGGATTCCAGGCTGTTCTCTGTACAGTACAGCACTCTCAGTGGGTATGAAGGGTTGGGAACAACTTGCACATAAACAGAATCAACAAAATCCTTTCAKATTTTCAGAACTCTGCAGTACCTGTGGTGACAATGTCATGTTATTCTCTTGAAGCAATACAATTCTGTAAGAAATAAAAAATGTGGCTTAGCTATTACTCAAGGTTCTAATTGAATATTTGGAATCTAAGACATTAGAAATTATTTTGCTAGTTGGGCYATGAAGGTACACTTAGCTGTGGATAAGTCACCCTTTATCTTTGGCTGGAAGGTTTGTACAACAAATTACGCCCAAACTGACATATTTTCTTAAAATGCATCTACTTTTTCAACAACTGACTTTAAGGCTTTCACTTTTTCCTAGTAAGTAATTCTGATTATCTGAGCTTCTTGTAGAGTTTTTCTTTTATTAWAACCAGTTTTTATGGTCATTTTTATGATTATAATGTATTATTATCATAACATTCAGGCATTTGTCATAGTCATAACATTGTTATTTTGTAGTGTAAGTACCAAGTATTGAAATTAACTGGAGGCTGACCAAATACATATTTTTACAAATCTCTCTATGYCCTGTGCAAAGCATCACAGTAATTTCTGCCTATTTTCCTTCCTGCTTGGGGAAGATGGAGGGATGGAGGTTTTGCAGGGTATCTCAGTTTTTGAGTCACACCCATCCTGAGCTTTGCCTTGACGATTTTGTAAGAGATCCCTAGCCCTGTCTTGGTCTTTTCTTTCAGTGTCAATTACTTTTCAGCCACCAGCCAGATCTGAAGCAAAGCATGGTAAGGGTATCTTACAAAAAAAAAAATTTTTTTTAAAACCTGATCCTGCTTCTTCTCCATCACCTGGGAAACACAGGCAGCCAAATGCTCACATCTGCACAGGTCGGGTGCTCGCTCCTTACAGCTTTAATCCATTTTGCCTTCTTAACTCTCTGAAGAAGGTCAAAATGAATGGTATTGACCCCAGGCATGCAAAATTTCAAAATCTCATTAGCTTMATTGTTTCAGCTTGGAGATTTTCATTAATTACCCTTCTGTGCCTCTGGTGTCAGCAAGAAGTGTCCTGTGGGTTGCTCACAGCTTCAAGAGCTGACAAATAGTCAACAATATCCTTATAAAGCTAATACCATAGAATAATTGTGGCTCCCATACCACAACATTTTCAYTTTCAGTGGAAACAGATCCTGTGGCAGTTGATTTAGGTTTATATTTTATAGTTTTATATTCATGATTCCTTATTAGTACCTGATTTTTCAGATACTCTTCTCAGCACCTGTGAAAGTCAGTTCCTGTTTCTTTCACTAGAAYATCRTCTGTCCTTATGCTGATGAATACATGAATATGATTTCTGAGGCTTATGTCTAGCTACATGTCAAAGAAATCAAAAAACAAGATGTTTCTTATGCRAATAAATAGAACAGTGCAAAGCTATTACATAGTCCAAAGCAAAAACAGCTATTGGCTGATATAATTAAGGAAGTTGGAAATAAGAAAACACCTTTCATTCCTCACTTCTCACAAGCTATTTGGTTCTGCTCAGCCATTCAAACAGACATACCATTATCTCATGAAATCAACTGCTTGGCCTTTCATACCATTGCATGTAATGTGCTCCCTCTTCACTTGATGATGTGAAGCAGTTCTCACACAGAAGCACACAAAAGTTAAATTTTTCAGTATTTGCCTGCAGGCTAAAAAGAGAGACTGATAAATTATACAATTTGAAAAAAATTATGCTGGTTTTGCTGTTTTTCAGGAACATGGATCTTGTTTTGACATTTTAAGTTTAATGTGTGTGAGATATCACATGGAGTTGGGTGACTCAGTATTTTGGAGCTGCTTTGAAAAAATGGTCCCAAATAGGAAAAAAGTACTTAAGAAGGAGGATTAGCATCAGAACTTTTAGTACTATTACAATTTTTTAGAAAAATCAGATTATATAGATTTTTTCAGGCTTTTGGGAATAGTTGTTCTAAAATGGCATTCTTATTTGTACAAGGAAAGACAGTTTTGAGATCTAGTTCCAAATTTTGTTATTGACGGCTGAAAAAGAATAAACCTGAAAACAAGACATTTTTGACTATTAAACTCTGGGAATAATGAACAAGTCAACTTTAATCCCTTTTTAAACATGGTGATCAGTTACTGARTCCAGATCAGAACARCATGAAGCTGAGTCAGGGGAGGTTTAGRTTGGATATTAGAAGAAGGTTCTTCTACCCAGAGRGTGATTGGGCACTGGAACAGCTCCCCAAGGAAGTGGTCACAGCACCAGCCTGACAGAGTTCAAGAAGTGTTTGGACAATGCTCTCAGGCATTGTCAGGTGTGATTCCTGGGCCTGTCCTGTGGAGCAGGATTTGATGATCCTTGTGGGTCACTTCCAACTCAGCTTATTCTCTGAGCCTGTGATAACTCAAGAAGTTCTGTATGCACTCTTTTTTTCAGATAACAGCATGATCTGGATTTCCTGCTYATTGTAGAGCAGATCTGTATCACCACAGTTAAATAGTCTCTTACTAGTATTTTCACAGTAAGCAATATTTCCACATGATCTGCATTGAGATGAACCAAGTTTCCAAAAAACCATGTACTTATATCACTGCACTGACAAAAAATCCTGAAACTCATTCAAGTTAAGCTAGAAAAAAAAGCTTTGCCATAGGTATCGAAAACTATGGTCTGAATTTCCTAGGATTTTATTACCAGGAGGTAATGAGAAAAAGAACAGAAAAGTGAAAAGAGAAAAAAATATTAATATCTAGTATAGAAACACAAATGGAAACAAAAAGATTTTTTCCAGGAAAATTCAAACACCAAGTTGAACTGGTGTGAAGTACCTCTGTAGATAAAAAGAGAGACAGAGAGGGAAAACAGATAAATTAAAAATAARTAAAGAACACAGAAACAGCTTTGGACAGACACAAACACATCTATGCCCTCCTTGCCCTCCAAGAAAGGGCTAAGTCCTTGAGAGTGGTTCTATCATAGTTCCACCATGCAGGAGCAAACCTCATGCTTTCCCTTCCCATTGGAAGGGAATCTGTGGAGCTCTCACTGGGCSCTATAACCACCTAGCAGATACCTAAAAGATTTTCACTTACAACCCAGGGAATCAGCTGTCTGACCTCCTCTGCAGTTATCTGTGTAGCCTGTGAATGTGTGACTGAAGTCAGGCAGGAAAGCCAATGCCTGAGCCTTGCCCAGAGAGATTTTGGTGTCATGTCCTGTGCACAGACACCTCCTGTCAGAGCTATCTATGGGCATTCACTTGTTCCCTAGTACCCAAAAGTGGAGGTGAACTCGGTGCTTTTGCATTGCACCTCATTCCACACATTCCAAGGATGATGGTGAGAGAAAGTGCTTTTTCTGCTGCAAAAAATGTTCATATCTGGTACTCCAGTTACTGCCAAAGCCCATSTTTTCAATATCTGCCCAAATCACTGAAGAACTACTTGACAAAGAAGTGCTACTACTAAAATGAATGGTGTGGAAGAGATTAACTGGTCACCAAATGAAGTGAGTGAAGCATTCACTAAATCACACAGAGGACTGGCCCTATCTGAAAGGCACTGYAGATTAAACTGAAATAAGGTATTTCCACTCATCTTAAGGACYTTGTACAGCACATCTTCAGCATCCTAGCGAAACCCTTCTTACAGCTAACTATGTYCCAGCTGCAGAATGGGAGTTTGTGWGTTTATTCATGCCTGGTTACTAAGAAAGGTGGAGGCATTAAATTAACCAAAACTCACTTGCCTAATGTCTTCAGTTGGRTAGCCAAGGTTCCATAGATTATAGCTACTATGTCTGTATATTGGAATATTTTATTCCAGTTCTATAGCACCACCTCATTGCAAAAGTCTTAGTGTCATTTAATGAGTACAATTTTTTCAAACATCCTTTTTTTGAAATATTCACCTACCCCATCTCCTGAAATACCAGCTACAGGATCTAAAAGCTGTTCCTGAACATTCACAAATAAAGGAAGGTGTAAGAAAATCAAAACACAGACTTGTTTAGCTTTATACAGGCCATGAGTGATATTGTGCTGTAAGTCAAAACAGCACACCACAATAGTCAGAGAAATCTATAAAACAGATATCCCTGAGCCAAAGAGATTATTTATGTTATTTCTTCACCCTGAGAATCAGCTGTCTTTCCTGACAGATTTTYCTCCATCCTGTTCTTACAGGCAATCTGGCAGATTCCAGCATTCTCCTGGCAATCTATTTCAGCACTTCATTGCTTTGTTAAAAGAMTATTTCTCATCCTGAAGTCAATTCCTTGATTTAGTATTGCCTGTCTTCAAAAAGCAACTTTCAAAAAGCAACCAAAGTTTTTTGGGTTTGTTTTTATTTCTGTTTTTTTGCAGTTTTGAATTGGAAACTTGTGGGAAAAGACAGGAAAAAAAAATAGAAAACATGGAGAAATATGCAGTAAATTCTATTACTTTATCTGACCAGTCTTACATCTTACACGATTCCACGTTTTACTTATATCTTTTTCAAATTTCTTTGTCATTCATACTTACTAAATTTAATACTCACACAAGCCACGTCTCTGCAGTGGAGCCTGTGCCACCACAGGATGTTATTACTTCATATATCTGAGGGGCAATGCATTAGTTTATATACACCATMATGTTACWTTTGCTGTACCACAACACAATKACTCCCTCTGCAGTGTTCCTGCATTGCTCTTACTGTCCATTCTGCACCTGTAAATGACTATCCTGACCTAGACATGCATTTCTYTTTKYTAAAWTKCAWRTTAMTTYTTTYTAAAWCAWTGCTCATTTAAAAAAAAAAAAAAAAAAAGAGAGAAAGGAAGAAACTACTCCTATCCCCCGACAAGTTTGAAATCCTTAGGAACTCTACCTTTAGTAAATTCTATGTTTGAGGACTCTTCCTCCAAAGATAAAGCTTTGCAGTTCTTTCAGATTTTAGTCTCATATTCCAAAGTGTCCTCCTTCAAAAAAGTCTGGGAAGGAGGAACAAAATCCGAAACCAATGAAGTTGCATGTGTGTATTGGATGACATTCATATCATATGAAGTCCAAAATTAAATAGTCAGGCATGCTGGAGCAATACTTATTAATTCAGTCCTRAGAATTCAGATATTGTAGACAAAGGCATATTTTGTTCCACCCACAAACTACGTGTAAAGTCTTTCCTGGTATTCCTCAATCAAACAGTCCATCCCTTGAAGACAACCAGAAAATTGTTATTTTCAAGCACTGAACGTGCTCATTTAGTATTTGTTTGAGCACATAAGGAAAATAAAACCCTCAATTATAAAACCATGGAATGGACCTTTTTAATTCTTACAATGATTTGTTTTATTTTGTAAAAGCAATCTCATCCAATTTAAGAGTGATGTTTTTCTTYAGATGCCAAAAGGAGTGTGGGTACTGGGTATGACTTTCAAACAGGGGAGGGAGGGACAAAAAAGCTAATTATGGTCAAATTCTACATAAAAAGAATTTTTCTTTTCATTAAAATTTATTCAAAGAACAGATGGGTATGGGGATTTTTAACATTTAAAATGGTCTCAGGTGTTTTGAAGCAATAATATACATGGAAGCTTGTCAACAAATGGCCTAAGGGCTAAAGAAGCTTGATAGTAATAGAGGACCAAATACTCTTTCAAATACTTCCAGAAACAAACAAAACAATTTTTAGACACACAGGATGCATAAAAGCAAACTTTACATTGTATTTTTTATCATTTAAATGTGTGRCTTCCTTAACAGTGGGGAAAAGCAKATTCTCCTTGRATTCTAYTTCTGGTTTTCTCTACAGATAACTTCTATTTGTGCTATTACTCCACAACTCCTTTTCAGAYCTTAGCAACATCAGTAGAAAGGAGAACTAGTGAGCTGAAAGATTTGTTCCTCAGGCTCCAAGCAGAGGAGCCCTGCATTCATTGGAGAGTGCAGACCAAACACCTGTGTGTGAATGGAATACACTCTGGAATAAAGCCTCACAAATTTACCCAGAGGTATCCTAACCATGTCTAGTTAATTTAAAGCTTCTCATGATTTCTCTTTGGTATAGTCTAYCTCATCCCAAGGAATAAAATTTTCCTGGTTAACAACAGCAGGGGGATGGGCTGTTTAACTGGATGTGTCGAGGGCAACCAGGTCTAAAAGAAGACAGGGCAACAGGTCTTAAGAATGAAATATTTGAATATTTCTGCTTCATACATTAATAGTGTCAAATGTGAGTTATGTGTGATTGCAATTCCTGTTCTCTCTCCACTGAAGAAAAAAATCCTTCTTTTTTTGGAAAAAAAGTCTCTCTTTGCACTCCTGCAGTATCATCAGGACTTTTTTTTTTTTTTGTGAGCAGTG
This sequence comes from Alauda arvensis, assembly GCA_902810485.1. Lineage (NCBI taxonomy): Eukaryota > Metazoa > Chordata > Aves > Passeriformes > Alaudidae > Alauda > Alauda arvensis. Next base: position 604,109 of record CADDXX010000019.1, on the reverse strand, counting down.
GTCTTGAGCATATGAACATGCTGGCAGGGTGCAGTGAASAATAAACCTCAAATTAAATCAAATCTTGCTAGCAGGAATATCTAGGAAAGTCACAAGGATCATTGAAGTTCCCTTGCTTCCTGAACTTCCCAGAAGACACCCAAAAACCTATTTCCTTCAAGGTTAGCTGAAAATTACTGGAACATCAATATGAATTTTGGGAACACCTAGGAATCCTTCCAGCACTTTGGCTAYACTTAAGACTGTTACACTGTGAGAAACATACTTGTTTAAAAAATAGCAAAAATCACAGTGGTCATGGAAAAAGCAATATTCTTGAGGCACAATGAAAGTTATTATTCCTTTGATGTCTGCATCTTTTTAAAGRCCCTTTTTACATACTCAAGAAAAACATACAGATGTTATCACAGAGCCATGAAAATATTTAACTATTTTTAAGGGGTTAATGGAAGGCAAAACAAAGCAGCTGTAACTTTAAATCCTGATAATTTAGAAGATGTTGTTCTGTCATTATTACAACTCATAAAAAATGTATTGTTGCCATAACAACCTCCTCATCACATGCGAGACTGCCTGAAAAACTCAAGCTTTCTTTAATCAGTCAGATACATGGGCCCAAACCTGAAAATATTTCACCAATACCTTCATGATGTTTACTCTCTTGCAAAATGAACTTTAATGCACACAATTATTTTTTAACAGTCATTATTATAAGAAAAAAAAAAAAGGCAAAGGAAAAAAACACTATTACCAGAAGACTCTAACAGATTCTGCTTCTCCTCCTAGGCAGAAAATTTGTGTCAGGGAATGATTGCATTTCTTCAGATGGAATAGGGTCGATGAATACATTCAATGTACATTCTCTTCACTGCCATCATTTTACTGGGGCTGCACCATACATCATTTGAATAACACTCCACATAAATCCCAGATGGTGGCAGGACTTGCAAATGATCCAATGTGGCAGTCCCTGCCTACATGCAAGGATTCATTGAAGAGAATTGCATTTTAATGGCAGTGGAATGTATGCCACCTGGCTCCATCTGATAAAAAGCCTACACAAAAGAGCAACCACATTTCCCASCCTATGGGCCTGAGGCTGATGGCTGAGTACAGGACCTGGTGCTGAAGGTGCATAGGTCAAGCAGAAACGTGGAGCTGGCTGGAAGGATGGCCAGACAGAGGGATGGGSAGCATGTCCCCACGGCCTGTGGCAGGCCCTTGCACAGCTGCTGCATGGCACAGGTGTCTGGTGGGATGGACAGCAGTGCAGTCACACTGCTCTTGGCTGCCCAGAAATCGTCTCTGCAGCAGTGGCCATGTTATTCCTGTTTCAGACCTCCACAGGAACAGTTTCCTCAGATGGTCACRCACTTGGGCTGAAGCCCCCAGCCTGAAGGAGCCAGGAGAAGGACTTACACCTGAAGTCCCATTTCTAGGGGAGCCTAAYCACCAAATTAGTAGGTATCTGGGGGCATTGGCTGGGCTTAGAACAAAAATTTCGGCTTTGATGAAGCAGGGCTTTAAGTTACACCCTCCAAATTTTAGTTTCCACAAACTGAAGTTTTCCAGCAAAGTCTTATTTTCTCGGATTTTTGTCAGCTCTTCTCTGCCACACAAATTATGTTTAGTGTGCTACATTTGATAACAAACRTAATATATCCTTTCTTTCCATTTGGGTATTTTCTTCAAGTTTTGCTAACTTTCAATCTTAATTCTTCTTAAGTGACATTCAACAAGTAAATGCATTCCTTTCTAACATATTATCCTCATTTAATCATGGTTTAATCTGATTTTCAGCTTTGGATTTTAGGGGTCAAAGTGCTTGACTCAAATCCTACAGMAAGCTTGCTTTCTGTGCTTCCTTTGCTTTGTGTTTTCTGAATTTTTTTCCAGGATATCTCAAAACATCYTCAATGTGCTCATACAGTCACTGGTGCTAAGTGCCCAGACTAGCTGTATAAGTGGAAAGAGTGTTGTGCCCTTGTCATTATCCCATTCAGGCTTCAGCAAATATCCCTCATGAAAATGTAACAGCCCAGAAGTAYGTTTCTCCTTCAACTGACATCCCATGGTATTCTTCTACGATATCTTTTTCTTTCCCCATACTTCCACAAAATGTGCTAAATTTACCTCTAAAAAGGAGGAGGAAACAAGAAAACAGCACAGAGAATTCATATGGTTCAGAGGAATATGTCTCTAATGTCAGAGGATCGTGGATTGAGAAACCACAGGTCTGATTCATTCTGTCAGTTCCTGACTTTCCTCTGTTTTTCTACAGAAATGCACAAACAATTGGTGAAATGCCAGTCCTTGGCATACACCTGCCTCACTGACAGCTCCCACACACAGAAGGGAGGTGTGGATTACTTTAGAAGAGCTTTCAGGAAAAGAGGAAGAGAAAAAAAGAGGATGATAGGACAAAACCATGACTGAATTCAACTTACAGGTTCAGGGAATGGTCAAAGGCAGAGTAAGGAAGAAAGATACAATCCTCAGCCACAATAAACTATTTCTCTTACGAGTCACCACTAGAAAATGCATGCTGAGTCACAGGCTCTGTTAGCAGTAATTTTAGGAGAGATGATTTTTAGCTAGTTGAAGTACAGTGTGAAAGGTCCCTTAAAACACTAATCTGCTTTGGAAATATTTTAGGTCATTCAAGAAATACACAAAACAATCTTCCCTGAAACCCATCTGTCTGTCCAGACMGTTTTGGATCACAAAGAATTAGCTGTTTATTTTGCCCATTTTTCTATTAAAAGGTTACATKTAAAACTTAGTACTAATGAGAGGAAAAATAATGGCATTCAACCTCCATCCCCAAATGAATCCTCCTAGAAGTGTTTCATGTTAAATGTCGAGATCGTTATGCAATTATATTTCAAATTCACACACAGACATACTATGCTTGCATATTTAACARTGTTTTCCTATACGAGACTTGCTTTCTGTCTTACAGACTGAATCACTAGCTGAAATGTCCCTTCTGGCTACATTTAAAATCTTGATTATAATCCTTGATGAAACAGGGAAGTGAACAATCCTTGTATTTAATCATAATAAATTAAACTAATGAGCTTTCCTGACAGATTTATTACTTTTTATATGGATGAAGTTCCACTGGCTGATCATATGCAAGCCMAAGAAAGTCTTATATAAGGGGAGGGGGAAGGGGAAGAGGTGCATAATATTTTACGTGAAAACAAGTGTATTCCCAATATGTTCCTAAGTACAATTAGGTTTGTGATTTTTCCTTCACAGTTATATGAGAACCGGAGAGGAAGAGGCAAAGGCAAAGTTCAGAGACTTGACAATGGGGTGGAGAGATGCAGGATAATGCCAGGAATGGTTTTAGCCAATAACAGTCCTGTATAATCTTTGGCACAAGGAGACAGGCTTTAGTTCTTTGCCATTGCATTCACAGAGTACAACACAACACAACAAAAGTGACTCTTTTGGCAGCACTCTAAAATATATACTCCAAAACTGCTTGAACTTATTTAAGTCTATATATGAAAAAAGGTAATATTTTCCACTTAAATCCAAGAAGCTGTTGAAGCACTTGTCCTTTTTCATCAGGAAAAGCAGCTTAGAATGGGGTTTGGTCTTGACCCTGTATAGAYTTTTCCCTGTAATATAGAGACAAAGTCTGGATCCTGAGCTGCAAGCAGAACCAAACAGGAGGGCTCTCCTCCTTGAGTTTCCTGGCCCCTTTCAAAAGTAGACACAAAACAAAAAAAGTATGCCTTCTCTTCACATATGTCTCAGAGCTGTATTAATGTTGGCTGATAGCAAACCAGAAGGCAGCATGCCCCAGAGTGAGGTGACACACCRTCCAAGAGAGCTGTGCATGAACTTTGATGGGCAATTGTTAGCAACAGGATTGCAGGTGGTGTGGCAATAAAGTTCAGTGCATTAAAGGACACAAAAATCTCCATATCCAAGTAATGGTAATTTGCCCTTGCAATTCTTTCCCTTCTTATTCTCCTGACAATCAGATAAAGTGTGGGAGGSCATCTGACTGCAAGAAGAAGACAATCACTGCTCTGCAGTCCCCAATAGGGTGAACTCAGTCACTGCTTCAGGAGTATCACAGGTCCGAGTCAATTACTGCAGACTTTCTGTACACAATACACTTGTTTCTTTACTCCACTCAGATAGAAAACTATTTTAAATGCAASCCTACAACTTTTTTTTCAGACCTCTTGTAATAAAACAGGAAGTGCTTAATGTTTCTACTTCTGAAACTTTGGTCATTCATACTCAGTCACTTTGGACCATGCCAGTCCAGAGACATGGCTAAAATTTGTTGACATGCCTTTCAAAGACTGGTCAATTTGCACATACCTTGTTAAAAGAAATTTATAATGTTGTCTTCTGTTGCAGATAAAAATTGTTCCARACACCAGCAGCCAACTCGGGCATCAAAGAATTTCTGGTCCAGTGGAGCCCTCACAAGCCTGATCAATACTTCAATTGGATACTGCCCAGCAGGGCACTAGCTCTGTAATAATTTTCTTTTTACTTTCTTCTCACCCCATGAAATATCAGGTAAGAAAAATCTCCAATCCAGAAACAAGTCAAGACACAGAAATATATTGCAAAAGCAACGGTGAGAGAGCTGGGCAGCTGCTTCATTACAGGGTTACAGGCTACTGACATTTACCTGACATTCCTACAGCAAAAGACAAACAAGCTCTGGCTACTAACATTCATTTTTCTCCTTCCTGCATACCTCTCTCAGAAGTGGCAGCCCTCTGATAATTGCTGCTGGATTCTCCCCTAAGAAATGGGTGAGATGGGGCTCCAAGCACACTGTGCAAAGGCAAGCACAACAGGAGAAGAAATTATATTAAACTTCAATGTTCTTAATTTCTTCTTGACTAGATTTGCTGCTTCTAGGTGACTATGGATTCAGCATAGTATACATGGAGAATTTAATTAAGGAGGGACAATGAAAGCATCCCTTTCCCTGCTCAGCACGTGTRCTCTGATTTCAGTTTCAGAAGCTTGCGTGATTACTGCAGGAAGCAGTTATACAGAAAAGYAAATTTTGATTGTTCTTCATTCTTAAACTCTGTTTGATTACATCTGGTAAATATTGTGCCCTAAAGTCATTTAATTATTCAGCTTCTCCACTTCAAAATAATATTAGTGCTGTATGAAAGGTTACCTGGAGGGCCAATTTTAATGGCTGAATACATCCTGAATAAAAATATTCAAAATTATTTCCTAATGTCTACTAACCCCAGCTTTTATAATATTCTTTTAAAAGCATAGTTTAATTTCAGTGTGCCCATCGAACTTCATTTATTTTTCTGATTTAACTGCTGGGCTACTCCGGTTGTGGATTTTTGGGTATTTTGGAAACAGGTGGCTGTTAAACTAAGTTCTGGTTGAGAGGGTAGTATTAATCAGTATATTGCAATTTGCWAAACACTTAAGACTTGAATCCCCCATTAAATCCAAATCTACCCTCACAAGACACTAATTATGGAAATGCATTCATATATTTCAGTTATATTAGTTACACATCAACATCTGCCTCAGACAGACGAATTAAAAAATACTGCTGTGGGTTAAACATGGGGCTCTTAGGCACAYGAGAAGGGAGATGCACCAGGCTACCACTCATTGCAACAGAATTTCATTTCCATACTTAAAATTGTTTCAAAGATGATAAATAATTTCCAAATACAATAATGGAGTAGAAACAAACAAAAATCAGGAAAAAAAAACTTTCAGTATAAAAACTTCATATTTTTACAKTGATTCAAGTCCCTGAAAGTCCCTGAAAGACTGAGCAAATATTCATTTGGAGTCACTAGACTATACTCTCCATCATTTTACATGCTGCTATTTTGTGCAATAAAAAGTATGGGAAGCACAGCAGTATCTGTCAAAAGTATTGGCAAAAATAAGGCGCTCAATAGCAACAATTTTGCTAGTTATAGTATAAAAAATTGTCCTATTGCCCTGGCTATAATAAATAATTATCTTCACAAGGGTTTGAAAAAATAATATTACAGTCATGTGAATGCATGACTCTTGGGGTATCTAAATGGGGGAATAATATCTAAGGTAAGCAAAGCCTTCTGGAGCCTTCCCTTACAAACCACAGTCATTCAGTAAAGACAGTGCAAAGTTCAGCAAAGCCAGCTGGAAGGCTTCTGTGAGCCTCAGGAAGGATTGATCAGACCACGACAAAAGCACTTCAGTCAAACATAAATAGAACTCACATTCATTCAATAATGGTATATCACTAGTTTAAAAGATGAAGAGCTTCTCTGTCTTCTAAAAAAGAACATCTGAGTTTAAAGTGTGGTGTAAAAGCCCTTACAATAGATGAATCAAAATGGATTTTCACCRTCTATTGGGTCACAAATCCATAACCCAAGCCCCTTGGTTCCCACCAGATTTAGTGTAATGAGACACTTTCCTGTTTAAATTGGTAAGGCTTCACTTTTAGCAGTGCAACAATATGGGTGTTTTAGGCAGACGCAAATTTCTTCACAGAAAAGAAGATTTGGTACAGCTTGAACCCTTTGGAAAAAGGAAAAGGAAAGAGAAAAGCAAAAGCAAAAGAAAAAAAGGAAAAGGAAAAGGAAAAGGAAAAGGAAAAGGAAAAGAAAAAGAAAAAGAAAAAGAAAAAGAAAAAGAAAANAAAGAAAAAGAAAAAGAAAAAGAAAAAGAAAAAGAAAAAGAAAAAGAAAAAGAAAAAGAAAAAGAAAAAGAAAAAGAAAAAGAAAAAGAAAAAGAGTAACTTTGGCTGACAACAGCTATGTAATTTTTCAAACTGAAAGGCAAATATTTGAGAAGGTTATAATAGACTCAGACTTCTCCAAAGGAATACCATGTGTACCCATGGTACCAGGACTCTGCTGTGATGAATATATCTGTTTCTTCAGGCCTGGGATTGTGTGCTGGTCTCAAGCTGAGGTCTCACCYGGGCTGGAGATCTGRTTTACAAYCACACAAAATCAACCAACCAAAACCCACCCAGACAAAAGGGACAGGTCTACATTTTTTTGTTTCTGAATTGAAATTCCCTGAAGTGTTTTGATGTTGTTGAGCTTCCTGATCAAGGAATGAACTTTCCTTGAGGTATCCCTAGTGCCCATTTTGAACAAAACAAGAGATGCTACAGGGAAACAGGAAGTTCTCTAAGCAAATCTTTGCAGAAGCCCCAAATGATCAGAACACAACATGAAATGGTCACAGCCACTTCTTCCCCAACACACCTTCTCATACTACCCTCTTCAGAGTAATGGGGAGAGAAGGAGGAAAATCCTCAGCCACCAGAACTTTTGATGGAAAGTCCATCTGGTTKTGCAGGCATGAGAGAAGCCAAAACTTTGATCTCCTGAGGCTAATCRCAGTTTGGAAACTACACCCCAAAGTCTTCACTGTGTTAACACTTCATTTCAGGAAATAAAAAATAATAGGTAATGAGTGTGAATGCTGTACTTCACCAGCTGAGCAGTCTTGGAAGAGATTCCAAGAACTCCTTCATATACTTGAGAGTGCTGCTGGCACCAAAATCATCTTTTTTTTACTGTGATGTTGCTTTAACCTAGGTGGATAAATGTTCAGCTTCCAGTTTCCAAACAAATATCATCTCACTTGTGAGGTTCTTTGTCTTCCAAACAAAGCTTTAGCGTTTTGATTTTTTTTCTGAAGAATTTCAGCCTGATGGATATTGGCYGTGGAAGGCATGTTAAATAATGCATGAAGAAAAGGATGGACACAAGAAGTGTCAGTTTTCCATTTCATACCCTTTTCCCTGCAGCCTTTGAAACATATTTTATGCAGTTTCTTTATAATTCATACAAATACATAAAGGCTAACCCTTCACATTAGGCTCCCATTCATATACTGTGCAAATTCACATGCAAAGCAGATGTAACCCTCAGGCCATTGCCACATGCCCAGCTGTAAAAGAGGTACCACTGTGTCAGGCAGCATTTTTTTGTTTCTGGCAATCCCTCTGAATTTAAGTCAGGAATGCAACAAAATGGAACAGACAAAGGCAGTATATTTTACACTCCTTTACACTGGAAGTACAAGTACAGATCAACACACTGTTTCAAACCTTGTGGGATTTTAGCTGTCTCCAGGGTAAATAAATCGGCCTCTACTTTTATTCCTTCTCTTAAAAAATGCCCCACAGTTCTGTCAATGATTTGAAAGTAGTGGTGTAGTAAGATATTATCTCAAAAACTGATTCCATATGTACAACAAACATCCTTTATTTCAAACACACATATATTTGCATTTCTTGCTCAGAGCTAGACCATGACAAAACAAATGGATGATCTCATTCAAGAAAGTCTTCTTTCTAATGATACATGTTGGCATCATATATTTTGACAAAGAAAAATACTTCAGCTTACTAAGAACCTTTCATTACATTAGTGACAATACGGAATTGAGGGGAAGTATCTGAAAATGTTTGCTTCAGCATGATCCAAAACTGAAATATGGAAAGAATGAAACCACTGGAAAGACTTTCACAGTTTTTCCTGAATTTAGTCTTAAACCCTTTAAGGCATCACACTCTATCCTGTGTTGATACTCCCACCTAAATAAAGCTGAAGTAGTTGTGCAACAAAGAACAGTTAGTCTGAGAAAAGCAAGAACAAAAAATACTTTCAAAAAACAGTTTCTACTRAAAATTTAATTTTAGTATTTTACCACTAGGCTAAAATATCATAATATAACCATGAATGTTGACATAAGACGTCCATTAAAATCTTAATTAAAGTGCATTCTGCATAACAGCAAGTCTTGGCAGTGCAAGTCATCTACAAAACACTATGAAGTGTATTTGAAATTTGAAAAGAGCATGTGCAATTCTTTTAAAAAAACCATMATTTATCTGAAGAGATAAGGGCGTTTAATAGCATTCTAATTGCCCAGCACTTTAGGTTTGCCTGAAATTRCACACACATCATATAATTTGGTCCCTATAAATGTTATTTATCCTACCCAAAGCTATCATGCTATCTAGGTTGAGGTCCTAGCAAACTTGTGTTTTTGCAGAAGGGCTTAACACTTGTAGCTCTGATCCAACAAATTCTCTCCACCATAATCTCTTTGGAATTAATAATTTATTATACTTAATGAGACTTCTAACATGCAGAAAATTAGACAAGTCGTTATATCTTCAAAGGATCATTTCCTGCCAGGCTGAAGTAAGAAAGCAGCAGACACTCAGTAGGAGCGATGATCATTCTGGCTTAGACAAACAGCTTGCTATTTTTTTTTTTAAAGGCATGAATTAATCATCTCCAGTTACCTCTTATGAAGCCATTGCTGCTCAGTTTTTATATATAACTGTACATCTCGAATCTTTATATTCAAGAGTTGCACATCTGTCATTTAGMATTAATGTGATACAAGGCTCTGTTTGTTAGGYTTTATGAGAGCTTAAAGTAATTTCCTCTCAGGTTGCTCCTACGCASTGAGCTTAACTTCAAAACAGTAAAATCTCACTTTCCTCTCTTAAAACATCCTTCATTCATCTCTTTGTCAGCAGAAATTCTATTTCTTTTAAACAAATACTGTTGGTTATTGACACTGTGACAGCCAATTTGYGCAGCAGCAAAAACATGATCCTTGTCCACCACTGCTTCATCCCTTCCTTTGGATCTCATGTGCACCACGCTGGATCAAGACTTAAAGGGTCTTCACCAAAAGAGATTACCCCAGACATCCTTCCTGGGTAAGGCAAACAGATTCAGATTAAAACCTCATATTCAGACACGCTCAGAAAATTGCGCTTGCTTGAGCCAACTCACCTCTGTAACACATGGCCCTTGCCATGTAAGAAGGGCTGTTGCACCCTTGTGAAGAAGTCATTGTGTTGTCTGTGTTTGGTCATAGTTTTATTTTAGAGTGAAGCATAGTGAGTAAACCTGGTAAAAGGAAGCTAAGAGAAAAATGGGAAGATGTTAAACCATCAGGGTTAAGGTCAGCAAAAAACAGATGCCGATGTAAGAAAGCAGGCCAGATTCAGGAATAATAGGATATGGGTTTACACTAGGGAAACCAAGGATGGTAGGATTCCATAATGCAAGTGGGGATAAGACTCTGGTGTGAGGATCTTAGATTTTCAGTCTTATCTCCAGAAGAGATTAATTTTCAGGGTCTGATCTGGTTTTCACTTTTCCATTCATATATGASAGATCCTGGTTTCACCTCCTTAGGCTGTGGGACCAATCAATGTGAAAAGAGAAAAGTGGGAGACAAAAATGCTGTTTACACACTGTAGAGGCTAAATATTTGCTTAGAATTGGCCATTTTTTCCTTAGGGAACTTTGGAGGAAGAGACTGGAATCAAGATACAAGATTCATCTTGTTTGTTTCAGCCTCTTACACTGCTCCAAGACAGGAAAAGCACGTGCAGAATTAGGGAAGATCTATTGAGTCACCAACTTTCGTGACCAGCATGGAATCAATTTTAGCTGATTTTTTATTTTGGGGCTGAAGGATGGGATTTAACATCTGGGATGAYTTTTTTTGTGCAATGATTTCTTTAACTTCTGCCTTTGTAATGTATCAAAAAGAATGCGAGTGCCAATGTTTCTTGAGATTTCCTCTGCGTTTACCTTTTCTCATTAGAATTTATTTTAATAATCACACATTACTCCAGAGCAGCAAAAACATGCCCTTGTTTCTGTCAGAAATATTGCACTTGGTATGCAAAGTTGTTTTTAATCTTCAGATTGGTCTGCATACGTATAGATAGCGCCTTACAGCATTGTTTTCACAGCCTTAATGGGGAAAACGCACGCACTGGGGCAAAGTAATTGGATTTCGGCTGAGAAGCAGCATTTGAATGAAATCAATAAAGATTCTGCCATCTAATATTTTAAGTTTGGTACAATGTGTATACTGCAGGTCAGGGTAAATTCATTAAAAAGATCAATGCGATGAAATTTGTCTTGGGTGCCTTGAAATATCCTAGGGTGACTTGAGAGGAAGTTGCCAAGGAAACAAGAGATGCGACTCAGAGAAACATTTAGGTGTTTTAAGTTGATGTCTGAATTCTACTGAGTTTCTGCGATAGTATAATGAAGGAAGTTGTCATGGAAACAAAATTCAACAAATGGTTAATGAATAGCCAGGCTGGGCAATTACTGTAGGTGGATGTGTCAAACAGTTTGGACCAGAACACCCTTTAAAAAATGAGAACTCTCAACAGGTTGTTGTTTTTTACACCAGATTAAAAGATGAAAGGATGCTTCGGCACCAAAATGGTAGATGCATTCTCAAAACTGCTAACAGATAGACTGTTCATCATCCAGACTAAATCACCCTTATAGCTGTGTTAATTTGGAGTATATAAATCATAACTCCTTAACCAGCATCTAGAAGCTCTCCTACAGGTAATCAACCTGCTTTGGAGTTCAGATATAATTCTCTTGTATTATTGTCCATATTAAATGAAACATTTTAATTAAAAATACTTTTAAAACTCAATTTGTATCTYGATTGATGCCTGTTCTCTTCCAAAGGCTTTTTGTTTGACACAATGTTTTGGTTTTGCTCTTTGACCTAGGTTTAGTCTCATGTCTACTTTTCTTCAATAGTAAATCCTTGCTGAAGTTATTTTAATTTCTGTAATAGAACATAACAGTCATTTTCCAGGACTGTGCAAGCATCAATGTTTTTCTGCCTTTATTATTCCATTTCAGCTTCTCAATTTCCTGTCTCATTAGGTCTGAGGCATTTGTTAGCATGTGTACAGTGCTTTAGGGTCTCAGCACTGATGCGAAAACCCATAACTTCCTATCAAATCAAAGGACAAATCTAAGAACACATTCAGTAGCATGCAGTCCATATTCTGTTTCAATGCATTGAGGGAACCATGGCACTGGCAGTCTCAAGGAGATTAGCTGACACAGGCTCCATAACTAGATATGCATAAGGCATTTCATTCTGTTATATACAGAAATATCTATATGTACATCTACACACACACACACATATATATATATTCTGTTCTATGAAGACAGACTACACCTAGTGACTAGACAAGATAGACAGAGTAATTAAAATTGTTCTGCATGGAAATCCCTTTCATAAAGCTACTAAAAATTCACAATAATTCAACTTCCCCAATGGAATGCCCTCAAATAGTTGTTCCTGGGAAGTACTTCCTATYTAACACTCACACTAAGAACATCATGCTATTTAATTTGTTAAAAAGCTCCTAGCCATTATGTTCTAGCTTCAGCCTGTCACTTGTTAAAAATAACAGCTTTCTGAGACGTTTCACAAACATTTTTGTCTGCCCTAAATAGCAAGGGATTAAGACRCCAAATACTGGGTGACAATATTTGTAGCTACCCCACCATTTAAGTTATAGCTACAATTGTAAAATTTACATTATGCCATTTCTGCCAGCTACACACACACACACACACAAATGGGACATTTTGAAGCATATCTGTGGATTCAAAGCATATTGCCCAGAGGAATGAGGGCAAAGAAAGCTTGTGTCATTTGCTTGGCCACAAGAAATGCCATGCACCTTTAATGAGGTTTAGCTTTTTCATGAGCACAGAAAGATCTTCCCTTTGATCTCTTTGCTTCCTCCTCACCACTGCACCACAAGGGTGAGAGGCTGGTGGAGTATCCACACACCCTGTGGTCCTGCCTCCCTCTCCCTGCTGCCCTAGGTTATTCCTCATTTAGTGCAGCTGCACTGATGGTAAACAGGAGGAAAAAAATAGGAAATCCAATCGAAAAATATAATATTTCTAGCCCAACAAGACCACTCCAATTTGTTATGGGGCTTTTAGTGGGTTTTTTTCACCTAAAGAAAGGGAACCTRAGATGGAGTGTTACTTTCAAATCTGTCTTCACATGAGCTTCACAAAGTCCAAATGGATGCTTGGATGGAAGAAAAAAAAGAACTTTCTCATTAAATTCTGGAAATATCAGCACTTCCGCAGAATCTGTGAATAAAGATTTCCAGGAGAATTTCAGCTTTTATGTAAGTTTCTGGACTTCATGGTCATGTAGAAAAGTGCTTAAAAGGTTTASAAAGAGAGGACAGAAAGGCTAAGCCCTGTATAGGATTTTTGTAATCTTTTTAACATCTACATATTACTGAGAGGCTTAAAGCATAATACATGAATGATTGGGACTGGTCAAGAATCAAGACTCCAAATGTGAACCATATTTAACATGAATGCATGCCCTTGGAAACCACACACAATTTCTTTTACCACCAATCCTCCTAGAAAAAAATCTAAATAGAACTAGGATTTTACCAAGCACCAGATGATGTCCCTGAGCTGTGAAGGGTACAGTAAGATAAAGAGAGGAAAAGTAATTCATTGTCACTCACAACGTAGTAGTTAAGCCTACCTTGCCCCTAGATGTATTTTGCAACCTGCATGATTTTGTAATTGTACAGCTTTGTGCTAAAGATAATAAAATAACCTTGAATTGTGCTTTATAGCAACACAATCAATTAACTACTTACCTATGGACAAACACTTGAATACATTGTATTGTGTCTGGATGCTACATTACACTTCCCTCGTAGACTGCATTCAATTAACTCAAGGCTGCTGCGAGTTCCTGAGCATACTGCAGAATAAAGTCCTTAAGAGAAAGGGCATTTGCCTCTTGTGTGTCAAGATATTCAAACTTTAAACTTGAATGAGTCCTCTAAAAGTTTAATTTCAACACTATTAGTACTAGAAACTCTCTTTTTAAGGCCYGTTGCAGTTTAAGGCAGCTGAGGAAGCAAATCAGACTCTGGCTCACTGCTCATTGCCCAAAGATGGTGTAGTCAGCTGGATAAAGGCAAAAATGTACCTTTGTTTGCTATGCAGCCAAATACCACATGTTCTCTGGATTTTTTWATAGCATTTATTAGAAGTTATCAATTTCTTGAGATCATAGATAAAGGGGTATGGGAATAGGGGACCTTAAAGTTAGAGAGTTTTTCTCTTCTCTACTATTTGAATTAGCTAACAAAAAAAAAGGTGCTCCAYTGTAACAGCAGTATTTTCCCAGCAACTGATTTTGCTTGGTGTTCTGAAAAAAACAAGTTGAAGTTTTATTGAAGCTATGGGAATCCAGGGATACAAAGTGATGCTACTTTATTAATCATCTGTCCTTCTTAAATGCTGACATAAGTTAGCATTTATTAAGAATCATTTGGCATCACTGGGTTTCTTGCATACTTTGTAATGACCAGCACTTTTACATTCACTTAACAGGGTGAAACAAATTATACTTTACCTAACTAATAGAATCATCATTTCACATTTCGACTACTCACAAAAAGCTATTTGCATCCCATACACAAATTTAATGCTTGTACCTGTGAAATTGGCAGCAGTTCTATAAAGAAAACGGATTCCTTACAAATATATTTTCAAACTGTAAATGTGAAAACTCAATCTTAAAAAATTTCAACAGTCCTTTTTCCTTTGATATAACTTTCACAATGAATATGTYTGTGAGCTTTTTATTCTTGAAAAACATAGTGGAGAGAGGCCAGASCTGTCTTCCCAGGAGAAGTGTGTTAAATAATAAATATAAACCCCAATAACTTTCAGGCACTTCCAACCAGGCACAAAATACAGAAAACTCACAGTAGTTAGTCAGTACATCAGCACCAGGGACTCRAGTAATTTTTATTCACTTGTGCAACTCAGGGCAGTTTGTCTCCCACTGAACTGCTGTTTACACAAAGCATCCACAGCAGAAAAACATTTTAAACACCTTGTGTAYGGAACTTCCCACTAGGAAGCACAGYTTGTGATATGGCAATTTAACAAAAATAAATTAAATCTATGCATGACCCTCTCGAAGACAGAGCAAAGGAAGGTTTGCCAGTGCTTTGGGGAAAAACCCTCCTGTTGCTTACATCCTCTTTCAAAAATTTTCAGGTCTCTTCTCATCTGCAGACCCTCCCTGCATCTTCACAGTATGAACTCATGGGTAAATTTAYGCCTATGGCCAGAAGACCAAGCAGGGACTGAGCAAGAATTACACATCAAAGGGCACAGGTTGGGACAGGGAATCCAGTCAGCCTCTTCTTGAGCATCAAGGCAGCATTGAGCCTTGTAGGATGTGAGACTGCACACCCATGAGCCAGGTCCTGCAAAGTTGGTATGGTCTGTTCTCAGTGAGCAGTGAGGGGAAGGAGCACAGAGATAAGGCTGCTAAATGTCARTTGTTCCTTGCTGGGGGGCTGCAGCATCTGGGGTGGACACCTCTAGCAGTGACACCCGCTTCTCTTCCAGCTGAGAAACCAGACCACCTGGTATCAATCACATGGGGTGCAGGGTCTGCTAATCCTGACTGTGGCGTCCTTCATTCCAGGTGGAAAAATCCTGACATGTTTCTTTTTTGCCCTTTTCAGTCATTCCCTGCATTGGACAGGYTGCATTGCTGAGTTGAGTCACCTTTCAGCAGCAACCTTGACTTTTGACTGTGGGCCTCGACTCCCACTGGGCCAGCAAACATCAGTCCAGAGCTCACATAAGCCCAGGTGAAAAGTTTAAGTGTGCTGCTGACAGAGTGATTTGTACTAAAATGTAGGTGGGARCCTGAGTTAAGCCTGTGGTAAAGGCATGGTTCTTAGTCTAGATATGCCATCACAAGAATGACAGAACCAACATAAATCAATGCACTGTCCTAAATGACACTGTTGCTAGTGTCAGGAAATGCAAGCAAATAAAGCAAAGCGGTAAGGACAAAACATAATGAGTGAAAATATTTATGTGCATCCATAAGCACACGTGCCCACCCGACAGACACACTGCATAATGTAATTGCATTTCCCATGGTAACACCTTTAGGGAGGTAGTCCAATTTCAGCCATGAAATACAGCTCCATTTTTTGGGGTATGCCATAGATTTCAGCTGGCAGTTTACCAGTTTGAGCCTGAAGGAAACACTTTCATTCATTTCACTGAGGGCAACCATGGTGTGCAAAGCCACTGATTAAAATATTAATGTGAAAGAGGGCCAGAAGTAAGAGAAAACCTCTCTGCTCCCTCCTGCCTCTACTTGCTTCCCGCTCCTCGGCACTGGATTCCTCAACCTTTGCCACAACTTGCTGGTAAATAGTCTGGACTAAAATTAGGTGTATAGCAAAGGGTAGGTGTTACCATCTGCTGCATGTTGTTAATTCTTGATGGCCTGATAACATCTATTTTTGATGTTCTTTGTTAGCTTTCTGGGGAGRAGAACAGAGGGATAGGGCTCTAGTGCCACCATCAGTGGTTTGCAGTATTTGCTGCTTTTCTTCAGTTAACAGCCACCTTTGCCACAACAAAGGAGTTTTAGAAGAACATGCTAGGTAAGACAAGAGACCATGACAATATTTGAGATACTATCCTTCACTGCAGTGCTTTGGAATCATCACTGCTTTTTCTCATCTGGTTCTGAACTCTCAATTTTCATTCTCTACCTACAGTCATGCTCCCAAAGATGAAGTAAACAAGCCAAATAAGAGACTTAGAACCCATGACTCTCAGCCACTTACTGGTTAGTAACCATGTAAAAGATGGTTCTTTGAAAACAACACATGAAGGCCTGAGTTGCCTTTCTGATCTTTTACATTATAGATGGCTAAGTATTTTGCATCATGCTCRGCTAAGCATACTGTGAACAAAAACTGGGAAGAGAAAATAACTCCGAAATTAGCTCAGGCCTCTCAAACTAAAGAGAATMTTCATCAGGTCAAATTTTCAAGTGAAAATTTCATGAAATATTTTAAAGGTTAGTAGTGGAGGCTATTTTTTTAATACAAGCTTGGCATGCATTACAAGTTTTCATCTGGAATCCTAAGCTTTATACTGACCCGTTATTTTGGAATTCCAACTTTATGTAGACTTCTTACCCTTATCTTGCACATCCTCATAAACGCTCCTTCAGTGCATRCTACCAGTCATCTCCTCCTAGAGTCCATGTCCATACTCAATAATTCTCTTTCTTCTCCAAGGTGCCAGAGATTCACTATGACACCAGCTGTGACAATTAAGTGCTTCATCCTCTAATGAACCAGATGATGCAGCAGTCCAGCTCTYGATCCCACTGAGCTGCTGTCCTGGCTGGGTGCCTCTGCCATCTTGACCTGTCTGCCCAAAGTCCTTCCTGAGAAAGCCTGGCTGTGCTCTTCCAACTGTRTGAAACAGCCAACAAGCCAAGCACCACTATCAGGACTGGCAAGTATATTTGTTTTCAGCATCTCTGTGGTGAGTCARTGAGACAGATGTACTCTTGAGGGCTAGCAAAGTCACAATACCTTTTTATGAATAGCTSAGATATTCAAAACTGCAAAACAGCTTCCCAGAGGAGGCAAATGCGCCCCAGCCTGAGTCGGCTTAGGTCCTCCTGGAAGGCTCAATGTCTGGAAACATTAGGAGGTAAGAAATATCAACAGCAACTGTAAATGTCAGGGAAGAGAGTTACTACTCATAAGTGATACATTAAAGATCCCTATCCAGTGGGAAAACTGTATCTGATATTTAGCTGTCCCCAGACACAGAGCTCCACTACATAGAGATTCAATACTTGTAACTGAAATAGATAAAYGCTCTGGCTGCTTTTAGAAAGCCTCCTGAATTCTTTGCCTTTTTCAGTCTAAAGAGATTTATATCATATATATCATGTTATATAAYGTGAGTGGGCTACACTAGAACAAGCATAAAATAGGGAGTGTCTGCAGGTGARAGTGTTACCAAACTCCAACACACCATGTGACCTAGAAGCAAGAATTGTTAGATACTTAGTTCAGTATTTCTAAAATTGTGGTCTGTGATGTTTCTAGGGATCAATAAATGATACAAAAAATGTTAAAAATGTTAGCTATCAGGAGCAGCTGTAGTTCATTTTTAAAGGAGGGTTATGGATGTGGATTATAACACAAGGCTGGCAGCGTTAACAAGATGGGGAAATCAAATACCCTTAGCTGCTACCAGCAGCTCAGTTCCTTCAAGGCAAATCATTAATTAAAATCACATGTAGCTGACAAGTATGGGTTTGGGGTTGATACCCCTRTAAGACATGGAAGGAGCTATGTCTGATGCAGTGAATAAAAATGCTGGGATTACATGGAAAAAATGAGTCAAAAAATAGTCACAGATGGTTCAGAAAATACTACGCCTGCCTTATAGGGAGCTATCTGTTGTTTTCTACAGTCTGAATAAGCTGAGAAATTCACAGAAGGGATGATCAGTGATGAGAAAAGTGGACAACAGAAGCTGTCAGGCAAAGGTTTTGTTTGTGTAATCTAGCACCATTTCATCAGCCTCCAAGAAAAATCACAAGTTCATAACAGCTGAGGTCCAACACATGTACTCCTGCTATGAAGAAATGGAAGAAATAAAGGTCTTGCAAATATGAAATTATCGCCTATAGTACCCACTCAGAGAAAGAAAACTAAATAGTTGCATCCCTAAATCTCACTCACATACTCCCTTCTCTCACAAACACACAGACATGCAGAAGGATGACTGCTTTCTAATCCCTGGCTATTGCAAAGGAAGATAAGTAATCCTCTGTAATCAAATCTGTATGAAGCTTTCAGTTTTTTCATAATAAAGCATTCATGTTACAGATGCCCTGCCAGATTTTACCATCTTGCCATTATATTGATTCTTATATAGGAAAGCTATCATACTTCTGACTGCTTCTCATGARGAGACTAATTAGATTATTTCATCATCTGGTTCATCAAAGCAGGAAATACTTAAGTGTCACAGCTGGTCTCAAACTAAGTATCTAGTACCAAGATTTTAAATGAAAACTATTACATCTTCAGTGGGTAAGCATTTCATAAATGGCTAGACAGTAAAAAATTATGAAGATAACAGATACCATCTCACATCTTTGGGCTGCAAAGGGAGTCTTAACTCTACAAGTGCACTTGGATTTATTTTCTCTTGCTTTTGCTAGTACTATCATCAAAGAGRTTTTGCATAATGAACAGATCTGGAAAACAGAGAGAGTTATTTCGATTTCTGGCAAAGATTTGTGATTGAGAATTAAAAACTCAGAGGCAACATCTTCATTTCAAGTGAATCTCCTGCTACTGATGCAACTTTTCCAATTAGACTACTCACCACTATGGAAAGATCCACTACAAGGAAGCGCATCCCCCTTGCCAAGAAACCATCCCACTGTCCAATCACTATTCACTGGCCATCATTCCTTTCTGAATCTATAGAAGATCCTCCTCTTTGGCACACACTGTGCACATTATGCAAATCGACCTGCCAAGAAACATGAGTGACAAAGCCACAACTTTGTTGTGCTTCACCTTCTATATATACACAGAGGAAAAGACAAACTACTCATGAAAGAAGAATCTTTCACCACAGTGATTTGGAGTGAAATTGCCACCTATCACCAGCAGACACTTAGGAAAAGGCCTAGGCTTTGCAGGTCTCTTGAGATCTTACCTAAGATCTCAAAAAGAGCAGAGTGATAATGGGTACATCATTTCCTTTAAAGAGTGCTCTCATGAAAATCGTATGTAAAAGCAGAGTCTCCATATYATACCAAAACCTCAGTAACTTTGTTATGGGATAATATAATCCTATTTCTCTCAGAACTATAATGTCATTATGTAAATGGATATACAAAGCCATGATTATATCAACAAAATGAAATTGCTGTGTAAGACAGTTCCCAGTCTCTGCAAATGAGGCTTTTCAGCACTGTAAAACCAGAAAGTTTCCTCCTGCAATGCTAGAGGTAATGTTAACATTGTTGATTCTTTTTATTACTTCGAGGTTTATCACAATTTTTTACTTCGAGGTTTATCACAATTAACCTTGAAGAGCACAGGACCAAAAAAATATCTTCTATGTGGAAGCTGCATCATGCAGTGAAAATTGTAATAATATTTAGACTCCTCTTATGTTCTACACTTCCTTGACCTTATTAGAAATTTAGAAATTCTCGTAACTTTGCTGGCCAGTTTACTTGGTCAAAAATAGCTCTTTGTAATCTAAACTCTCTTGTTTGTTTTTTTTTTAATTAGGCTGTAGGCCTCATAAAATTTTCAAAGGAAGTTTTGACGGGGTCACCTTGATGTGGAAAAATGTAATTTTTATGTCAYAACTATCTTTTTGAAGTTGTATGACCCAATAGATGAGCCATGAACCTCAGAAAAGGACACATTCTTTCTTTCTGAACTCAGCCTAACTTTTGGAGTGCGCAGAGTAATGAAATATGCAAATCATTTAAAACACACATGGAATAGTTTGAGGGCAGTAACAGTGTCATAAGAATATTTCCAATAAGCTGTCTCCTGAATTAATAGCATATACCTGTTACRAGGCAGTGCTATTAAATAAAGCGGTAAAATTTAGCTACAAACTTCAGTTAATGATCCTGTAAAATCATGACCCATGATGCTGGTATTTTTAGCATATTACATTATTAGCTGYTGTTAAATTTCTAACTTATTTCTGCCTTTGTGCTGGGTTTTATTTGGATGCATTTCATTTYCTACATAGTAGCCAGTGTGTGGCCATATTTTGCACTGAAAACAAAGGCCAGAAACGAAATTCAGATTTTTGTGCAATTCTGCAGTTGACTTATAACCAGCAGTGTGCAATGTCTGTTATGCTAAAAAGGCTGGTCAGGGGAACTACACCCACTCTTCTGTGTTGAAAAATGTCTCCATCTCCAAAAAGGTGAAGAGATGKATCTTTACAGATCTTTACAAAAAAGTCTCAAACCTGTGTATGAGCTTGTCCACAGCAATGGTTTAAAGAACCACAAGCACTGCAGTGGCACTAGCTGTGATGTGTACAATCCTCATTATTCCACTGCATTTTGGGCACTGTTTTCCACTTTGTCTGKTTTTTTCCTCTTTACAGACTCTCATTTCCTCATACATAACTTATTTTCTCATCTCTGTAAGTTATAACTATGTGTTACAGAAATACTCCTTAAGGAAGGACAGAGAAGGGGAAAAAAATGAAGGTCTAAGACAAGCAAAGGTGAGTATTCCACCGATTCCAGGTGATTAAAGGACTGTAGGCTCCACAATCTGAGGCAAATGGAGGCAATGTTACAGACAAAATGAGAAAGTCTGACCTCCTTCTCCCTCAGCAGAAGTCAGTGTTTTACACAAGAAAAGGAAAACTGAATACAGGCACCTGACATTCCAACTAGTGGTAAGCAATACTGCTATTTTATTTTCAGACAATTTACTTACTGACATGGGGAAAAAGAAGACATACCACTGCATATTGAACAATAAGGGGGAAAAAAACCTTATGCAAATATTTGCCTTCACAGCATTTTAGTAGTAGTATTTTAACCATGAATACTAACTCACTAGCTCATCTGGACAAAGTCTCCTGTATTCCATCAGGGCTATCATTTCCATAAAGGTCATCAAATGAGGCCTTACTTTGTTGTTTAGTTATCAAACAGGTAGCACCAGAGAACTGATAAATAAAAATCCCCTTGTGGAAAGTAGTCCTGCTATGGATGGTACTGTTGTCCTATTTAACTTTTTTACTTACAAATTAGGCAACACAACAGAGAAATCACATCTTTCTCTCATGGCTTGCACATTTTTATGTTCTTGTGGCAGCAGCCAATTTTGCTATTGCCACAACTTCCCATCCCCCAGCTTACATTTACTAAGCAGTCCCTTGTTCCTCCCTAACCACCAGATTCCAGTCAAAACTTCCTCTGAAAATTTTATGAGACAGTTGTTTGTGGAAAGAGGTAACAAACAAATCCAAACCATGCAATTTTACAAACAAGCCTTCCTAATAGTTAAAAGAAATCTAAAGGCACCTCCAGTAACAAATAATTAGCAAAATAAATTTACTAATGTGTAAATTAATATTAGATTGAAGAAAACCAGTTGAGACATAAAGTATGAAGGAAGAACTAAGCAGCAAAAATCCATAAGAGCTTATGGAAAGTCAGACTTACTTTGTTGTAAGTAAATGCAAACTACTAAGTGAAATATAAAAATGCTCTGAAATAAGTAATGGAAATTTCAGATTTTCTCATCACAGGGAAAAGATGAAAGATGGCATAATTCTTAGGAAGGCACTGTGATTTCAGTGTCAAGACCCCAGTGTCAACAGTGCCTCCCAGCACTGCGCCTTCTTTTCATAAGCTAAAAAGCCAAAAAGCCGGATGGAAGGACCACTACAGAGCTCTGCCTAYAGTTTGGCAGCCAGAGTACTTCCAAGAATGCCTGGATGTCTTGAGACCAGAGGCATTTTGAATTTCAGCCCTCAGGGCATGGCCCATAACTCTTTAACCCCAAAACAGCCCATGTGTCAGGCTCAGACCAAGAGCTGAAAGCCCAGGCTCTGCAGCACACCAAGAGATCAGCAAGCTGAATAAAAAACGTTTGCAAGCAAAAAGCAACTTTCTTTAGAAGATTTTCAGTCTACTTGAAGAACAACATTGACAAGGTG
The DNA here is from genome assembly GCA_902810485.1 of Alauda arvensis. NCBI lineage: Eukaryota > Metazoa > Chordata > Aves > Passeriformes > Alaudidae > Alauda > Alauda arvensis. The sequence continues at coordinate 581,664 of CADDXX010000019.1, read as the reverse complement.
ATAACCTCAACTCCTTTATGCCTCATACCTAGGCACAGCAGAGTGACCCAGCCTCACTAGAGCAGCTCTGATGTCATTTTAGTGATGTCAAGGCACATTGAAGCTGCCAAAGAGCGGATGGAACCACCCACCTGTCCAAGCCCCTGCAGTCTTCCTATACTTTTGAGATGTGGCCAGGGTCATATATGGGAACACACCTTGGCAGGTGCTGTGCTGTTCACTTATCAGTGGTAATGTTATGGTTCCAGAAGCTTACCAAGAAAAATTGTATCTATTACACAGCCCCCAGGCAAGCTTTCAAACCATGTATGGTATTGGGGCATCTCTAACCAAATAAATAGTACCTTTTCCCACAAATTGGTAACATKAGRACACTGAAAWKWAARAAAAAAAWTCMATTTTTAGGAAYGCACATATCATTGTTATTCAAAGCACYGTTTTCCACTAATTCACACTACTCCAACAGGTCAGCTCTGCCTCCACACACACGCACATATACAATTCTCTCTACAAAGAACTGGCAGACCCAGCCCYGGAAACATTCAAGGTCAGGTAAGATAGCACTCYTGGCAACCTGATCCWGATGAAGATGTCCCTGCKCATTGCAGGGAGGTTGGACTAGATGACCTGTAAAGGTCCCTTCYGAATCCAACTATTTTATGATTCTATGAAAAAACCTGCCAGCTGGGACACCAYAAGACTTTTTTCAGCAGCTGGAACATACCTCATATCCCCTAGCTATTCCCTAGCCACCTTCTGTTCTCTTYCTGTTACRCCCAACCCAMAATAAGCAGTAAGAAAATCTTTAAYGGTATGTTGAGGCTAATGAATGTAATTATCAAGGCAGAGTAGCATTTATCTCCTGTAATTTATAGTTGTTTATGTACTTTGGAAATCTCTTTTAAAAAGTCAACCCTTTGCTGCTGCTGACACCTTTCCAAGCWGAATGCTATGAAGAGGTATGACCTCTTCACTTACCTCACTTCTTTAATAATGTTTAATCTTGCAAGAGAAGTTTTGCTGTTTCCACAGRAGTACATGCCTAGCAATCATTATTCCAAAAACATATCTTACTGATATAATTATTTTTACATCACAGAAGTTTAAAAATACAAGTAAAGGTCATATGCTAATTTGACATTTCAAAATCATACTCAAACCTGAAGATTCATAAAAGTAAGTTTGATTATGACACTTGATATACTCTACATATAGGAAAAGCTTACAATTACTTCTTTTTATAATGTAACTGAGTTTTTTTGCAATAAGACATAATTTTAAAAGGCTTTAAGTAGTAGAGAACACCCAGCCAAAGAAACTCTTACCATTGTCCTGCTAAAATAACAACAGATGTGTCAAACAACATACTCTCTGAAAATTCTTGAGTAATCACAGCTGTCATTTCTCCAAGCTGCCACAAGAATTTATAGCTTAAAAAAACCTTTTATTTTGTTATTGTTCTAAGTAAAAAACACACTTCACCTATTTTTTATTTGCATGTGCRATACCAGAATACAAAAGAAGAAAATCCCATTTAAAATATGGGAAACAACCTTACAATTCCTTCGGAACACTGAAGATGTGCATAATACCTAGGCTGATACTTATTAAATACACCTTTAACATTTCATTACTATCTTGTAYTCCTCCATCGTTACCTTCTCCCTTTTCCTTTCATTTCTTACCAACATTGTAAACTCTGCAGAGCAAGTTTTCTTTTTCATATGAGGCTTGACACAACAGAGGGCATGTTTCCCTCTGAGAAAGTGACATTTGTAACATAAAAGGAAACTGGATCTTAAATTGTCCTGTTGTATTAGCTAGTTTCACTCATCACTGATCTTTCAGTATRCTGCAGATTCTGCCTCAAGAAGAATCTTTTGACAGACACTGCACGATCTGATGGCTGGTTAGGAACAGCTGGGGTCTTGGACAGCTGGAAAAGTGTAAGGGGCTATCTAAATGATGAATTAAGCATAATAGGCAAATAATTATGTTTAAAAGATGACCCTATCAACTGCTAATACCACCATGAGATTTCCAAGTTAGCAGCAGGCTCTCTCCTCCTGAGAAAGGGCAATGGTTTCAGGTTGGCTGCAGGTGTGGAACACCMCTTCTGTCATATTCATAAGGTTTTCTACATGGCTAGTGCAGTGAAAAAACAGCAAACAGGCTGCCCCAGGCACTATTTTGTAACTATTTAGGACAGGATCAGGTATGACACAAGTTCCAATCTTCAACTTTTGACTTAGCCTGAGAAGCTTAGAGTCTGCCTGCACAAGTCCTCTACATACAAGCCATGCTTAGGAGGCTGGATTCCCAGGTGCTGGAAGTAGCTACTCAGCTGCTTCAGTTTAGTGGTGAATACAGCGATGGTAAGTTAACAGCTGGACTTGATCTTAGAGTTCTTTTCCAATCTTAATTGTTCTAGGATTCTAGAAAGCCACTATTTGCAAARGGACTCTACCAAAAAGACAAATTATTAAGGTCATCAATTCTTAAAGARCCTAAAGAAGCTTATTCCCTTGGAAGGGTTCTGCTGCTTAGCTCAAAGGAGAAAGGTGGTTTCCTGATTTCTAAGACTGTTCATCTTTCTTTTAGTTGTAATTAAAAAGATAATCTGGAGTTGTTCATAGCAGCGGATGTGGAACAGACAATATTGTCATTTCTTGTCCTGTTTTGTAGAGTACAAAGGGAAAACAGGATAAGTGCAGCAGTCATCATTTATTCCACGCTTGAGTCCCATACATCATTTAGTACTAGATGAGAGCATCTTGGGAGGGCAGGGGAATTMTGACTGGGAAAGCAGAAGCTCCAGGTAGGGAATGTCTTATGAAACTAAAAGCAAACAAAGAACCTTCTATCCCTTGTAGTTGAAGGTAAGATTGTTTACCTACTGATGGTTTTAAAGGCAGACTAAATAAAATCATGCAGCAAGAAATGTTTTCCCGGGTAACTACTTCCACTGTTACATTATTTACTTTTTTGAGTATATGTTAAACTGTTGGGGGAGGGAGAAAAAAAGCATTTTCCTTGTTTTATTAACTCCACTGCTCCAACAGGCAAAACATGAAACTGAACAGTAATATAGAAACTGGGTCTGCAAATAAGACACAAGTTTTTATCTTCATTTTTATTACAAAATGAAAAAATACTCAAACATTTGAAGTTTAACTTAAAAAAAATCTTCACAGCTCACCAGGCTACCWAAATGGACATGAAGGTAAAGAAGTTAGGCAATGTATTTTGCTCTCCATTATAAACAGTCCGAACTCAGRAGCCTGCCATCAAGAAAATCAGTTTGTCCAGCACCTCTGCATCTAATGCTGCAAATGAGTAAGTGGCAAAGGCCTCATTATATTTTCTTCGTATTTTTCAAAGTAAATCTAAGCACAGCAAAGGATACACAAAGTGTACCATTTTTAATTTTATTTTTTTTTAGAAAGGSATCATTTTTAGCTGAAAAATACAGCTCACTGGCATGGCTTTATAATGTTCCAAAACATAAGGAAAGAAATTTTTAAAATAAATATAATCTGTTAAAATTTCAGAATTTTTAACATGTTGAGTGATCATGTACAATGTATTCAAAAAATTAACACCATATAGACAAAGAGAGACTTGCCACCTGTTTTAAAATTATAATTTTACATAGAATATGGTCAGTCAAAAATTCATGTGCCAGTAAACATAAGCTSTGTTCCTTTTATTTTCTCTAAGGCAGACAGACACATACAAATATGTAGGAAGATACACTGCCTTCATAACTATTTTAGTTCAAGATCCATTGTTTTGCAAAAAAATCTTTAAGAAAACATGCATCATTCAGAACTGTTTACTTCCACAGACTCTTTAAAACCAATACATTTTAATTCTTTAAAAATAACTCAMGAGCTACAGTACAGCAGTAGCAATGTGCTATCAGCTCAGATTTGATAGCTGCAGTGAGAATACTTYAAAATATCATTCTTTTCTTGAGGTTTGAAAAAGAACAGGGATGAACTTATTAACATTGTTGGTAGATGAAGAATTGTTTGCACCTGGTAAGTTAACATGATAATTCTTCAAAAATCACAAGCCTATAGAATCACACAATGCTTATTCTCTAGGTTCATGTTAAACATTGACCAAGAAGGAAAACTGCAGAGTAACCAGCTCAGTTATGCCAACTTTTTACCAGTTCACTGGGTGGTCAAATATGATTTTGGGGTGGCTGACCACCAGAAACAACCAAAGAAACCCCTGAGACAGAAGAACACGTGCACAAAGGGGAGCRAATATAGGTTAATGATTTKGGGGAAATTATTATCATCTGTATATTATTCAGAGAGGTCAATTAATATGTATGTAAAATACAGCATTTAAATAGGAGCTTTCTCTGTAATCAGCATACACAAGATTTCAGAGGAGATACTCCCTCATGCATCCAGCCAAACAAAGAATGYCTGCTTCTTAATGCTACACTGCTCTTAAGGAGTTTTATCTTTACTGATTTTTGGTAACAACATCACTATTCAAATATGTTCAGATCATCAAAAAAAGGGACCACCTTGCACAGACAGGTGATAGTATTAAACAGATASCCTATCACTTAAAGAATCCTAACTAAAATGCAATTGGTTTTATTTCTGTTACCTTTAGGTGCACCATCAGTAATAAAGTTAAGTTCAAGAGCCCCTTGGGAAGATTTGGAATTTCAGAAGGTATAGGTATCTAAGACCCAGCTCAGTTTTCATTCTGCAGAGGAGTGAAATAATCAATGTGCTGAAACTTCAAGACCTCATTTCCCCAGCTGGTCCAGCMAGGCTGTAGGTTGCGAGCAAACAACTCCAAGCATTCTGCATCTGGCTTGATAAACTCTGCCAGAACTGCTGTGCAAGAGAAAAAAAAAGAAGACAACAACAATGACAATGGTACAAATAACAATAGTAAACAAGTCAAACCTCCCCCTGTGATGCTAGCAGATGAAGAAATGGATGTTTCATTAAAAAAGGGAGAGACAGCAAATTAATTTCAGAAGTTTCATCAAACAGCTGGACTATTTATAGTGAGAAAGTAATTTTAAATAAGTGCCCTTGAGATTCTGAACAATACTGTCAAGGCTTTCAATAGCCTTGATTTATTGGTTTTCATTTAGAGAAAGGGAAGGAGGATTTATTTCAGCCTCTACATAGATGAGTTCTGAATTTTTTACTAATATCAAGCAAACAACTCCTAAAGCCTCACTTAGCTCCAATAACATGGGGGCAATASTTCTAAATATAAATAAATAAATAAAACCTTTTCTTAATTAAGACCAYACTCTTTTCCTCTGTACCTCAAAGGGGATAAAAGTATTTTTATAATGACAACTGTTAAAAGACAAAATAAGAAACACCAGTTAAACAATGACAGCACTAAAAGCGCTATAAAAATGCAGGAACTATTTTTTACCCCAATATCAACCTGGCAGCTGAAGAGATATTTCTATAACTGTTAGTGTTATTCAGTAACATAAATCTCAAATTTCTTACACAGTTAGACATTTTTACTGCCTACACCCAAATATAAAGATGCCTGTCATTAACATCAACTGTGTCACTGATCATGACTGGTATTCTTGGAGTGATAGAAAAAGATCTTGCATTTTGCTTGAAAAGTATTATTGCAAAGAGTTTATTGTTAAATGTGTTATTTGTCATACAGAGCCATTTAGTCTGTGGCTGGTTCAAGCAACTCCTTAACGAGGTTTCATGAAATGACTACAAAGACATTACTGTGTACAAAAAACACGCATGAGAAAAGCAAAGGTTTAAGGAGCACCCAACACAGAGAAGGCAAAAAKATTGAAAAAATTATCAATGCTAAAAATTGCATGTGAAGCTTTTTGTTTTGTTGCTGAAGATAAAAGAAGAAMTATTATGGAAACATATCCCTTTCCAAAGGATACACTGGTCACTCTTAGATCAGATCTGCCAGAGATTTCTGAATCTCTGTYACTTAAAAATACAGCTCATAAATCTGAGATTTTGCTGCTTCACTCACTCTCTTCAGATATGATCACTGCAGAAAGCAAAAACACATCCAGTCAGCATACACCCAAGTATGAGAGGAAATGTGGGKTTTTTTGGTTTTTTTTTTTTTTGGTGCAACCCAAGTACTGACTTTTTGCATCAAGTTTGCCAGTCACAGATGCCCTATGTGAGACTCCAGCTGATCAGGTCATGGATTGCAGAAAGATGAGCACCCACTTCACTTTCTAGTGTTAGCCAACCCCACATGCATTTCTTACCTACATGATCACCTCTTCCAAAGCTCCAATATATTAAAAACTTTCCTGTAAATATTTTTAATGGGTGTTTCCAGGCTTTATTGTATTTTGGCATGGCATAAAAATCTATTTGYCTTCTCCCAATCTTCAACAAATGTCACATGAATGTCTCAGATGGGTTATCATCAAGGCAGCTTTTAATCTAAAAAATACTGCTACCAGAAGGAATCTCATTCCAAAAACCTGCTTCTTTTAGAGGCAAGATAAAATGTTTAAACAAATCTAGCATTTGCAGAGAAGAGTCTGGGAAGTTTAGAGGAAAATGTACATTCTGACAGAAAACTCACGCACTGTTTGGTGTCATGGGAGTTCATCTAATTAGACACCACTTATGAGTAGTGCCTTAATAGCATTTTGCAAAGCCRTCATAATAAAAAAAGTGGTAAAATTTATTGTTCTTTTCACAGCTCCATTAAGATAAGAATTTCTTGCACATAATTTGCTGACAATTTGATCAGAGGGYTGAAGCAACTCTCCTARGAGGACAAGCTGAGAGTTGGGGTTGTTCATCTCGGAGATGAGAAGGCTCCAGGGACACTTTATTRTGGCTTTTCAATACTTAAATGGGGCCCATAAGAAAGAAAGCAACAGCCTTATTTTAGCAGGCCCTGCAGCAATAGGACAAGAGATAAAGGTTTTAAACTAAAATAGGATCAATTCAATTGTTTRCAATGAAGGTGCTGAAACACTGAACAGATTGCCCAGAAAGGTGGTAGATCTTAAAAGTCGTAAGTTAAAAATGTCATCATAGCACTAGGTTCAGTAATCAAAAGCAGTTTTAATAGGCACCAAAAACTTACATGCCTAAAAGAAGAAATTTGAAAACCACACTTCAGAGATTTAACCAACCTCAAAGACTGGTTTACCAGAAAGCAAAAAAGGGGTAGCCAAGAAACTGATCAGTTCAGCAGATGCAAGAAACACATGTCAGTCTTTGTAACAATTTAAAAAGGAAGTTGCAGGAATCTCCCCCTCTCCTTCTGGCAGAGACAGCATCTTTTCAAACTTAGAAGACTTTTTTTGAAAAAGACACATATTACATCTAATTTGAGATCACATTATAGTATGATTCTTCATTGCTAGGTTGTAGGCATTTACATAATCACATCAGGCAATAACTTGCACTGCAATKAAATTACCATATCAAAAGAACTGAATTTTGTTGGCTTAAAATTTCATTACATTGGTTTCCTTAAAATASGAAAAATCAGTGTTCAAGTTACAACTTAGGTCTTCTTTGTTAGACCTTTACATCACCAGTAGGCTGTCTTAACACACATGGACCTGATCTGCAGCCCTCAAGCAAACCCTTGGGGTTTTTTCCTCTGAAAACAGCTTAGAGGAGTTCCATCAGTAGAAAAATTAAGTATTGAGTTTTTCTGCCACAGGAACAGATTGAAAAACAAAAGCCAGCACACAATTACTTCTATCCACTTACAGATACCACTGACAGGAAGYAGGTTAAATGATGATAAACAGCCTATTCTTTATCCACTTGCAGGTGTCACAAACACTATGACAGAACTCAGGTACTTATACTTGAGCAGCTAGTGCCCTAAGACACAMGAAGAAAGCACAAAGCCAGCTGGCAGACACAACAGTTCCAGAAAACCCATTTCATTCTAAAGCATAATCCAGTGGTCAGGCAGGACACTTGCCACACCTGCATACTCTTAATCCCAAACATGTATTCAAGATGCATGCTCCTAAAAATGTTTAAATGAGCAAAAGACAGAATAATCTTTGAAACAAACAACAGTTTCTCCTTATTGTTTGAACTCYACTGCCTGAAAAGCAAATTCTGCATCGACAAATTGAATGTATAAAGTGAAAATAACTGTCTGCTTCCTCACTGCCTGATTGGTGAGCCATGCAAAGCACAAAGCACACAAGTTACCCCAGTTTAAAATAACCCTTCAAAAGAGTTCGCAATGTAGAGGTCCTTATTGTCCAATYTGTCTAAACCCTGAACAGAGCAGGACCAGAAAACAATGTGAAATCCATTTCAAAGATGGCTTTACAGCACTGCATCTTTCCTGAACCTAAAGTTAAACCTAGATGCTGATGCACCTATCAATTAATCTTACAGCAAGAGCTCACAAGGCACGTAAGAAAACAAAAGGCATTTACTTTTTTTAGTTCCAAGAAAACCTTTATAACACGGCCTAATAAGCCATCATTGCTACAAGAGGAGGGAGTCCCCATGACTTCTCATTGCATGGTTCTGCTGAATATATGCAAATTGGTTAGCACATAGCCAAGAATTAATTCCAGTGGTTTCAGGCAAACTCCTACACAACAGTATTATTTTCTAACAATAAATGCATAAACCTAAAAACTGGAAGAGCAATGACTATAACAAGAAGAATCTATAAYGCAGGAAAAGGAAAAAAGGTGATATGAAGTTATGTAGAACTTCCTACAGATCTGTAACAGAGTATCTATTGTGCTCTCTAAGAGCAACATTGAATTGGATTAGGAAGAAAACCTGCTGTTATTTGAATCAAAACCTGGAGTAATAAAATTTGATTTTAACACATTTGCATAAAGCAGCTTAAGTACATTTACAATGACATATTAGAGCTCTAAGCATTGAACACAGCACATGCATCACCAAAAACCCCTACAGTTGCAATTTCACGGTTAAATGCACTGTAGGAACACAAACATCTCTTTTTGATGGCTTACTTTAATTTACATCTTTCTCTTCCCCCAGAGAGATAAACTCTTATAATCAGTCATTAAGTGGCTACATATGTACCAACATACAACCTTTATTGTTGTAATAAGAAACTAAGTGCCAGACAGCATTAGTAAATACTAATATTTTTGGCTTTGTTACTACTTAAACAAAGCATAAAGAATGTGTGTGACTCATCAAGTGTCCTTCTCCCCCCTTGCCAAATCTCTGCTTCTCTTCAAATTTCTTCTGAACCTCTCTAGGATGTAGCTCAGCTGCTCTCTACTGGCTGCTTGAGAATATTGCCTGGTCATGAAAGCAACCCCTTGTACAGCACAGAAGTCAAAACATCAGCACTCAGCTTTTGCTTTATGGTCTACCTTTTCATTACRTAACCACATTCTGCACAGATCTGCCAAAAAATTGTAGGATATACGTAGGATTTACACAAAGAGATTTTAAATCATTCATATTGCTTCACAGCATGTTCACATTTTCAAAGAGAAACATAAATGCTGCACAATGGTATCAAATCCCATCACTCAAGTGAAGACTCAAGAAATACGCACAAGAAATTAGCAAAGACAGTTTCTTTCCAAGTCCACTCAGGGTTATAGTTTATAAAGTATTCTCCAATATGGTTTCTAGATTCTGCCCTACAAAATAATTGTTCCAAGGACCATGGTTGCACTAAAATTTTCTATAATACATCCAAACTGCTGGTTTGCACCCTTGGATACCTCACAAGTTTCCTGTTTGTGTCCAAGTTTGCTGCTAAGTATTGGCTTGCTAAAAGGACCCTAGGTGACAGCCTCATAAATAACCACCTCACTGTTCATTAGTTTAAATCAACACATATACCTCCTGCTGTAACCCTAATTCTTAAAGATATGACTTCAGGATTGCAAAAAGATCCTCCCAGAACTGCCCTCTTTTTTTTCTATTTTTAGCTAACCAAAGTATGTCATTTCTACTAGCTTTTTAACAGGTGTGTGTGTGTATGTATATATATGGTAATTTAATAAATGCAAGCCCCCAAACACAGATTTTAGAGCATCCCTGGAGGTACAACAATTGCTCAGATCAACARTAGTTCTACCTCTTGGGAAGAGAAAAAGGAAAGCATATCAATGAAGCGAAGTGTGACATCTCTCCTTTCCAAGAGCATTGAACATTTCTTCTACCTGCCTCTTCTGATGTGAATACAAAACACCTCGAATATTTGCAGACTCTTCAGCTTCCCCCTTGGTGGAGGATGAAATCGTTTTTGTGAGAGGCATTAAAAATATTTCTTACCACAGTCTTGTAAGGTTCTAAGGTGCAGTCATAATGAAAGTAGTACCACTTCCTTTTGATGAAATTAGTCAAAGTGCTCCAGAACAATTCTTTRGACTAACTCTAAAGAGTTGAATTTATACCCACACTAATTGGCTGGCTGGAATTACTGCATCARTTTCAGTGAGTGAAATATAACCCCTCAGAAACAAGCAGGGCATGCCTTATTTGTTGCCTCTTATTAGCAGTCTTAAAATAATTAAGTTTTTGGATTTTAAGGCATATTTTACTGCAGGCATATAATCAATTCATGCAGATATGTAAACATCTATTTCAGGATGAAATAATAAAGAAAGAGGGATCTGCTTTCCTATTCCCAAAGTTCTCTCCCTCACAAGGTACTTTAGGTCATTTGTGACAACTTCATATATGAAGTATTTGTAAAACTGTTTCTGCATTACTTAAAAGAATAAATTTTAAAAAGGAAACATTTTTTCCTACATATCTACCCAAAATGGTCACACAATAATACTTGAAGTTCTAGTTTTCTTTTTTGGAGACCAAGACTGAGGTGCTTCAGAATACTTTCAGAAATGTTGAGGAACCACAAGTTCTGCTGAGTAAAATTGCTATGCAAATGGGATATCATGGCATCCCAGAATGAGATGTTCAAGTCCACTGTGCTACAGAAACATTAAGCAAAAAAACCAAAACGTACCAGCAAGAGGAGGTTTATGTGAATGCAGACTACAGGGTATGCTGACAATTAACTGATGCTCTGGAAYTGGAAGAATATCTTCAGATTTCCTGTCACAGAAATCAGAAAAGAAACATGAGAATGAATCCTACCCARTGTGATGCTACAGCTCTTGCAGAGCTACTTCAGATGGGAGGTAACACACAGAATGTTTACTCACAAACTTCAGGGAAGTTCAAGGGAAGTTAAATGTTGCTCACACGTAACACATAAAATGACAGTTTATGAAATCATTGAAGCTTTAGACAAAACATGGTTAACAATAGCCAAGCCAAGCCACTGAGAACATCCCCAAAATGGCATTAGCCTGTGCCAAGGACTCATGGCCCAAGAGAACCTGTCAGCAAAGGAAGTCCTGTCCACGAGGCTTTTGTCCAAGACAGTTCCCCAAGACAGCAGAGGCAAGGAGAGGGGGTTCCATTCTTTAATCTCACTATGGCACTCTCTTATTCCAAAGCTAATAAGGCTATCTTTAGATCCACAATCAGCCAAGAGATTTTGGRACATTATACTGCATTATGAGTAAGTGATACATACAAAGAAAAGTCTAGCAGCTGCAAAAAAAAAGACATTTACCATAAATATCCTGACATACCTTAAAGCTTCCTTTTCATCTCCTTGAACTCTACCCAATACAAGAACTTCATAGGGTTTTTTGTGCAAAGAATCCAAAGGCAATACAAATTCTCCAGCTGTAGTAATCTGACACAAGAGAGTTAAAAATATACAGAAGATTTTAATATCCAATATTTTCCCAAGACCTTTTCCTTTATAAAAAGCAGAATACTGATGATATCACAGCTTTCAAATACAGAAACACATAATAGTAAATAAACAAATTAGAAGAACATKAAGAGTCATAGTGCAAGTCTTCTCAGTCTCCAGGAAAAAAACAAAACAAGTTGAGAACTTACTTTTACCCAGTGCCACTCAGCAAGTGTTTTCACCGACCAGTGAGGATAAAGTTCATCCTTAACAAAACATAAGTGCTTCTGTCTATTAGTCACCCATGTGACCACAAGACAATTTGGAGCAGCTAGTGCTGGTACAGGAATCTGCTTGATTTGCCACAAAGACAAGTGGCTGTACCTATGCCAATACAGTGAAAAAGCAAATTAGCATATACCAACCATAAAGAATTGCAAAGCAACACAAATGGATAAAAAAAATTACACAGACCAGTCACTTTAAGAATTATCTCCTGACAATCTAAATCATAAAAACAGTTCAATACTGACACCCAGTGGACAATTCTGAGAGATTTTATATAAAAATCATTAGTGTATGTACATAAACTTTACTGAGCAGAACCTTAAACTATGTGTTTCCACTATCCCTCGAAATAAAGCACTATGAGATGTGAATCTGAAGAAGTTTAGAAGCCCATGTTTCATTTAAGAACTATCAGATGTAATTCAATATTCTCATCTTTGTGCCAGAACAAAGCTATTTAGTGAACAGTAGCTTCTAAGGCAATGTAATACTATTCGTGTCTTATAATAAACTCTCTACTGAATGAAAATGATGAGACACTTGCAAGGGCAACACTAATTTGAATGACAAGTTAAGAGGTCATAAAAGACARTAATTTCTCCAATTATTTTCAGAAGTTGTTCATTTTTTTAAATTATCAGCCACAGTAGAAGTTCTCTAAGTTATCCATTGTGCACTTTTCTGAGCTAACTGAATGCAACACCAGTGAATCAAGGATGCTTTCCAGATCCTGTCCTGTTCTACCATTTTTTTCCATGATGCAATTCTACATTATTAATAAACTGCAGTTTGTGGAACCTACACATTGCAGCACCAGAAATACTGGCACACAGCCCAATGAAAATCAGCAGCCACTATGTGATGAGCCAGGACCCTACACAATGCCACAGTGAGAAACAGTAAACAAGGATAAAATCCAAAATACTTCCTGGACCAGACTGTCCAGAGGAAAGAAGATTCATCCAGATGAGAAATGCTTCACAATGATTAACTAACTTATGCTAATAACTACAATTCTTCTCTGAGTACCTTATGTACTCAAGAAAGACATTTGAATAAGAGTGTCTAGAGATTTCTACTCATCAGTCTCTGCATCTTCAAACTATGTCTTATTAACAAGTTTCAAAAGCTGCAGAGAACTTTATTCTAAAAAGGTGTAATGCCATATTTCCTGTCTACCCTTCTTTCAAAGAGATACCATTCTGTTGTAGTCAAGAGGACTCCACTGGCATAAACATGATGTTACTCAGCAATGAAGGAAGCCCATAAAAATTTAAGTTAATGATTTCATAAACTGCAGTACTCTAGAGTTCCTACTGCACTAGAGGATTTTACTGCTGCATTATCGCATTCTTCTAAACATTAGACTGAAGCTTAAGCTACACCTCAAATTAAATAAAAATCCACTCAAGCTTCTGAGCAAGATTTCAGCCCTGGAAATACACATTTATCTAGCTTTATGCCCACGGAAGTAACCCTATTAATTACAAACTAATATCTGCATGATCTGGGCCTAACAAAACAGCTGAATCCATACTTTGTTTGTAAAGGACTAACATTCACCAGCTAGATAATTTAAGATCTACTCTTGCAAATATTTTGTATGCCAAGTATCTAACACATTTCAGTGAAATACCCMACACAATCCATAGATTTGAAGGTAAGCATGTGTCAAGATATTTACAAGKTTAAGCTACAGTCTCACAGTTATAGTGGTCCTGGATTGGATCAATACATTAAAATGTTAATTACCTTTTATAAGCTATGATGACAAAGTTTGTTTGATTTTACTATAAAACGTACCTGTTACTCCTTTTAACAGACTTGTTCTCCCACGGTGGATCAATCACAATTACATCATATTTTTTCTTGYCTGGCAAGTGAAATTAAAGGAAAAAAAAAAAAAGCCAGTAAATTAGCTCCAAAAAATATCTGTGAGTTAAAACAGATATACAGCAAAACTGCACATTTCTTCTGTTCTTTCCAAATAAGAAGTTAAAATACTTTTGACATGCTTATTTTAATTCAGAAAATCATATCCAGAAAATTTAGTATTTTTAGGCTGATTACCTAAGGAAAGGATTTGTATGTTATCTGTGTCAGATCCCTCCAAGAAATTTTGAGTATCATTAGGACTATCAGGAAAAAAAAAAAAAGGATAGTAGCAGAGTGCAAGTCTCAACAATAAAAATTTTTCCAAGTTTCCCAAGAGAAACTATGTAATAAGGCACCCAGCTGAGTGAAAAGCTACAGCCCTGAATGCAAGATTCCTGTCCTGTTTGATCTTTTATCAGGCCAGCAGGAACATGTAGAGCTTCAAGCCAGCCCTAGAAAACTCTTTTCCACTGCTGGAGGTCAAGAGAGACAGATAGCTAGACATAGTGTATAAACTGAGAATCAATGAACAAGAGTAAAAGAACTGAAAGAGTTTTCATGGGAGAAGCTGAGTTTACTTTAGCTGGAGGATAGAAAATACAGAACACATGCATGAAGAAACAGAACTCCTCGATTTTATTTCTCCAGAGAATGTGTTTGTTCTTTCATTGAGTCTGATGTTAAGCAGCTTAGTATTTGATGTTTATGAATGTGATTACTAAATCTTGTTCATTTAACACTGGAGGTGTTATCCTTTACAATGGACTGACCAGCAAGAATTACTTCTCTTTTGGCAGGTGAAAGGGCAGAAGAAAAGTCATAATTAAAATGGACAGGAGACCTACTCCGAAAAGGAGTCTACAGTCAGGGCATTATGTTAACATTCGCTGCTGTTTATTACAAAAAAAAAGCATTTGCTCAGATTTCTTGGACTGCTCTGTAACTCCTTGGAGAATCCTATATGCTCAACTGTGCAGAATGGTAGCAGAGTGACAATAATCTTCTTTATTTCCTACAGATGAAACCAGCTAACCACCTAGATTCTGGACTTCAAATGCAAAATTATTATTTAGATACTAAGATTCTACCTCCTGATTATCTTCTCAATAAAAAATACAATTTAAAAAATGTAACGTCTAAGTTACATATCCTCCCTCTTTTCTCATGTGCAATTAAAAAAAATCTCAAAGTACTGATTAGTGGGTAGAACAGCTCTTGCTCACAGGCAACATCTTTCCTGTAAGACTGTCTGACAAAGCCTAGATGTGACTGATAGTAATAAAATAATAGTAATAATGAAGGCTAATTTGAAAGCTAATGGAATAGCACTGAAGACTGATGCATGCTGTCAGCTTAGGGCTGGGAACAGTGGTTTCAATAGCTTTTTGATCTGTTTTTACAGAGGACTTGTTTATTCTAAAATCCCCCCATTCCCCTGTCACTGACTTTTGCATAAGCCAGTATTTTCAGCTGTGAAACACAGCAGCTGAAAAGTCAAGTCATGCATGCTACTTGTGGTCTTGCTAAAGTGGTGTTGCCCTCCAGCTGGGTGCAACAGCCTCTCAAACTGTTATCCTATCTGGGGGATACTGGGCTTTGCTCCACAAGCAGTTTACTCCAATCTAAAAAGACCCTTCCACTGAACAGGAGGATTCTGTAAGTGACCATTTGCTTTAAGGTGCATTATCTCATCCCTCCTCCACGGTCTAATCTAGCTAAAAATGAAGACAGCAGCACCACCACTTCAGCAGCAGCATGGACCCACCTATGCTAAAGGCTCATCCTGTGGAACAGGGGCCCAGCAGAACAGCTAGTCCCAATTCAATGTGTTTACATAACTTCTAAGCTGTCAGTGGCTCAGAACACACTCACAAACTGTTGTATCTTGGCTGAGATTTTTTTAAAGGAGCCTCCTGGAGACAAATAATTCCCTCATGACACGATTTTCTAACCACTCCAGATTCCTTGGAAAGTCCTTATATATTTTCACAAAGTTAGAAATACCACCTTGAAAGCCTGAAGCAGCATTTGCTATCAGTGTGATGCTGTATGTTAAAATCTGTTCATTGAGTCAACTTGACATTAACTGCCCTTCTTGGTTAGGAGAAAAGGGGCAAATTCTAACACCTTAAAGATACTTACAGTTTAGCAGGGGCTGTAAACATGAAATATCAGATAAGAGAAAACTGCTTTTTGGTGGTATCAAGTATTTCTGCCCCATTAACATAATTATCTTCGCACAGTTTGAGCTGTTTTCCACAACACACGAAAGCAGGTCTTGCTCTGCACTGGAGGTTTCCTCCTCTAGCACACATACAGCTTGACAGTCACTTTCATCCGCAGCTGGAAACTGCTTTGCCATTTCACATAATTCAGCCAACCCACAGACAATGTGTTGAGGAACATTATTCTTCCTGCAACTGAGTTTTGCAGTAGTATGGTGAAGAAAACCACTTTTGAGTCCCTCTTGGACTAAATGCCAAGTGCCTTCCCAAATGAGCTTCCTCACCTGTATGGTCACAAAAAAACAAAACCAAAACACACACACACACACACACAAAAAAAAAAAAAAAAAAAAAAAAGAAAAATTTAAAAAGCTCTTTCACATATCTTGAAATTGACCAGCGAATGCAACTGAAATCAAAATATTTTCAATCAGCAGGCAGGGAAAAGGATCCTAGCCAATTACTGAGATCATTGGCTCAAAAGCTACAAAGGCATGATAATAAGGTGTGTGTCTTGGTCTAATCCCAGCTGGCAACCAAGTACCACACAGCCATTCACTCACACTGCATGCCTCCCACTCCCTGGTGGGGAGAAGAATCCAAGGAAAAAAACAATCCTCATGGGCTACTATAAGAACAGTTTAAAAATGGAAATAAAATAAATTATTATGATTATTTTTGTTATTTAAAAACGAGAGATAGAGAGAGAAATATGACCCAAGAGAAACAATTGATGCACAATACAATTGCTCACCACCTACTGTCTGATACCCAGCCAATCCTTTAGTAGCAAATCCATGGCTCCTGGCCAACTCCCATCATTTATATAGTGAGCATGACATCCTAGGCATGGAATAACCCCTTGGCAAATTCGGGTCACCTGTCCTGCCATGTTCCCTCCCAGCTTCCTTTGCGCACCTGCTCGCTGGCAGAGCACAGGAAACTGAAAACCCCTTGACTTAGGGTAAGCACTGCTTATGTTYGAATTGTTGCTGTCAACATTATCCTCATTCTAAACCCAAAATGAGAATCTTTGCTGTTTTCTAATCTGTCCTGACCAAACTGAAAAGGACAAAGCAGCTGCAGCTGTGTGCACACATTTGGGCAACACATCTACCTTTAGCTTCCAATATGTGGACTCTGGGGCTTTTTAAAAAACCTTCATTTTTCATTTGGAGCATTCCCACTCCATCAACTCTGCATTAGCTGTCCAGCTATCAAGCAGAAAACTAACTCTATCCCAGCCAAAACCAGGACACCATGCTAACTTCTGCTGATGGTTTTCATTTTTTGGTAAAGTTACAATAATTAGAAAGCTGAAGAAAGAAAGAGCAAGAAACTACTGAATAAAACATTCCAGACAACAGACGTGGAATATAATTGTTTCAACCAAACACAAATCTCAAAGCAATTATCTGAAGTTTAATTTAAAATTCTAATTTAATTTCAAGTTACTGTGCCCATGAATTTAATTGAAATGTGTACTGGGATCTAAAAATCAGTCACTTTGCACATTTCAATTCACTTCATAAAACAACAGTTTATGCATTTTACAGTTATACAGAAGTACAATCAGTAAATCAAATTAAAGTATCAGATTTTGATTTTTGCAACTTTTTAAAGTGGAAAATCTCTCAAATAGCCTTTAGTCAGTCCAGGATGACATGATTCTTGGATCTATATACACTGTCATTCACTTCAAAACCTTCCCTTCACAAAATTTAGAGACCTGTTTTATTTCTAAATCATTGAGCCTTTATGAGTTTTTATTGTCAGTGAGGTGGATTTATCCATTTGTCCATTGTCAGTTACAGTGGCTTTATTGAAGGTTTCAAATACATAGCATGGTTTCAAAAGCTTCTGATTACAGAATCTTAAAGATTACAAGAGGGTTTTACAAAATAAGCTTCATTCCAATTCCCAGATTAGTGGCAGGGTAAGAAAAAGATTTTTTATCATTTTAATAGTGCCACCTCCAGATCAGAGAGTACAGAGTCATAGATTTTTAATACCTAGGTTTGTGATAAGAGAAGTTCATAATGCTTCAACAGAATTACTAAACATAGTTTTAGAAACTACACCTTCTTACATGCATGTGTTAACTTACAGGTGGACAAAGCGGACAAAGTCTCTTGACTATAAAGCAATCAATACAGGAGTTTTAACAAATGGCTGCTGAAGCAATTTAGCATATTTTGTACTGTTCCCTATGTTGACACGGACTGAAATTCATAAATAGATTCAACTGAAATTCATAGATTCACTTGCAGAAAAAAAATTGGGGCTGTTTGGGTATATTTTTAACCAGTCTACAGATATAAATAAGAGTCAAAATAATCTGGGTTGACTTGCGGAGTTATAACCTTTAACAACACAAATACAGTAAAAGCCCAATACTTTCTAATCTGTGAATGATTTAAGAGGCTAACTGGGATCACAGATTTTTCCAAACTCTGTCTTTTCCACATATTCACCAAATATCATTTGAAGTTACACAAGCCTCCAAGACATCAAACTTCTTTTCTTCATTTCTTTCCTTAGTTCTACTGTTGAATGATTTCATTTTAGCCTTAACGTTCTCATACTCATGTTGACACTGAACTTCAAACTTTTCTCCTTTAAGGTGATTCTGCACATGCACAAAAATAATCACAGGATCTCTACACTGTACCAGCAAGCTGTACATGTTTACTACAAGACTGTTGTCAAGTAAAAGAAAAAAAGCATAGTCATCTAAATGTAGTTCAAGCGGAACAGATTTAAGCAAAAAGCTCAATATGACTAAAACCTTTGTCAAAGGAAAGAAAGCACGTGTAGCTCCTAGTTCAAGTTCACTATTTGGGAAAGCATTAAGAACACATCTAACATTACCTACAGATTGCATTTCTACAATTCACGATTATGCTTCAGTTTAATTCAGTTGTACCTTCACCAGTACATCAATGACATAAGCATACACACTTGAACTCCAATTCACTCATAATGCTTTCTCTAACATTTTATATTGTCGTTTAGTGGGACAATATAAAATGTTAGGGAAAGATTAATTTTTTTTCAACTGCATAATAAGATATTTTGAAGCACATTTGGTCACAAAAGCGTTGAGTAACTCCAGCACAGTGTCCTGAAACAATGAGGAGCTGATCTTCAGAACAGGTTACGCTGCCAATTTCAAATCAGTCACTTACTAATATTCAACTCATCACAACATAATGTTCAGTTGTCTGTAACAGTCCAAGTTACTTTGTGAATGCAGCTTCCAGCTCTTTGTAATGTCTCACGTCCAACTTCACATGTATCTACATACAAGATCTACTCTGTAAGCACAGATTCAAATAAGGATTGGAGAGATTGACCTTCCTTTCCCTTTCTTTCTTTGCACCAATGGAACAATCTACAAAAACACAACTTATTTGCAACCATGCCCTCCACTTTGCAGACCCCCAAAGTCAAGCAGCTTGTACTTGCAAAATGTATGTTTTTTCCAACTTACCTTTGAATGGTATTCCAAAGCATCCAGTTCACCTTGGTTGAATGCACATTTCCTTTTACGTTTCTGCAGAATTAGCAAAAAACAACAACAAAAATAATCCATATCATTTCCGAAGGGGGAAAAATCAAACATACCTGAACTACAACTTAATTCTTTAAAACCAGAGGAAATTTCCATCTCTTTTTGTATCACAAGTACAAATCAAATAAGCAAAAAGATCTGAAAATACCTAACCTGCTGAAGGCATTCACAAGACACACAGGCTTTAAGCTGTTTTAAACTATTCATGGCACTAGGACCTATTACCTAGGAAGGTACCTAGTGCACAGTTTGTGCTCATGCCTCCTTTGGGCCCAGACTAAAAGTTTCAGCTGCCAAGTGCAGTTTACCAATGAAAGAAAAAAAATTAACTATGTCTTCATGATTATATTTACTGGTTTAGACCAGTGACTTATTTTCTTTTGTCCATATGGAACAGCACTGAACAACACTGAAAGAAAATTCATACTGTCCTTCCCAACTCACTAATCTGCACAATCTCAAGAGCTACCATAGTTTCAGGCTGTGTACCTSACCACAGCCAGTGTCAGGAGATTTCAGGAGCAATCCACTGCTTATGAGACATAGAATGTACATTATTGACATCAGGGACACAAGAATATCCTCAATATTCCTGCTCTTCTACGCTATGTCAAAAGACTGAGGTATGCAAAACACTATTAGTAGTATATTATTTATCAAGGGATTACTGTAATTTACTGTCTTACAGAGAACGTACCTTCCTAGTGGTGGCAAGAGAATCTCCAGTGTCACTCTTTGGTCCTTCTTGGTATTCCTCTCTGTTGCTGTTGGCCTTTATTTCTGTCAGACTCACCTCAGGGCATCCCTGACACAGCTGCTCCCCAGGAGCTGCAGCTATATGGGGCTTAGAAATATCAAAGAACTCCTCCCGAAACACATATCTTATTTTTGCTCTTTTACCTTCTGTTTCTATGGCATCTCCAGGACCATAAGGAAGACCATCACTCGATGAGGGGGTGGCAGCAAAAGTAGAAGTACTGTGACAGTCTTCAGTAGATGTGACAGAAGTGTTGCAAGTGACACCACCAGGGTGTGCAAAGGAGTCACAGATCTCATAGCCACACTGGTTGATGAAAGAGAGATGATCCACAAGCCAGCCCGCTGTCAGACGATGTACCACAGACATCATAAGTCCCCTTTTCAGGATGAAATATCAGCTCCCGGAAACCACAGCCTTCAGCAACCACCCGTACTTCCTGAAGCAACCTCCTCCTGCGGGAATTTTTATAAGAATTCACTTTACAGTATTATCACTGTTTAATAAATTAGCACCTACCTTCTGACAGACACTTCCATGCACACACAGAGCACACTGCTGAAACTTCTGACTTCGGCTGGTTTCTCCATTATGTTCATCCCTATACCACTACTTTTTCTGTACTAACCAAATTTTATATGACTTTTCATACTTTTATACAATGTGCACTTACGGTATGCTCTTTTTAACAGTCAGAAAGCAGCTTTATAACATCGATTATATCTGAGACTATAGGATACGTGTGTATATCTACACATTGTATATACACGACATATATAAAAATTTACACTACATATCGACTATATATGTTACACATATGCTRTACAGACTACATATATACTATATATATACACACGTACGCCATATATATTCACACATAAGCACACATATATATCCATATATACACACAAATACATGCTATTTACATATGCATACACTGTATCTACACACGGATATACAGATCCTATATACATATAGAGACACGRATCACTATGACGGCACCCGGGAGCAGTAATACAGGCACAAGGGCAGGGGCAGCCGCWGCTGCTGAGACCAGAGGCCCAGCCCCATCCCCACGGGCACACAGGGACCGAGAGCTCGGGTTTCTGCCCAGGAAATTTCTCGGCGGCTGGAGAAAAGCCCGGGCCCGGCCGTCCGGCACGCACTCACCGCGGGGGCCGCCATGTCGCTGTACGGCCATGGCCCCTCCCTCGAGCCTTTCCGGCGTTTGGGATCCTCCTCCCTTCTACTCCCTCCTCCCTTCTACTCCCTCCTCCCTTCTATTCCCACCGCCCCTCCTCGCCGCTGCTCCCCTGCTGGCCGCGGTGCCCCGCCCGCGGCCCGGCCGTGACGCAGTTCCGTGTGACGCTCTGGGGGACGTCCGGGCGGGCGGATTTGAAATTGCGAGGAGGCGGCGGCGGCGCTGGCGGTAACGGCAGGGCGGGGAGCGGCGGGGCAGTGGCAGCAGCGCCCTCAACCACGGCGACAAGCGTCCGTACGGCGTCGGTGAGTCCCGGGCTGGCCTCGCTGCTGAGTCCCCCGGTCGCCTTCGGTACGTGGTCTCAGGGCGAGCGGGCGGAGCTGCGCCCAGCTCTGCCACTCTCCTATGCGTTTTTTGTGTATGTGGGGTTTTGTTTTGGTTTTTTTTTTCTCCCTGCTGGCGTGTTGGCTCTGGCAACCTGCTCTTAAATCTCTGCTCAAACTCTGCTCTTAACAGTGTCTCGGTTTATACCGGCAGCACTGTGGCCAGTAGGAGCAGGGCACTGACAAGTCGCCCTGTACGCGGCAGTGCTGAGGCCGCACCTCAAGTGCTGTGGCCGGTTCCGGGCCCCGCAGTTCAGCAAGGACAGTGAGGGGCTGGAGCGTGTCCAGAGACGGGCAACAGAGCAGGGGAAGGGTCTGGAGTTCATGTCCCATGAGGAGTGGCTGAGGGGGCTGGGGGTGTTTAGCCTGGAGAAAAGGAGGCTCTGGGGAAGCTCATCACTCTGGAACCACCTGAGAGGAGGGTGTAGCCAGATGGGGGTCGGCCTCTTCTCCCGAGCAGCAAGCGAGAGGACACAGTCTCAAACTGCGCCAGGCTTTGGTGGGACAGAAAATCYTCTGCAGGGAAGGCGATTATACACTGGAATGGACTGATGTAGTGGATGCGTGTGTTAAGCTTGCTTAAACACCCACCACGCCTGCSCAGGGAGTCAGTGTCCCTGGGAGGTGTTTAAGGAGAGGCTGGATTTAGCACTTAGTGCTATAGTCTAGCTCACAGGGTGGTGTTGGATCTTAAGTTGCGCTAGTTGATCTCACAGGTCTTTTCCAGCCTAAYTGATTCTGTTATTCTAGAAGATTGTCACTTGCTGTGTTTGCGAAAATTCAATCTCTCCGTGGTTGGTCCCAGTTAAAGTAATGGAATCGTGCCGCTTCTTCCCCAGACACGGTGAAGTCACGAATATGCTGCCCTATGAATTGAGCTTGAGCTAAACTTCTGTTGTGGTTTTCCACTGGAACTGGAAGCAAAATGAAGCAACAGTTTATATTGATAATGTGTTTTGGTAATATTTGTAGTGGAGGGGGCTTTTATTAGTTATAATTCAGTCATTTAAGCCCATCCCACAAATGAKCTAGAACCTCTGTAGAGGGCAGAAGCTGGCATTTTTCTCCTGAGTTAATTCTGTTTACTTCAAATTCCCCCTTAATGCCACTGTGGAAACAACGGTATTAATATTCCAGTTTGATTTATATTCTGCATGCATAGTCTGAAGAGAGACATAATATCTCAGAATAGGGTTTCCAGTTATTGTGCTATGATACTGGGAGATCAGTTGCAAATAAATGGGTCTGCTCAGCATGAGCAGTTCAGGAGCTGATGTATGGCTGAAGTGCTGTACGCAGGACTTGTGCACTCATAGTAGTGTGGCCTTTTTCCCAGTGGAATGAGCTGGAAAGTTTCTCAAGCTTTTTTGCTTTTGGACTCTATGTAAAGAAAGGCAAAACAGTAGGTTTGGAATAACCACTTACCCTTTCATCAATAAAACAGTTGATTTAAAAGACTGTGGCTGCTCTTATGAATTTCTGGAGTCTAACATAATCAGGGTTTTTTTGTCATTTTTCTACCAATGTACAGGTCTGCTTGTTTATTGTGAGCCTTTGGATAATTGTTGTGGCATTTAGAAAAAAAAATACCCTTAGATCCTGGATTTTCTCATCCTGCTGGAATATCAAGGGATTGTAATTTATAGCAGTCACAATGAGGCGAAGCTCAAGTATTGCTGGAAACAGCAGTCGACAATCTATGATGGCACTGAGAGTGCAGGACAACAACAAGATGGGTCTTCAGACACCTCAGATGTAAGTCTTGCTGGTCACACTGCTAAAAATAAGTATATAAAACTAATTYTGAAGAGATTTATCATAGTGTGTTTGAGTGTGTGAGTAACAACTGAGGAAAAAAATTGGAACAGTGAGAAGAAAGCTCCATACAGCCAAGGATGCTTGCACAAGTGCTCCAGTTTTGCAAAAATACTTGCTTTAACCTTTTTGTGTACCTGTGTCCAGTTGCAAATGGTAACACTTTGTTACATGTTTCTTAGGAGGTAGCTGGGTGCATCAGTTGACGTTTCTAAGATGTTGCTGTGATGAAGCTGCTTAGGAATATACAAGTGCATGTATAGTTCTTGTATGAGCAAAGGATGAACTGGTAGAAATAGTCACTTGAATMATTCTTTCTATTCCTCAGGAAGGACAGAAGCACCTTTGGGAAGCTGAGCACAAGCAAACCTACATCTGGAGCTTCAGAAAGGAAAGTCAGCTGTTTTGGTAACAGGTATGGATAGGTTTCGTTCTCTGCACTGTAAATTAAAACAAAAATGGTCCTACATAATTTTGGAATTTTTGTTCTTGACATATTTTTATTATAGGGAATAATGCATCAGAGGCAAGCAGACCTTTAAGTCTTCCTTCCTCCAGTCCTTGATCATTAAACAATAATGCTGTGGAGCAGGAATTGCCTTGGGAGCTTTTTTTTTTCTTTTGGGAACGATGTGCATTGCAGACCCTAAGATTATCTCAATACATTTTCTTGCTTAAGAAAGAATGACATCTGAAGTATACTCTGTGTTAGTTTCTTCTCTCTAAGATACGAACCTTCAAAAAAATCTATAATATTTCTGCTTAKCTCATAACTTTCTGTGTTGTGGGTATCTTCTTTCATAGGACCCCAATGTTGCAGGGGTCTGTCCGTTTAAATATTCCTTAAATATTTKAGTGTTTATTTACAGTCACCAACGWGATTTTTTTTCTTCATCTTTGAGGATTTTTTTCTAATTTTCCTGCTCTCTATAAGTTTCTTTCTTTCAATAAAATGAAGAAAGCATTMATCTAGGATGCTGTAATCCCTTTGTTGTACATGTGGCATTGTGGCTTCCACGTTGATGTTTTTGCAATCACCGTAAATGAAGAGAAAACTTCAAGTATCGCTTTGTGTAACAAATGCAAAGAAAACATAAACATAGCAATTGTTGTGGCTTAAACATGAAGAGAGTTGTTCTTTCTATGTACTGTCCCGAGAGCTGTATTTATTTTCTGTCCTTAGAGTGAGTGGGGTCGGAGGGTCACGCAACAGCCAGTACGGTGTGTTTGGGACAGAAAAGATAAAGGATCCTAGGCCCCTTCATGACAAGGCATTCATCCAACAATATATCAAGAAGCTTTGTGAGGTAACATATTAACTTATTCTGCATGTATGTTATGAGGTAAAATGTACTAATGAAAATGGTTACTTCTCTTGGTGCCAACTCTAAGTTTTAATTAGTGACTGGTRTTCCATGTTTCTTTTGCACAGTTCCTCGTTGAGAATGCTTATGCCCAGAATGTTTCCATGAAATCGCTACAATCTCCRTCAGTTAAGGACTTTTTAAAGATCTTCACCTTTATCTATAGATTCATCTGCCCTTCTTATGAACTGCCTGACTCAAAATTTGAAGAGGAAATTCCCAAAGTTTTTAAAGACCTTGGGTAAGATGATTGTTATTAGTCTCCTGAGCTGAACAGATATGCTATGGCTAGAAATTTCAAAGCTAAGAATTCTGCATTGATAGTTGGGGAGAATTGATAGGTTTCTTTAYTCAGATGAGACTCTGAAAGTACAATGTTCTGATTGTTTTGTTGTACTTTTGTTTAGCTCTAGGTTTACTTGCTTATTTTCAGAGTCTACCATACATTTTATATTTGAGTTTGCAGAACTATAAGCTCTTGGTATCTTGCTTTGTAATGTAAAATTTAGTTGATTATTCGTATAAAACTTTGAAAGACAAGACAGAATTTTCTTTTACAGACCTTTCTGTTAATTCTGTTAGAATCTAACAATTAAAATTTCCAGAATTTTAAATTAATTTAGTTTAAAATCTGTTTTCCTGCAAYTTCTCTCATTCTGCTTTCAAAGCAGAAAGTGGAAATAACAAAAGTAACTGTTGAGGTGGAAAAAAAATGCTAAGTAGATGAGTGGTTTATTGCWGAATTTGTTCAGTGTTTGAAATCATTACTGCCCCAATGCTTTCTAAGAAAGAAAATCCTCTACCTGTTGATAATTGTGAATTTTCAGTCTCGTTAAAAAAAAAAGTGTATATTACTCCTGTAGATTTTAGCCTGTAATGGTGTGAAAGTGTCAGGGCTCCTTAAATGTAGGTGTAAATCTGTTTTGTTCACTTCTTGGCATTTTAATAGAAYTTTGTTTTAATCTGTAACATTTGAAACTGCTGACCTTGCTTGAAATGTAGAAAAGGGTTACACTCTGCTGCAGAGTGTAATTTTGGATRAAATTACTAATTCTGASAACTCAKTTSAAGTTGTCTTTTTGGAGTTCAAGKAACATCTGGATGTCACTTTTGATCATAKGGTTTAGTTGTAGGAAGTCCTATGAGGAGCAGAGAGTTGGATTTGTTGATMCTCAGGGATCCCTTTCAAATAACAKTATTCTATGAATYACAAAATGAGAAACSCAAGATAATTGAATAGAATAATGCTGTAAGAACTTGACTTATTTCCACTGAAGTAAAGTAGAAAGTACAACTGTGTTTGCTCTTCCTTCTGTGCTTTCATCTACATATAAAAATATGCTGGTTTATTTTCATCAGTGTCTGTCACAGCTATTAAAAATGTATCTTCTTTGGCCTTATAGGTACCCCTTTGCTCTGTCAAAGAGCTCCATGTACACTGTGGGTGCACCACACACCTGGCCTCAGATTGTGGCAGCTTTGGTTTGGTTAATTGATTGTGTCAAGGTAAAGTTTGTCTTGAGATAAATATTTCACTTTCCAGGCTGGAATATCAGTTTCAATACAGATCTAGTAAATATCGACTTGTTTAACATATATGTAAAGAAAAAAGTGGGTGTCCTTAGCTGTTGTCTGGGAGCTGACCCTTAGTCTTATGTTTTAGTAACTTTTAAAGTGAGCTTTTCATGTTTTTCATAATGATAGTTATTTTCTTAAATATATGCACTGGATAAATTAATGTAAAAAATGGTGGAGAAATGCTAACTTACCCATTAACTTCTCATGTTTAATGTATATATATAATCACTGAATAGAACTGTGAGGTAACATATTAACTTCATCACTGTATCTTCAGTGCAAATGTTGTGATGTCTGCCATTCTCTCCTTAATTTGAAATCTAAGGATGGACTTTTCAATTGAAATTACTCAAATGCCCTTTAATTCTTACACAGAGTGGCAAGTTTTGTGTTTGGGCAAGGTGTTTTTATTTTATTTTGGTTTTGTTTGATTTGTTTGGGKTTTTTAATAGTGGCTAACTGTTGTTGCTGCCAGCTCAGGTCTGAGCCAAAYTTGGACTCTGTGACAGAAGTTCACYACTGCTGAACTGAGAAAATGAAAATCCTGTCCTTTTTTGCTGCAAACACAAGACAATTTGTCAGTGTTGACTGTCCAGTTCACGCCCCTTTACCTGTCTGTTTAGTCAACTCAGCACAGGCTCATTCCAACCTGCTTGCTGAAATCCTAATCCAGTGTTACTCTGCTTCTTACCATGAAACCAATATGAGAACTAATGGATGCCTTCACGTTTGCTCTTTGTGTGTGCACCTCTGCTTTCCAGCTGTACAATGCGATCAGGGAAAACGCACCATCGTTCGATGACGGACAGAGCTGGGGAGGAGAGACAGATGATGGAATTGTACATAATAAGGTACAATGGAAAGAAAATTAAAGTCACAATTGCTCAACTGGATTTTGCCACGTGCTGTAACAACACAATTTTAATACAGCTTAGATTGTTRTGTCATGTATTTATGGATTCACAACATTTGCATTCACAACATTTTCTAGGGAGTAGCATTATATAAAAAGCCTRATCAAATACTTCCTGAGCAGGCATCATGGCCAGTCTATTGGTGAAGACTGGGTATTAAAAAGGAATGCCTTATTCTCCAAGTATCTACTGTTTCAGTTCTCCTTTATGAGGAAAGGGAGTAATTATGCTGTTTCTTGTTTTAATAGAGTTTCTGGTATATTTTGCTTTAGCGCTTGACACTTCTGAAGTTCACAGCAATGCAAAGACAGTGACTTAATTCTAAATGTAGTGGCTTCTGCCAGTATCTGCTTAGTTTACTAAAAATTGGTTGTAATATTTTATTTCTGAACCACAAAATAGGGTGGCAATGTAATTCAGGCTTTTAAAAATCCAACAGCTTGCTTTCTTTTTAATTTRTCATAGATTATTAGTACTATTCAGYTTTAACTCAGTATTAACTCAMAACAGGTGTTTGGAAGGGGTTGCATTATAAGCTAAAACATTTAACTTAAAAATTGCAAAAATCAAGTTAAATMATAATTTTGGACTAAGGTTACAACCTGATGGTTGGCAAGTAAAAGTGCTTTTAAACTAAATATGTTCTTCTACACTGACACTTATGCATATATGTTGATACAAAATTCACAACACTGGTGTAATTGCTTCTGAAACATCTGTAACTTAGTGTCTAGCAAATTCTTTTGGGGTAACCTTTCTTTAATTCTAGATTAGTTCTTTGACATCTGCAGATCTGAATTTTAATGGTCATTTTTACTGAAGAGGTCTGTTAAACAGATCTCCAGTTTGCATAAACTAGCCTGAGAGAATCATATGTGTCAAGATGAAAAATTCTTAAATATGGTACCTTCAATCCTTGGTAAATACCCCAGAAAAATACAGCATTTCCAGACCTTTCGTAATGGGAATTATGGGTGCTTCCTTCTGCCTGAATATAATCTGTTGACATTCTTTGTTCCAAGGAAGGAAAAAGTTAATTTTACGAAAGTACAATCAAAGCATTGAAAGATATTTTTGGTGTTTGTTTAATTCCAGTGATTGAGTAGCTTTAGACTACMCAGATATTWTACAGGCCTTGGAATTGTTGAAATKAAAGATTTTWAAATTGTTTTCAGCTTTTCATGGACTACTGTGTGAAGTGCTATGATCTTTTCATGAAAGGGAGAGATACCTTTGAAGAGTTGGATGCTGAAGTRCAATCAAAATTAAGTAAGTTTCCAAGTTTTAAGTAAGTATTCAATTGTGTTACTGGTTTCTTTTCTGCTAGCATCAGTTTGTTCAGTTTACAAGTGAAAGTGATCTAAGGGAATCTGAAATTCCTAAGTACCTTTTGGTTACTTCAACTTAATGGTCTCTTTTTGATATATGTCTTAACAGTAGAGATAGATAGGTCATGATCTGCTATCAGCTACAGCTGTGACACCTGGCTTTTTAATGACTTTGTCACAGAAAGCCAGTATACAATTCTTCAGATGTGAACTCGATCTATGCAGATGACTCTTGTCTATCTGGCAAAGTTAACAATTRRAAAAAAAAAGAAAMTKGAGGATTGTCAGAGGATGCACACCTGATAAGTAAGAAAGTTCAGCTTTTGAAAGCTCTGAAAAGAGTCTGCAAGAGTTCCAAACTCTGTTGTGAGGGTTCCTGTATATGATTCAGCATGCACCTGTTTGTCTTCAGGGAGGTTTGAGTTCACTCATTTCATCACCTACATAAATGCAAACAGAATGTGAGAACAAGGAAGAAGAACATTTCTTACTTTCTTTGCTCTCCTATGAAAAGCCAGACTTAAGGGCCTTTTGTTTGCAAACTAGAGCCATCAATTGGAGAAGAAGCAAGCCACTACACTGTTACTGGATATTAGGAAAAAATAACCATCCTATTCTTTGGCAAAGACCAAGTGAAGTTAGGGAAAAGATGTCTCAAGAAGCAAGRAAGTATATGGATAAGAAAGAGGTTGTTAAATTTAAGTTTGATCTGTTCTAACTTCACAAGATAGTCTGACTTGTATTCTCACCTGTAGTGTGAGCTGTATGACAGTTTGGAAACTCTTACCTCTTGGGAGTGACTTTGAGCTCTTTTTGTCATGAGGACTGAAAAAGCCATTTATCTTCTTGTTTATTTTGGGTTTTTTGCCTGGTTGCATTTGAATTAAAGGTTTTTCTGGTAAGTTTCTTGGTTGTTTTTAGTTATTTCTTTAGAGTAAAGTAATTGTCCAGATAATGGGTATTTACTGTGCTGAAGCTAAAGTTCAGATATTCACAATAGGTGGTGATATTAAGTGAGATTAATTTGCAACCCCACTCTCTCTTCTGCTCTCCCACAGAGGATTTATTTAACATAGATCAGTTCCAGATGGAAAGTTTAGCAGCTGAGAACAAAAGACTTCAAGAAGAGATTGCAAGACTAGAAAAAGAAAAGGAAAGTGAGCCGGTTAGTAAATTGTGTCTCTGTTTTTATGGTATAGTTGAGTTTTATATTATTGACCATTTCTGAATGAAGATATTTATGATACATAATTTTCCATTTGTTATCTTCAGTGCGTTAAGATTTTAATTAGGCCAGGTTTTTACAGAGTCTATACCATTATAGAACAAGGCTTTACCTGTGAAGTCTTCAGTCACTATTTGTTTGATAATRTGCAGATGTTTCCAGGTAATAAGGTCTTGTATTGACTGAAATATTATTAAAATACTTGAACCACCTTTTTTTTAATATAGATTTCAACATTATTTTTTTTCAAATGTGTTGGTATGAGGCATGAGACTCAGTGGTAACAATGTATTTTATGGAAAATATTTTGCTTGAAAAGCTGGATTCTGCTTTAAATGTAAAATGAGTTTAAAAATGGGTTAGTGGCTGTGCAGGTGGCAAATTAAGGCTCCTGCTGACTGTGCAAAATGTGCTGGGTTTATTCCTGGCTTTCCATGCCCTAGTTTTATCTGCCCTTTGTATATTAGAGTTAAGCTGAGAACCACCTGTAGTAAGAATTTTCTAAATGCAATGTCTGATGCAAATGAGAGACCTAATGCTGAAATGCAAGAATGTTTTCAGCCTTCTCTGGTGTTATTTTAAAGATGCTTGACTTGACTCTGCTGTCACAGAGATAAAAAACTATTGAAGTGCTTTAGTTTTATGTTTGTGCTATTGATATTGACCAATTTTTCTACTGTCTTGTCTGGAAAGTGAGGTTGTTATTTTCTATTCATCAGTGGTTGTTCTTTTCACCCATTTCCTAGGATCGTAGAGTAACMCTACGAAACGTGAAATCATCTCTTCAAGCAGATGTCCAGAAATAYCAGGCTTATTTGGCCAATCTGGAATCTCACACAGCCATCCTTGATCAAAAACTGGAAAGTGTTAGTGATGAAGTTGAGACAGCAGGTAAGGAGGCCTTGATCACAGTCAGGGCAGTGAAGCTAGAAATAGTCTTCAAATAATTGTAGTTCTTAGCCTGAGGACAGAGCGAGATACTTGGAGTTAGGATGATGCTACAAATAGACTTTCCAGAATGGATTGCTAATAAAGACTTTTTTTTTTTTCTTAATAGCTTTTAGTACACTGGAGTAATGRAAYWGTAATGATATATAATAATCATGTTTTTTACTCATAAAATAGAGGTGGGGTTTATTGAGGTATTTGATGTCCATCTCACAAATGTTTTGTRACCTTAGAAATGGAACTAGAAGCGATGAAGCAGGAGGATGCCCGGCTCCGGCACATCTTAGATAACCAAAAGTACTCAGCTGCAGACATTGAGAGACTAAATCACGAGAGAAATGAGCTGCAGCAAACCATTAACAAGCTGACTAAGGAACTGGAAGCAGAAGAACATCAGCTGTGGAATGAAGAGCTAAAATATGCTAGGAATAAAGAGGCGGTATGTGAGAACCCCACTACACTCAGAGGTGGCTGTCAGTTTGTATCATGCAAGCTTGGAATTGGAGTCTTGATAATTTCTYTCCTAAATAATTTAACACCACCTTACATGTATCTAACCAGGCAAAACTGACAAGAATGGCCTCTGTTTACAATATCTCTGAAAAATGTTTCTCTTTTTTTTTCCTTTTTCTATTTTGCGCTTAATGGAATTTTTTTTCCTGCATCATAAGAGATGTAGCTAGAATATGAAGCACTGTCAGCTTTCACTGCTATAGCATTAAGAGCTTTGATAACATTAGCATGCCACTGTTTTGATAACACCAGAAATTTCAGGCCAATTTTAATATTTCATGGTAAGGAAGTAAGGCATAAGTAGTGAATTTGAATCAATAGCTTTTCATGCATATAGGGCCTGATCAGTTCTTTGTGAGGAAGTTGTAACATCTGGGCCAAGTTCAATCCCAACAAAATGAAAAGATTTATTCCTGTAAGTGATGGGATTTAAAAGCTTCTGCTTTGCCAATTGGAGAACTAAAGAAAAAYGTTTCCAATATATTTGGTGGGGTTACCCTTTATCAAGCACTTGTATTAACTTAAATCCTCATGTGCAAGTATGAAGCACATAAAACTGGAAAAAAAAACCTGGGTTCTTTAATTTTTGCATATAAACAGCATTCATTAATTAGAAATTAGGGCATTTAATAAGCTTCATTTAGAGGCATACTCAAGGTAGTTTGTTTTGAAGGATGTGTGGCTGTGTCACATTTCCTGTCAAAACTAATGAGAGAAGGTGTATTGACGTGATGACTGATCGTTGGTTTAGTATTATTTTCCAGCATGTTTTTAGTTCCCTATCAGCTAATTCTCAAAAACTTGAGSCAGGAAAAATGGCAGATGAATATGGAAAACCACAGGTGAAACYGTTCAGTGTCAGCCATATACACTGAAAAACCTCATTGAGCAAACTCTGAAAGGATCATAAAACAGTACCTAATGCAGCAAATTGCTGGACTGCCATTACATACAGCTCTTAAATACTGTGCTGTAGCAAGGAATCATGTCTGTAGAGAGCAACTCAGAAACTTGTTTAAAGTACTATATGAATACTCCTTGTAAAGCTTTTCACTTGTATCCCTTCTATGATTTCTGCCCTTTTCTCCTCTGAGCAGATCGAAATGCAACTGGCAGAGTATCATAAACTGGCTCGAAAGCTGAAATTAATTCCAGTRAGTGCTGAGAATTCCAAAGGCCACGACTTTGAGATTCAGTTTAATCCTGAGGAAGGACCAAATTGCCTAGTCAAATACAGATCTGAGATCAAGGTAAGTAGAGTCAACACTGAAGGCTTTAGTTACCACTCTCAGAAAAGGTGTGTTTCTTTGGAAATGCTGGAAAGGTGTCTCAACCTCTCAGTGAAATATCATTGAAAAGCTTCTGTGATGAATCACTGTAATGACACTAGTATATAAAAGAAATTCGGTATTGCAGAATACAGTAGCCTAAAAAAATAGAAGGAAAAGATGTACTGGGGTGCATCTTCAAATAAGCRAATTGCATTTGTCACATCTTCCTGCATGCATATTACAGGCTCCCCTCATGGCGATCATCAACGAGACTGAGGAAGAAATTAGTAGAGCTACTCAACAGAAAATTGCTTTGGAAGATATGTTTGAACAGGTGTGTTGATTCATGAAGATTAGGATTAAGACACCAGCCCTAAAACCTTATCTGCTGCTTTCACTTAACCTTTTGCATGGGTGAAGTGTGGTGTGGTGGGTTGGTTTTTTGGATTGGTTGAGGTTGTTCTGAAGACAAGTAGAAGGGGAGAAGCTGTGAAARAACTGCTGTAATTGTGATGGAACCGAAAAGTTTTTCTAAGAATTGGAGTCTTTGTTGGTTGAAATCTTGTGTATTCCCTATGAATGAATTAAAGTTTATATGAATTAAAGTTTATAWAGCTTACGTATATTTGACCAGACACATTGGAAATACTTGTTTTTAATAAGTTGCCCATTCCAGTTCATTGTGTGGCTTAACATCACTGACAAATTGTCATCAGGAAGATTTKTAGCAATATTGGGTTTGGGATGGATTGAAAGAAGGAGAATTTTATTTCCTTATTCTTCTACCTTTACCTCAGTTTTTATTGCTGAGCATGATATGTGGTATGGAATGTTCTCTTGGCCAGCTGGCCTGGAGGACATGTACCTTCCCAGTCTCTTGCCTATCCCTACCCTACTCAGTGAGGGGCCCTGGGAGGGATAGAAAGCCTTGGAATGCTGTGCTAGTGCTATTCAGCAGTAGCCCAAACATTGGTGTGTTACCAACACTGATTTAGYCCTTATCCAAAACAAAGCATAATACAGGCTGTTATGAAGAAAGGAAATGCCATCCCAGCATTGCCTAGTTAAATKGTTTTTTCAGAGCTACCAGGTGTAGTTAGTGATGGCATGGATTTATATGTTGGAATTCTTTTTGAAMCATATTTSCTTGGTTATGTTYTCATCCTAGGTGAATGGAATGCTAGAGGCCAAGAAACGCAGTGTGAAAATGCTGACAGAAGAAGCTGAAAAGCTGGATGATCTTTACCAGCAGAAGCTTAAGGTAGAATTTCTTACAGCTYGATGACAACTTATCATTAATCATACCCTTATCCTTAATCTTTGTGTTTATAGATAGGTTTTTGGGTTGCATTTTTGTTTGGGCTTCTGCCTTTGCCTTCTCTTCCTCTTACAGGTTGTTCATTCTTTTCAGAAAAGTGAATCAGTTACTGAATCAGTTTTCACTTTCTTCTAAGGGAATCTGGCATCATATTGTAGCAAGATCCTGTAAATCATAAATTACTGCATCCAGTAATAAAAGCAGCAGAAATCATCTGATCTCAGGATGTCTCTGAGCGTGTGCTTGAAGGAGATTTTAGGATTAACAGAATCTGCCATGTCTAATCAATTTGTATATAATAAATACTTTTACAGTTTCTAGCAAACATGTTTAATCAGCTTCTGCAAAAACTARGGGAAACATTTATTGATTGGCCAGAAACATTTTAAATTGTTTTAATTATTTCAAACTTGCTTGCYTTAGCTTCCTTTTCCAGCACAGGAGCAGTCCCTATCCTCTTCCCTCTGTTAACAAGTGAGTGGCTATTTTGGTATGTCCCAGCTTTTCTGACAACACTGCTTCGGTGGGGCTGTGGTGCCCTGCAGRAAAATGTTCTTTAAACTAAGCTAGTRTTTATCATATATGTTCTTATAAATCCTAAGGCCTGTGCTGTAGCCATGAAATAGGTTTATTTCACTGCTAATACCTGCTGAGTTGGCTAAAGGCAATTAATTTAGTTTATATTTTCCAAAACCACATGAAATTTAGCTTTTGATCTGTGCTCTTTCATATACTTTTCCCTGAAGTTAAGCTCATAAAATATACGGTTGCCACCRGATGTTTATAATAAGACATAGTCACATAATTCCTCTTGTAATTTTTAAAATGCTGTAAGTCTTAAGTATTAAAATGATTTTTGAAGGATGATGTTTCAGTAATCTACCAGAATTGCACGTTGAGTTGATGGCTGAATTTTGTTTGGTTTTGTGGCTTGCATAGTATCAACACTGTCGTTCTCCTTGAAGAGATGATCACTTGGAATTGTACTGCCTTTCAGAAAAAAAGGAAAAGCTATTTTCTTACTCAAGTGCGATTATATTTTTTTAACATAGAAACTGATGCTYATGATATGCCATTTCTAAACTATTTAGACTATCCTAAAGAACTTTTTTTGAGTTTAACTCWGAAGGGAAAGTAGCTGCAACACAGGCCTTTAAATATGATTAGAGTAATAAAGAGATGGTTAGGTTTATTCTGGAATGGGGATGATACAGAAAACAGCTGAAACTTTAGGTTTGGGAGAGATGTCCTTGGGGTTTTTTTTTCAGTTCTGAACTTAGAGTTACTTGTATGAATTTTGAATTCAAGCATTAAGATGTAATTAGGTATTAGAAAGTAGAAAAAACATCCAAATTATTGCTGAGCAATGCAATTTTTTCTCCTCTTTCCTTATGACTATAGGAGATAGAAGAGGAAGAGCAAAAATGTGCAAATGAACTGGAATCGTTAAAGAAGCATAAACAGTTACTTGAGAGTGGTGTCTATGAAGGTCTCAGTGAAGCCACAAATGAATTGCATGATCTCCAAAGACAGTAAGACTCGTAACTTCCTTGTTTATTCTGGTTTTTTGAGGATAAAGACATTCTCTTTAATATAACAGAAAGTTGTTTCAGCATGTATCCATCTCAGTGTATCATTTCACAAGTTAACAACTGAAAGATGTTTCTCCTCAACAGTATTTTGCTAGAATGTTTGTCTGCTGTATCAGAACTCCTGTTTTCCATGTACTTTGTTTTATATATATCTGGTTGTAGCAAAGAAACTGGTTTGTTTCTAAACTTACCTGACAACTCCATTTCATACCTCAAAGTCTGAAAAGAGTATTCAGACTCTAAGGTACATTGTTTCTTATAAGTTAGCATAATACAGTCCTTTTTTAAAAAAAAAAAAAAGTTTAGTATTAATATATTCTAACTTGGTCCAAATTAATACTAATGGGAGAAAAAGTATGGCTAAACATGATGATAAGTCAGATTGTAAGTGATTGTTTCAAATGTCAGGCATTCTCTAATTGCAGACATGACCTTCTGAGTATCTTTAACTTTCAGATACCAAGTTGTTTTGCAAACAACAACAGAGGAGAAGAGAAAAATTGGTGCTAACTTGAGTCGTCTTATAGAAACAGTTGCTACTCACATAGCATCTATAGTGGTAAGCTAAAATTTGATATTCATAATTTYATTTCTCTAGAGACATTTGCAGTTAAACACTTGGAAATTACAACTTGCTCTTTCTAAGGAAGTATCAGTTATTTAGCTTCTGCACTGAGTACATGGATTCTAGTTAAATTTTCGGACAAAACCTTTGGTATAAATAATCAGAATTAAACATTATGTTTTCAGCAGTAACATCCTGTCAGGTTAACTCTGCTTCTGGTAGATGTAATTCAGGAAAGTGTTTAACTRAAATCAGTTAACCTGTGCAATGACTGCTTAAAATGCTTTAGCAGAATCAGTACAATACAGACCATGACAGAGCTAATAAAGTTTTCTGTACCTCTTTTCYAGAAATACCTTGATGAACAGAATGCGAAAATTTGCAAAGACTATGAAGAATTCATGTCTGAAGATCTATTGTCAAACTTGACCAGCATCCTAGACAGTTATAAAAAGAAGGCTGAAAGTCTCTATTCACTAGAAAGGTGAAGATAAAAATGTTGCGTTTTTGAAGCTCTGGTATGGTGCCTTCTGAAAGGATGGGTGCTACCTGTGTTTAGCACTGAAACTGGTTTTAAGTGGAAGGAAGTAGTTTTTCTTTGTTTTGTTGACACAAATACATTACAGAATTAAACAAGATATTTGTCTTTTCTTAAAAAATGCTATGYTCAGACTTTGTACTTCCAATAGCATATGTGTGGCAGACAGTTMATATCCTTCCCCAAGCCTTATTTTACTAGCAAGACTAAATGTCAATGTCTGTCTCTTGCTTGTTCAGTTACCTATGAAACTGAACCTCTTACATGACTAAAAAATCAMAACCTCTTTTGAAAAGATGATTAGTCCTTATGTAGTAGTCTTGTAAATAGTCTAGAAAAACAAAGTAGTTTGAAAACCACGTTTTATCTTTATCTGCTCATACTCCCAGATGACTTCATTGAACTTCTTGCATATGTGTACCAGAGAAAGCTATAAGTAGAACATTATATGAATTCTGCCTGTATATCAAATCAGTTGTAGGTTGTATCATGTTAGGTACATCAAAATGCTCTAAAATGTCTGTATTCTTCTTGTTAAGCCAGTTGGAYAGACTCTATTTGACCTTTCTTCCTCAGGAAAGTACCAATAAAATTAGTGTATGGGCAGCTCTGGTCCAAATTCTTTGAAGAAAGCAGATCAATGCTATGTGCAAGTAGTATCTTTTTTATCTATTCTGAGTACAATTTTGTGTTAAAAATTAAATAAATAAAAAACAGCATTCATATTCTGGATAGTTCATGATGGTATTTCTTAATGAAAGCATTAAAGTATTTGAGTGTTGTTTTTAGAGGTCAGACATTCAAATATACAAAGATAAAAAAAAATTCGCAGTTGTTTAAAGGCTTTTAGCAACTGAGAAAGGAAGCTGTTCCTTAATTCTACAATATTTGAATGAAACATGGCTCCCTAAGACATACAATAAAACTTGAGTTAGACCATCTGAACATAGACTGCAAATAGAAACTGAGTTGTCTAATTCTAGGCTAATTTTGCAGAATTAATTTAAAACTCAGTTGTCCTTAGCATGGTGTGTGAATCTTCTGGCCCTGGTACAAGTATTTTGTTTCAGATATGATGATGATGACATTATTTAAGCTTCTTATTTTTTGTTCCTTTTTTATACTCCAGAATTTTAATTTGACRGCTAGAAAAGTCTTCTGACAGATGGGAAGTTTTTATGCTTTTTTGTTGTCATCTTTTCTCTTATCTTTACAAACTCTTACTTTTTGTTTTCTGTAACAAACTAGTCTTTACTACATCCCAATTCCTTCTCTTTAGAAGCTTTTTACATTTGTGATATCTTCAACATTTTTGTTATCTAAAACAATGTAGCAAAACAAAAGGAAAGTGGCTCTTATATACAGCTCATGAAGTATTGTGCTTGTTTAGGGACTATGCTCTCTCTTGACTCCCCCATATCTGTCTCTTCTTCTATAACTGATTTTGTGTTTCTTAGCATCTGTTGGTTCCTTGACATGTGCAGTAGTCAGTTGATTAAATGAAWGCAAAATAAATGGCATTTCCAAGGACTTTCTATGAAACCTAATGAACATGGGTCAAAGAATCAAAATCACAATGYCTTCGCTTAATGCACTGGCCAATGTAATATTCTGAAATAAAAATAGTCCAAATAATTTTAAAAATCCATGTTACTAACATTGGCAACATGTTGTTATTGGTCTGTAGGTCAGTTAAGCTAAACTGCCTTTGGAACCACCTCAAATGTGTATCTAGGTTCTGTAAAATACTATGGGGYTGTTGGTTGTAATTTAACAGATCAGTATTAGCCAGTGTTTACTAGGTATTATGTCTTCACAATTTAAAAATTGAGAGAATTTTTTAATCCTTGTTGAACATGTCTCCTCTGTGATATTGGAAGTCAGGTAGTTATTTTTGATTTGTGTTCTGGAATATGGCTTTTAAGTTTAGACAGTAGGCACTGGAACATAATTACTGCTATTGGTTTTGGTTTTATTTATTTATTGGAATATAAAGTCTTAATGAGAAAGTCCCATGGCACCTGTACATTTCAGCAGTATGAGTCATTTGTAAATTTTGGCTTTTGTATGGATACAGTTGCYTCATTTAGTGCTTGTGTACCTTTTGTACAGTTTAATGTGTCTCAGTAAAATCTCTGTTTCTATAAAGGACTGATTCTTACTGCAGGTATAGAAATACAACATAAAATCCCAATTAATCTGACTTTCCTCAAGGAACTAGATAATAATCATCTTAGCAGCAGATACTAATTCCCTGGTTCTTGTTGCTGTTGAACGTGCATTGTGTAGAGGAAAAATAAAATACAGAAACATCATCTTATGTAAAGTTTTAGAGGAATAAAAATTGCTTTAACCYTTTTAAAAATAGATGGCTTTTTAAAAAATCTTAGGAACATAGGGYCAAGCTGCTTTGACAATGATTTATGTAGTGTCCTTTTGGCATTAATCTCACCAACCAACTTTTGCTATCTTAATATTACATAAGTATTTCCTTTTGCATCTGCTTTTTTTTTATTATTATTGAGCTATAAAAAATAACACTTGATGCTGTAAAAGCTGGAACTCTGTAGCTTTCTTCTTTTTCCTAGGGTATGTTTTTTTTTTTTTGTATTCTGTTATCATAAACTGTCATTGCCATCAAAAATGTGGTAGTTTTTGCTGGTTGGTTTTTTTTTTTTTTGGAGTATTTCTTGAGTGTATAATGTAGATTCATTCAGGTTGGAAAGGGCTTCTAATTTCCTTGAGTCAAACTMTTAACCCAACACTGCCCACTCCACMACTCAACCATGTYGCTCAYGACTTATAAATGCMTCCYGGGCTGGTGATTCAACTGCTTCCTTGAGCAACCTGTTCCAATGCTTGACAACTGCTGTGAAGAAATTTTTCATAATAGCCAATTTAAATCTCCCCTGCTGCAACCTGTGCCTGCTAAGGTTTTAACTTTGCACTGTCTGTTCAGCTCACTTGTATGAGGTTTCTGCAGTGCTCTTCATTGGTTTTGCCAACATAAAGCATGACATGCCTTATGCAAGTCTTTAGCTCTGAGGTGGGTAACAATTTGTGCTCTGTGGCTCTGTAATACTTCTAATAGTTTGCCTGCTCTGATCTTTTATGGGAGTTCTCATCCCTGCTCCAAYTTCTGTGGTAGAATTAAAAAAAAACACTTATTTTTAATCTTTTTTGCAAGAGCAAGAAAGAAGAAAAGGCCAATAGCTGAAGACAYTCCCTCTTCACTAATGGGAAGCTCCCTTGGTGCAATGCTCTAACTCAAAAAGGAAGACTGGTCTCTCATGCTAAGTGACTGTAAAGCAATGGAGATTTTTTGAACAAGGGTCTTGCCTATTCGTGCCTAATCTACAGGTTATTTGGTAGGCAAGTATTTTGAGCACTGCAAACAAACTGAAGAGATTATATATGTCATCTTTCCATTCTTCTTTGGGGTGCACTTGTTTGCTTTAATACTGGAAACCTTAATGTGTCCTTTAGAGCCAGTTAACCCTCCTCTTTTAGTACAGAACAGGGAATACTCCSGCTCTACAGATTTTTGGCTGTGAAAAGGTCCTGATATGAGGAAATCATATATCATTGAATCTTCTATGCTTGCAAAGCTCTCCACAATACAGGGCTATTGAATCTTCGTCAGGATTTTACATTTTAGGCGCTTGTTGGAAGTTTTGATGGTACTCATTCCTTTTTAAGAAATGRAAGAAGCACAGAAGACACAAAGGCCTCAGTGTCCCCCACTGGATGAGGRACTATCAGTGCCTTAGCCAATGTCATACCTAAGGGATGTGCACTGACATCTTSAGTCCTGTATCAGGAGATTGGCAGAGACTGATCACTCAGCCTGAGGAACTCTTAATTTGCAGGTTTGGTTGGGGTTTTTTG
Source organism: Alauda arvensis (assembly GCA_902810485.1). NCBI lineage: Eukaryota > Metazoa > Chordata > Aves > Passeriformes > Alaudidae > Alauda > Alauda arvensis. The sequence goes on along the minus strand of CADDXX010000019.1, from coordinate 540,777 downwards.
TTTGTTTTTTTGTAGAATTTGATGTGTTTACAGGATTTTTCTAGACATGACAGATGCCAGGTCTGTTGTCCATTACTGCCCATTGGAGAGTAGATCTTTTGTGAACCCCRGTTCATAAAGACCTTCCAGTCCCAGTATTTGCCTGAAGTAGACAGGATAACACGTCTGTCTACAGGAAGATTGGCTGCACGGTCCCTCCATCCCAGAAGTTCTTCATGATAACAAGCTTCACAACAACAAGGAGCCTTTGTGATGTGTGGTCTGTATGTTGTTTCCCTAGCACCTCATGCATGAGACCACAGTTCTAATTGGCAGTGAGCTGATAAGCATTTTAGTYTTAAGAACCCTTTGCACAAGGCAAAGATTTAAAAGGCATATAAAATTGTCTGTTATTCTAATTTCACCTCTAAAGAAACATTTATCAGTCTGGCAAGACTCCAAAGCAGAAGCAAAGACAGGTGGTGATGGAATGCGTATAAGTATTTTGAAACAAGAGAGATGTATGTAATTCTATTTCACTTTTCCTACAAGGATTCAAAATAGTGAATGCTTTTGTATTGGTAGAAGTCATGTGATTCTGAGAACACCAAATGCTAGCACAGTTATGCATGGCAACTGGTATGCCCAGCTGAAAAGCATTCACTACTCTGCCTGGAAAAGAGCATCTGGAATGACTAGTTCTAATTATCTGGAAGGTCTTGATTAGCAAGAGAAATCACATTATGTTTGAAATGCAGAGTGGACACCAAATAATGGGGTCTCCTTGACTTCTGCTGGGTAGTGAATTCCCATCCTCTTCCCCCATCCCAAACGTTGGGCCCTCACTTGTAAGTCAAGGAAAGCTGCAGAGTTCAGTCACACAAGACAAAGGGAAAGCATCAGAGGTTGCAYGGTTCAGACAAGTTTAGGTATTTTAAGAGGAAAACCACTAACTTGAAAGATACAGAATTTTAAAGGTATAAACAAGAAATCAAGGAAGGGCAATTAAGCATTAATGAAGATTTTGTCCAGCAACTGCTGGATGGTTTGGTTCTTCAGAAGCTACTCCTTAGGTATTTTAGCATGGGTGCTGAGAACACAAATACTTAGCCTAGAAGCTTCTTAAAGGCCATCTATCTTTTGTGTGTGATTGTATTGGGTTTGCATCTCCAGGTTTTGGTAGCAGGTGGACTACAGGGGTGGCTTCTGTGAGAAGCTGCTGGAGGATTCCGCCATGTCCATCAGAGCCAATGCCAGGCAGATCCAAGATGTACATGCCACTGCCCAAGGCTGGGCCAATCCGAAATGGTGGCAAAACCTCTGTGATAGCATATTAAGAAGGAAAAATTTAAAGGTTATTTTGCAGATGAAATTGTAGCCAGAGAAGAGCAGAATGAGAATATGGAAGAGGAACAACCCTGTTAACACCAAGGTCCGTGGAAAAGGAGGGGAAGGAGGTGCTCCGGGTCTGCGGTTCCTCTGCAGCCCATGGTGAAGCAGGCTGTCCTGCAGCCTATGGAGGTCCATGGGGATGCAGAGATCCACCTGTGGCTCATGGAACAGACCAACACCGGAACAGGTGGACACCCAAGACAAGGCTGTGAACCCATGGGGAACCCATGCTGGAATACGTTCCTGGGAGGGGCCTGTGGTGAGAGGAGCCCATGGTGGAGCAGGTTTCCTGGAAGGACTAGTGACCCTGTGGGAGGCCCACACTGGAGTAGGCTATGCCTAAAGGACTGCAAACTGTGAAAAGGTAACCCACATTCCAGCAGTTTGCATGGAACTCTTTCCTGTGGAAAGGACCCCATGCTGGAGCAGGGGAAGGATTCATCTTCCTGATCAGCATCAGGAATAATGTATGAGAACTGACTGTAACAGTCGTTCCCTATCTCCCTGTGCCACTGAGGGGAGGAGGTAGAGCTGGGAAGGAGAGAAGCATGGGAGGAAGGTGTTTTTAAGATTTATTTTACTTCTTAYCTGCTCTGATTCTGTTAGAAATAAATTCAATTAATATCCCCAATTYGAGTGAGTTTTGCCCATGACGGTATTTGTTGAGTGATTTCTCCATGAATTCATTGCATTTTCTCTCCCCTGCCCAGTTGCAGAGGGGAGTGAGAGACTGGCTTTGGTAGGTGCCTGGCACCTGGCCAGCATCAACCCACCACAGAGCTGCAAYAAAGACTGTGATACATGCTTGAAGAATCCCTGCACGGCAAAACACGCCCATAGTGACAAAGACAGGGCAATGGTTACTATGTCACCACCCCAAAATCCGGAATATGAGCCAATGCCATGCATACATCACAAAATAACTAAGCAGTCAACTGGGCTTGCCCGGGCTTGCCTGTAGTCCATGATGCCACTGCTACTGGGGCTGATGATAAAAATCATTCCTTGAAGGTTCAGGAGAAAGCAGTCAGAGAAGGGAAAGGGTAAAAAGAAGAGTGTAAAAGAGAGTGTTAAAAGCAAGGCAATAAGAAGAGAAAAGAGAGGAAGCATTCTTCCAACAACAGCAACAAAAAAAAAATACTAGTGATGCTCAGCTACAAAAAGCCTGGAAGACACTCAGCTAAAACCACAGAACAGCAATAGTAATTTAAATGGAAACACATAGGATCTTACATACGTGGCAGGATTTTTCTGTGACAATGTATTTATAAAGTTTTACTATTTCTTACACATTTTACAGGAGAGAATGGTGTATTCAATCCCAGTCTTTTAAGAGTGTGATTGGAGGGACTTCTTCAGACATAATCTTAAAAATCTTTGCAATCATAGCATCAATTGTGTTTTATTAGAATAGTAATGCTTGAAAACATAAATCTTAACTCCCAGCAGCATTTCCACAAATTAAAAACTGTTTTCTCCCAATGTGCATTTGCCAGATACATGTTCTTATGTATCTGTTCAAGAATCATTCATGTTACTTTGTCTACAGAGGAAGAAAGTTTTTAAGGTTTGGTACACCCTTATTAAATTCCCATGATYGAGTTTACTCTGGGACTTACAAGGTGCAGTGGATTGCCATGAAAATTATTTCATGACCACTGAATRTTTGGCTGCATTTGCCCTTGTCAAAGTTGAATGTCAAGAGCTTCCTGCTGGTTCCCTTTTCAGAGAAGTTCCCTGCTATTRCCATAGTTTCCCTCAAACTGTTCCAGTTCCATGACAATCCTAGGAGAGCTGACAGGCTAAATCCTACAAGTATCTRTCTAGTGTGGTGTCCTACTTCCAAATATGACTTTGAAAACAGTGCAAAAAACTACAATGATCAGATATGGAATAACTTGTTTTCCAACTTAAACTCTTCCTACTCAGTAATATTTGGATATTCTATTCTAAGGCTAAAGTACACGATTTGTATGTCTCCTGGGAATAATTTCTTTCTTAATTTTTCTAGTCCTTTATCTCTTTTCTATTTCTATTTTCTATTTATCTCTTATCTATATGAAGAAAAAATTGTTTTAAACCTCACTAAATTATTCATTCTCATTACATATTTCATAGTTCAATCATGTGTTTTATGAAAAGTAGATCTTCCTGTCAGTTYTGCATGTTTCTTAATATAACTCCATGTTCCTTCTTGCTGTGTAAGATATATTAGAAGGTCCTGATTACCCYTCTTATTTTTACACTTCTAACTATAATGCTTTCTTAGTTCAAAAATCCCAGTCATCTCAGGCATGCTTTCCACAACTATTTCTAGCCTATCTGTAGTCATCAGACCCTATATTTCTACTGGATTTTAATGAGCATGTCACTTTGTATTTTTGTTAATGAAGTACACAATGAACAGTGAGAATTTACSTGAGTTTTACTCACAAAGCCCAGCTGTAATTTGGACCAAAGGAGGTCGAACTAGTGGTTTTGTTGTTCTTCCCCCTTCTTCACCATTTCTCTCTTGGATGCCTTCAAGTTTTAAAATTTAATTTAATCCCTTATCACATCAGTCAGGTATTTCAGAACCATGGACTGTGTTTACAGTCCTCTCGACTAACTGGATTGTGTTTCACAAATTTTGTCATTTTATTTGCTCAYTAATTTTTGTCAAGCTACTGAGAAGCAAATAAAAAAAAATAGTAGGTAGCGCTTCAGTAACCCGCTTCTCCCTATCTACCTTAGATAATTAATTGTTTAATTCTGTGATTTGTTTTCTGTCTCTCAGATGGCTTGGTTTTCTGAATACTGATGCTATTGTTTCACACCTCAGGGGTTCTCACTAAGGTACTTTTTCTAACAGGCTGGGTCAAAGGTCCACAGAGTTCTAAATCCAAGATGCCACCTCTTCTTAAATATAAAACCTTTGTTACCTTAAGGAGGAATAGCACTTTTTCTTGGATCATTTGGAATTGGTAGCATTGCACCTACATATGCATATGTAGGCAGTAGCATCCAGTATCACTCAATAGATTGTGCCACTGCAACAAGCTACTACAGAGGCTGTGCGCTTTCTTCTAGAGAAGATGCAGCAATTTACATTTACTATCTAAAAATGTCCAGCACTGAAACTTAGTTAATATCTGCCCTCAATAAAAAAAGAAGTAAATATATTGACTTATTCCTTCAATGAAAAAAAAAATACACACAGGATATAACAACAAATACATCCTTGCACACATATATAAACCACTTTCCTGAGCATAATCTGAAATATCAAATGGCAAGATGCACAAATTATTGGTTACTCTACCATTACTATTAATTTTGAAAAATARCATGATATCTGACTTTACAATGCAGTAGATCAATATAAATTCCTTTTTCCAGGAATAACRAATTTCCATAAATTCTTTTCCCCAAGGATGAAAATGATTATTCAGTTGTTCCAAAACAAAATGGTTCATACTGCAAAATGAAAACTTTGCAATTCCAGGCACTCTTTAAACCAGCTTGGAGATAGGCTAAGAGTGAAGAACTTATTTTCATGCAAATTAAGTGCCTGCATTTCAGGTAGAACCATCCCTTCTTCCCTGCAATATTAATTTCGAATCTAGATTAAATATTTCATGGAGTTATTTTGCGAAAGCACTTAACATTCTAAAATAGAAGTGCTGTCTCAAGGCTAGAAACACAAGTACACTGTAAAACAAAATTTTGTTTGATTAATTAATAAAGTAATAAAAATTGATACACTCTTCCAAATTTCATCAAGTCATCATTTAGAGGGTCTCAAAGTCACAGCCTATATAAAAACTMTTAAGAGACTCTTCCTCTCTTTATTGGTTAGTACAAATGCTCTTTATTCTCACGAAGCTCCACACTGTTCASTTCCACTATGCAATTTGCTTTCTTGTAGTCTAACTGGGACCAGAGAATGGTGGAATTACATCCAGATGATGGCCAGTTGTGGTGGTTTCAGGGWTTTTCTGCTGTGAGATAGGATTAAAAGAAAAGCAAAGCAGGCTCAAACTTAAAAGATATAGTTTATTCACACACACTAAAAGGAAACAAGGAGGGAAAGAAAAAACAACAAAAAATCAAAATGAAACTTCCAAAACACTTCCCCCTCTCCCACCAGCTTCTTTTCTCCCTTACAGACATTTATAAAGGCAAGAACTCAGAATTTAGGGTCTACGTCTTATAAAATAGTCTTTCATCAATCTCTCTAGAGAGAGAAGTTTCTTCTGGTTATGGTAACTCTCCACAAGGACAGAAACAGTCTACTCGTGGTTCTTAGCTCTCACAGAAAACAGCCACCCAGGAACAAAATTCTGTCTCTGTGGTTCTCCCATAAAGTGCAGTTTTTTCCCATCAACTGCACCTGGGTCACAGACTTTATGCATTCTGGGGTGTTGTTTTTAAAATTAACAGTTCAGGTGCAAAGGATACTCTTCATCCCAGTCTAGGGCAGAAATATTTCTCACTTTAACTTAAAGCACTGGCACAGAGACTTCTTCATCCCATCTCTCACCCTGTTCAAATACCTCAAGAGACTACAGGGTCACTGCTACGTCAATATTCACTWAAGTCTATTACAAATACCTTTGCTCAAACCACCAATCTGAACAATTATTTCCCCAGTTCATATTCTCCATGGTTTAAAGATATATTCTAGCATAGTTGGTTACCACAATTCACAAAAGATTTTCAGCCTAAGGGCATCTTCTCATCTCCCAATCCCTTAAGACACAAAACCTCTTTCACAGACCTCAGTATCTTCATGTAGCCTCCATAGAAATGCCCTCACCATGGCTTTTTCTTCACTCTAGAGAAAGTCAGTGTTCTGCAAAGTTCACCTTGGCAAAGAAACAGTTAACTTTAGCTCGGGTCAGCAGATGGTCATGTGCTAGGCCAGGCAGTGGCGGCAGCTCTTGAAAAACTCTGAAGCCACATGGCGCAGGAGCAGGGGAAGGAGCAGGAATAGTAGCCAGGGTCATGATATCTCCGTTGGCAGATGCAGCTTTTACCGCCACCCTCCACCCGTCGGTCTCATTCGGGGTAGCTCCACTCGGGCTCCGAGCCACTCCAGGTGGAAGGTGGAAGCTGGGGGTGGGGAAGAACCGGCTGTAGTCTGTCTTTCTGTACCGGCAGCTGCCGAACTCGATCCGAGCAGAGCTAAGCATATCTTCCTCCCTGCACCCAGCCACTGAGCTTGGCAGATATTTCAAGTTAAGCAGAGTTTAGCAGGCCCAGCAGGACCCAGCGGGGCCTAGCAGGCTCAGCAGGGCCCGGCAGGGCCCAGCAGGCCCCTGGCTCCCCCCCGGCCGGGAGGGAGCTGGGGCTGCTTCCTACCTCTTCCAAGGCAAGCAGCAGAAGGGGCGAAGTTCCCAAAATCCCCAGCTTTTATAAATGTGCTCATTCACAAAAACGAACTGCTTCCTCACTGGCTGAACCATGTGTCAATCTAAGGTCCTTGCAGCTAACTATTTCCTTTTCTAACTAAAAGCTATGCTAAACCATAACACCAGTCACAAGCGGTGTTCTGCAGGACTTGGTGTTGGGGCCYRTCCTGTTTAATATCTTCATTGACAACTCAGGTGATCAAGCAAACCCTCAGTCACCGTGCACCAAGATGTGCAGAAGTGTTGATCTGCTGGAGGGGAAGAARATTCTGCAGAGAGATGTGGACAGGCTGGATCAATGGGCTGAGGTCACTGGTCTGAGGTTCAACAAGGCCAAGTGCTGGAMCCTGCCCTTCGGTCACAACCAACCCCATGCAGTGGTACAGCCTTGRGGAAGAGTAGCTGTCCAGAGGAAAARGACCTGGCATTGCTGATCAACAGCAGCTGARCATGAGCCAGGTTGTGCCCAGGTGGCCAAGAAGGCCAATGGTATTCTGGCCTGGATCAGCAATAGTGAGGCCAGCAGGACAGTCTGTCCTGTMCTGGGCACTGGTGAGGCCACACTTCAAATCTGGTGTTCAGTTTGGGCCCCTCATCACAAGGGCATTGAGGGGCTGAGCATGTCCAGAGAAGGGCAATGAAGCTGGTGAACAATCTGGCACACAAGTCTTATGAGGAACAGCTGCGGGGGCTGGGGGTGTTTAGCCTGGAGAAAAGGAAACTCAGGGAAGGCCTTATCTCTCTCTACAACCACCTGAAAGGAGGCTGTAGCCATGCGGTGGTCAGTCTCTTCTCCCAGGAAAMAAGTGGCAGGACAAGAGGATATAGCCTCAAGCTGTGCCAGGAGAGGTTCAGACAGGACATCAGGAAGACTTTCTTCACTGAAGGGGTGATTAAGCATTGGGAAAAGCTGCCTAGGGAAGTGGTGGAATCCCAGTCCTTGGAAGTGTTCAAAAGGCATGTGACAAGATTTTTTTGTTACTCATTTGTCACCTCTACTGTTTTACAGACTTCCCCTATATGCCATCACAATCCTTTCCTCAAAACCAAGACTCCTTAAAGCAGCTACACTTTTGTGAGGGTTGGATAAGTGGACAGTGGGGTGGATTGAGAACYGTGTGACTGGCAAATCCCAGAAGGTCATGATCAGTGAGTGGCATAGGGTCTAGTTGGAGGTGTGTCATTAATGTTGGCCCCCAAAACTCAACACTGGGTCCAGTACTGTTTAACTTGTTCATCAACGACTTGGATAAAGGGAGGCATCCTCAGCAAGTTAAATGATGACACAAAATTGGAAGGAGTAGCTGATACCCCAGAGGGCTGTGCAGCCCTTCAGAAGGACCTCAACAGGCTGGAGAGATGGACAAAGAGCCTTCTGAAATTCAACCAAGGTATACACAGGTTCTGGCACAGGAAGAATAACCCCCCAGCACAAACTGGGGGTCAGCCGGCTGGAAAGAAGCTCTRAGAGAAGGACCTGGTGGTCCTGGTGGACAACAAGCTGTCCAGGAGCCAGCAGTGCCCCTGTGGCCAAGAAAGCCARTGGGATCCTGAGCTASATTAGGAAGAGAGCATCRCTAACRGGTCAAGGAAGGTGATCCYGCCACTTCACTCAGCCCTAATGGGGCCACAATTGGCGTTCTGTGTCTGGTTCTCGGCACCTCAGTAGAAGACATGGAACTCCTGCAGCGGATATAGTGGACGGCAAYAGACGATTAAGGGACTAGAGCACCTCTCTTATGAGGACAGGATGAGAGACTTGGGCTGTTCAGCCTCAAGAAGAGACAAGTGAGATACGACCCCATCAATGTGTGCACATATCTAAAGGCAGGTGCCAAGAGGAGGCTCTCCTTGTGGTCCCAAGCAATAGGACATGAGGCAATGGGCAGGAGCTGATACACAGGAAGTTCCACCTGAACAGGATGAACTTTACTGTGCAAGTGACTGTGTACTGGAACAGATTGTCCAGAGAGGTTGTGGAGTTTCCCTCACTGGAGACACTCAAGAATCATCTGAGCACAATTGTTTGCTCTGGGATGACCCAGTTCGAGCAGAGATTTGACCAGGTGACCCATTGCAATCCCTTCCAACCTGACCGTTTCTGAGATTCTGTGATTATGTGAAACAGCATTGTTGGAATCTGGACTGGCCGCTTTAAGACAGACGAAGCGGCACTTCACACCTCAGGTGCGTCCCTGGCCGCTGCCCGGACTGTGGCGGGGACGCGCCCGCCGGTCCCGCTCGCGCCGCGGGTCCCGCGCCACCGCCCCCCCCGCGCACAAGGGCCGGCGGGCGGCGGGCGCAGCACGCGCTCCCATCGTCCAACCCGCCTGCGCCCCCAGTGGAGACCATCCCGATCCCGATCCTCATCCCGATCCCGCTTCTGCCCCACCCGGCGACGGAAGTGGCGCGAAGCGAAGGGCGCCAACTCGGTCTGAGATCGCACTGCCGAAGCGGCGCTTTCGCTTACAGGCCCTTCCCACCCGCTTGCCCGACACCGCCCCACAGCGCCCCGCAACGCCGGCAGCACAGTCACCGCCGTCCCCAYCCTTCCCTCCCTCCCACTCTCTTCTTCCGGGCCTCCACGGCGCCTCCTTCCCCGGCTTCCGGGCTGGCTCTGCCTCCTCCTTCCCCGGCTGGGACGTATATGGCCGGGCGGGGGCGCTGGCGGGCCCGGCAGCAGAAGCCGTCGCTGCCGCCATCGCAGCGGGACGGTTTCCGTCTCCTCAGCTCCCCAACATGGCAGCAGCGGTGGGAGGCGGCCGCGCACCTCGCAGGCCGGCGCTGCTGACCCCTCGCGGCAACGGGGACCGCACCGTGTTCCTCTTCGACCGGCGCCGGGAGCAGGCGGACCCGAACGAGAAAGTGCTTAGCTACGGCAAGGACAACTACCGCGCTTTCCGCAGCGCCGTCTGCCAGGTACGCGGCAGGGCGAGCGGCGTCGGGCGCGGCGGTAGCGGTATTCCATAAGTGAGGGTCTGTCGCCGCGGCGCTGGGGCGCGGCCGGGGCGGGGATGTCACAGCCTGCTCTGGGGCCGCCKCGCCCGCCGCCTGCCCGCGAACTTTGTTGCCGGGACAGGGGGGCGGCCATGGAGGAGAGACCGAGGCCGCGCCGTCGCCGTCGCCTTTCTCCCGCACCCCGAGAGGCCGGTGCGGGGCGGCGGCGGGAGCAGCCCCTGGCGGCGGGCGGGAAGGCAGCGGGCGGCCCCCGAGCGCCCCCGCGCGGGGAGCGGCGGCGGGCACGGTGCCGCGCTCCAGAGGGTGTTTGTAGCTGATGCGGTGGTTGGTGTTCGGTCACAGCGCCGGCTCGGGGGTCCCTGAGGGCTCCTCCAACCTAAATGGTTCTGCGGCTCTGTTTCTGCTGTCCAAGATGTTGGCGATAAGCGCCGTTTCCCGTCCGCAGCGGTGGCCGCCATTTAAATACCGTGTCTGGCAGCGCCTTTTCCCTGTCTCATGTCCTTTCGGTTCTTTTTCCTTGTCGTAACGTGAAACGAAACTTACTCCGTCTTCACAGCTCGGGGAGGTGGAGATTGTTTCCCGCGTACGGGCTGTTTGCTTAGCGCTACCAGTAGGCATCGCCCGTTTCTGTCATGGTTTCGTTTTCTGAGCGACAGATAAATGCCATAAACCTGTTAGCTGCCTGCGTGTTTTACCATGTGAAATGAGCAGGATAATCAGCTCTAAACTGCTGTACTAGTTTAGTCTGATAAAAAAAAATAATACTAGTTTTTTTAAAGTATAATTTGCACTTAGTTTCCTAGTATGTCAATTCTGTTTTACATACAGATGGGATATAATAAATRCTTGCTTTACGTTTGAATAAATAGATTTTTTCCTAAATTTTATAAAATTTATCGATTATTTATTATATTTATGAACAATATAMATACTACCGAGTATCACTTTTATATGTAATATATCATTMAATAKATAATTAATATAATTATATGTGATWRTAAGTAAGTATATGCAAGAGCTAGACAAAATATTTATTGATAAAAAATAAATAARTCATATGTTCTGTGWCTGGACAGTGGTTAATGTAATGGCTTCCTATGTTGCCAATGTCAGCAGGGATAGCTGTCACCTATGATTGCCTCCTCCTTGCAGAGTTCTGTTTCTGTGTCCAAAATGGCATAGCCATGATCCAGTAGAGGCACTGAATCTTAAGGCAGAGTCATCTTCCCTAGAAGTGTCCAAAAAAGAAGTAGAGGTGGCACTTGGTGATATGGTTTAGAGAGTGTAATGTTACTCAGTGGAGGTCCAACTTGGAAGTCTTTTCCAGCCCTTTTAATTCTGTGGTTCTGTACTCATAAATAAAGGGGTATATGGAGTGTTAGCACATCCTTTGGTCTGATCAGTGCCCCTAAAATTAATCAGTGTAGTATATACTATACAGTGGSGTGGGTTCATGACCTTCCAGGGGTTTGTATCTCCCATGAGTAATTCTGAGTGCTACACAATTTTCTCCAAGAATTGTCTTAATTGATCCCTTTACAACTATACTGAGCAGATGAGTTGCAAGAACACTGTATATTTTCAGTAGTCAAGGCAAATATRTGCATGATGAACCCACCCCTCTTTTTTCTTAGATTTTGTAATTAATCTTAGATGGGCTGAGTTTAATTTACAGTTTGTTCTGGAACAGAGTCTGGCTTTTCTGGGTTTTTTCATATATACTGCACACTCCAGTGACTTAATGTTTCCATGTACCCTTATGATGTTCAGTAGTTCAGAGRGCTTCTGGCATATTTGCAATTTTAYTAAGAAATAAGCAATCATCACCACCTGTGACAAATCTCAGGTACAGCTTCAGGGATTTTTTTACCTGAGAAATGTATTAATGTTTTGAAGATGTACCTTAGTGCTGTTAGGCAGACTTCTCGCATGGGCAGCAGAGTGTTTGAGAAGCCTGGTGCTGCAAAGCAGACCTTGCTGTGTGTGAATGTGGTGCCTGTGAAAGTAAAATTTTCATGTATAGTTTGTTTATTCTGTTTAATATCACAAGCCTTTTCACCRGTCCTGGTGGCTGTTTTGGGTGTTAAGAATAAGAGAGTCTGTGCTCTTAAAAACTTATGCAGSCAGAACCTCAGCTAATCATTCCCTTAGAGAAAGACCTTCTCCAATAATGCACTCACCATCTGTGAGAGCAGAGATGCCTCTGTTACTGCTAGTTTCAGTGTGATGACTCTTTGAACTTCGGAGCTTTCATCACCTGACGTGTGRAACATCTGATTCTGAAAGGATGCTGAGACAGGTGGATTGGTATGACCTGTAAATGTTGGTACAGTGAAAACTGGACAGGAGAGGTTGGGATATTTCCTATCTCCCACACCAACAATGTACAAATTCTAGGACTTCTGGAAGAACATTCTGGCTTCTTAGTGCTTCAAGGGCTTTGTACATGGTGTTTCTCTGAGTGTTRTACTCCAAAGTTCTCAATTTCTGGCATCTTGAAAGTTGCAACTAATTACTTTCAGGAGAAAGTGATGAATGGGTTCACCGGCTTGAGGCAGACTTTCCTAGCTTCATGGTGCTGAAATGAAAACGCGGCAGGAAGTGGTGAAAGCTCAGGAATAACGATTCTTTTGTTAAGCAGATTCTGAGTTGGTTCAGACTAACGTGAAGTGGATTGTTGTCTTCCATTTTCGGCAATTAACGCTGTTAAGCACTGTCAGGTTGCTTGATTGGGCAAATAGCACATAYGCAGCTGTGTTGTTTCCACGGGTCTCCTGTCTGGCGGTTTAGGCTCAGCTTTCAATGGACTTTCATTGCCAATTTGTCTTGCACCTGAGTGATGTTACTGTAGCACCAAGGGTGCTCCCACATGGTCGTGGCTGACAAGGGTGCCAGAAATACTAAGCTATTTTAACGGTTCATGTTGTGAACACCTTCCTATGGCACAAGAGAATTCTCTTGGATAGAACTGGATATGTAGGAGTCAAATCCTGCAAAAAATTATGGAATTAAACCTGATTGCAGTATGTGATGATCCTGAGTTRAAAATACTTGAGTATTTTCATGTGTGAAGGCATGGTCTTAGGCTGCTACTTCTGAGACTTCTGAGGGTTTTTTTTCCTAATGTGGAGAGATGGTATTTTCTTTGTGTAGCAAAGTAACTGATTMATTCACTTCAGAGGTTGATTTAGGAGTTGATGTATGTCATGTCTRTTGTCACATAAAATATTCCTCTATCATTACCAAAATATTCTTAATTAATTTTTGAAATTCTGGGGTTTTTTTTGAAGCAGGTATTTTTTTACTGTCCCCTAAGCAGTTMATGCATGTCTGTGTAGTTGGAAGTGGCTTTATACACTGATAAACTAGCCTTTCATTCTCAGTGTTACAGGAGGGAAGACTTAGGGAAAAAAATCTTATAAGAGGGTGGAGCATATACGGTCTTCGTTCTTCATCCTTGTAGTGATCAATCCTAAAGCAGAAACCTCTTAATTAATAATAATGCTAGCTTGAGTATTCCATTTGTGCACTGTGGTGCAGTCATATAATTTCAGTCTRCAGAACCATTAAGTGTTAAGGTGAGTAAGTGGGTTAAATACTGTGTTTTGCTTCTTCTTGGCAGTACTGTTTCTTGTGCACTTYATTGTTGTCTTCTGTCAGGTCTGTGCCCCACTGCTTGTCCTGATGTTTAGRGTGCAATTCAAAAATACTTAGTGGCAATAAGCAGAATGGAGCTAAACTGTTGGMAGCTGATCTGAAATTCCTTGCTCCTGTTATCCAGGTACACAGTAGAGCTGGAATGCTGTTTGTTGCTGAGATGGCAGAAATCCTTCAGGCACTTAAAAAGTTCACGCTCCTTTTGAAGCAGGAAGGTGTCTGAGCTGAAAACTGCACAGAAGTGTTGCCATGTGTGAAGGGATTTTGGGGGGCTTTGAGATGAACAACCACTTTGAAGAGAGTTAATTGTTGCGAACCGCTCTGTGGGGGAGGAACAACTTCCCTGGGACCCTRGTGTCGCAGACAGGCACCGGTGACCAGCGTAGATAGAGACAAGAGGGATTCTTGTTTGGAAATCCGAGTATCCGTGTATTAAAGCRCACCATAACTCGAATGTTGAGYAGGGAYAAGAACAGGAACAAAGRTAGGGTGGCAGGTTTTACAGGGCAGAGTAAGGGCGTAGTCTAGAATCGGGGTCCAATAGCAAGARGAGCAAGGACTGCAAAGGGATGAGCTAAAGGAAGGTAACCAATAGGAATAACTGAGGYGGGGACATTGCCTCAGTTATAACTACTAAGAAAGGGGAGAACGTTCTATATTGATATCTTATTTGTACCTGGAGGGGGGAATGCCTTTTCTTGGGCTTGCAGGGCCATGTCTCACATCTCCATCTCCTGGGGCGGGGGCACTCCACAGTTAATGGTACTAAGATTAGTGTTGCTACTTACATAGGAGCCAAACTCATTGGTAAATGCTTCCTTAGTTCTTCTGAAACTTCTCCTCGYTGTGATCTCCTTGTGTAAAAAAATAAGGCAYAGATCTGTAATCTGTATAAAAAGTAAATATCTGTAATTAAAGCAAATACTCAAAAAACAAGTATCACAATAAAACAAAATTTTTTGCTTTTAGTCGTGTCACRTCTTATGTTGAGCTTCCCATTGTATCCTAACCTGCCTACTTACTATTTAAATAGATTATTTTGCTGGTCTACGCAATTAAACTCCAGTGTCTCAATGAGCCAAGAGGCAGAAAAGGATATTCATTAAGATGGTGTATGGAAAATAAGCATAAGTGTAGTATCAAATCAAGACAAGAAACAAGTGAAATTTTTTTGTAAATATTTGTTTAACAATGGCTAATAAATAAAGTATAATCAAATTATTTGCAATCAAATAAAAAAATAATAGGAACTTCTGCAGGTTTGTATCACCAAAATATCATTTTGATACATGCTCAATAGAGATACTTCTATTAATGATGAAATCAGTCCATCTTGCAATAATTGTATTTTTGTATTTTAAGCCCAATGTTTGTTTAGCACTTTTAGCAATTCTGTCTAACCAGAAACTAAAAATAGATATGTTTTAAACATTCTATGCATATGCAAAGCAAGTTTCTCCTTGATTTTTATAGACACTGCTGGAAGTACTGTAAGATCTGTGTAATATGCAGTAATGCTGTTGCACTGTGTTTCAGACTTCACTGAAAATGTTGTGTATAGTATCTTTGTTACTTATGTTTGTTTTGGTGGGAAGAAGGATGCAGTTTGCATACCTTTGTGCACTTAGGTACAACCTTGTGGTGTATCAGTTGATTTGGAAAGCTGTTTGCTTGTAGGTTCCTGGTCAAATTCCAGTGTTGGCAACACAGTCAGGTGCAGATTATCTGCAATCTTTAGGATTACTTATCCAGGTGCAGTTATTAGATGTGACCACATTTTTTTTTGTTTGGAAGAGTGGTTTCTGAATTCTTGTTCCTTTAATAAGTGGTGCCGTACAAAGTAATTTGATTAGGAGAAGCTGGCACAAGGTTAATGTTAAAATTTTGGCTGATAGCTGCACTGAGTATTTGTGATTGTGATTTCAGACACAGTGGTTTGTGAAGGTCTTGTGGAAGTTACTGTCTAGGCTCAGACTAAGTCTAGTAATGGCAGCATGCTCTGTGTAGAAATTCTTTGGTCCCAAGCTTCTTTCTGCTTGCTAAAAGTTGCAAATCTTGAAAAGATGTCTGAGTTAATGCATTGTTCTGGAAAAATACACTTATGATTTCTGTAGAGACTTATGTTGTACAGTTTGCATCTCTTCTTTTTCTCTCTGTTTTTCCATCAAAATTGTAATAAAATTGTAATAAAACTTTAAGAAAGTTTTATTAGGTCAAAAACCTATTCTGTTACTGGATCTTGTGATACACAGCAGTGTTCTAAGTGCTTCTCTTAAACTCTCAGTTCACTTCTTAACATCTTTTATTGATTACTTTTGTAAAYATTTAGAAGTGTATCAGCATAACKTCTGAAAGTAGTGAAACTTTTAAGTACARCAGAGGACAAGGATCTTCAAGTTGTGCAAATGTTATCCTTTGTAGTTTGTTCTTTAGATGGAGATGGTGCTGTCAATAAAGGATGGTTGGAAAAGATTTTAGAACATTAGTGTTAATTGCTAGTTTTTGTCTGTAGATAGTCTCTAAAAACCATTTGACCAGAAGATACAGGTTCCTGTGTATTCCTGTATTTCTGTAATATATAAATTTTTGCTTTGAACTCCAAGAAATGCTTAGAAATAATWTCTRGCTTTTTAAAAAAAWTTATTTCAGCTRTYTTTCTAGAGACTTTTGGATTCCTCTTTCTCTTGTGTTCAAAGATGTAATATATAAGTTTGTRTTCTGATATTAGGGAAGCTCATTGGGATTATGATTAGAGATGAGTGTTATCAGACTTGCCCTACTACCATGAGTGCTTAGTTCCAGGTCCTCACAAAGAGATCCTCAGCAAGTTGTCATCATGTCAAGAACTGTTCTCACAGTGGTTTAGAAGAGTTTGTTTGGTTTGCATTCTTACAAGTCACATACAGTTGTTCTCATTTACTRCTGGCAAGGTCTCCACTAACCTTTTTATATTTTAGTTTTTGTATTTGCTATTTTTATTAATTACCTTAATATATAGTTGTATGAATAATTGAAGGAGATGATACAAAAGACAATTCTTGACTTGAAAATCTGTGATTTGAGAATTAAATAGTTTCCCTTAAATGTGTACTATCATTTCATCCATTTGTTGATGCAAGAGATTTCTCTCAGTTTGGACTGGTAGTTCTTCATTAAGTGGCATAGCTAACTGATAAATGCATGTCTTTCAGATGGTAATTCGGTAAATAGCATGGGATATTCAGTTGCGAATGCAAAAGGCTACAGGCTTCTCACATTTGGATGTGGCTCTTAGCTTCACTTTTTCRGATTCCTGGACAAGTTTTTGCAAAGGAGCTGCTGAATCAATTTGAAATACTGAAAAAGCTATATTGCTTTCTGCCATGCTGTGTAGCTAAGTAAATAACTATGAAGGACAGCATTGAAAATGGCATTATCGGACTTCTTTACATTTAACTGATGCAGTTCAGGTTCTCCTTTAGATGTTTGCATTGGCAATACAGTTCTAGTAGTCAGATAAAGTACTTCTTGGCTGTGGAAGGTAGCTCAATGGATGTTATGTCTTTGTTATCCTTTGGCTTCATCACCAAGCTCTGAGGTCGTTTATTCTCATCATTGGTTACAGTAGGAGGATACAGAATTTTAAGGATACAGAAGTTRTATATTGTAGGGAACAACTGTTTTTGTTGGAAAGGTTTGGATTCCAAGGGGTTAAATGTCTTTTCTAAAGATATTTTGGCTTCACTGTTCTACCTTTRTCATGTTGGAGAGTGTTCCATTCCTTCAGTTTTAAAAGTCATCATTTAAAAGTTCTTATTTTATGGTAATGGAATGACAGACCAGAGGAAGCAGGCCMATGACTCTGTCCTTACAGCATGTTATTTCTCCTTCACTTACCACCTCAAGCCTATGAGGCATTCATGTGACTGCAAGCTGTGGTGGTACACACACAAAGTTAAATATTTGCTYGTTGAACACCTTTTCCAAGGCAGATAGTAAATCTAGAGGCAAAATCTGTGTTTGATATGTGTTGACTTAATGCTGAGTGCTTTAGTTGGCTCAGTAGCCAGGTAAGCCTTGCTGTGCATGTGCAGATCAAGTAGCAGTAAAACTTCTGAGCTTTTGTGCTGATATGTGAAAGAGAAAAGAAACAGAGGCCTGCTTGGAGTGTAAACTGCTGAGGAGTTACTTGTGATTTGATGGGTTATGTTTTGTTTTGAGGTTTGTGGGTTTTTTTAGTTTATAAAGAACCTGTGACTGAAGCTAGYACATAAACTAAACTTTGCTTCTTGATTCAGATTTAAAGGTTAAATATATCACAGTTCATTCACACTTCCATGTGTCATACCTGTAAAGTGCTCTGCTGAAAGCTTCTTGGGCATGTGATATTGTCTCARACTCCTTTAGCATTGTATTAATCTCATATCATAAACATCTACCAGCAAATTGAGAGCTATTGACTTTATTTATCATGAAGCATAGGTGGTGCTCCAGACTGATCATCCAGTTTTTAAAGAGGGCATTTCTCTTGTTTGTACAGACAGCTGTTCTGCTTTTGTGCCATTCCATGGGTTTAAGGACTAATACCCTGCTGTGTGCAAAACAGGCTCAACTCAGGGTTTTTGTTTTTCTTGATTTAACTTATTGCCCATTAACACAAGCTTCTGATGATTGATTGGAGGGGAAATTAATCACTTCAAGAAATGCCTTTCCTTCCCCTTTTCYGAACTCATCTTCTGTCATGCACCATTCTTTCCCCATTCCTAGTCTGATCTATCCTTGTTCTCCCAATGCACATCACACGATCAATCCCTGTTCCTTTGGATAGGCAACAGGTGGTACGGGATGTCAGGGCACATACAGGGCTTTATTCTGCTGCTCTTACTGGCTTTTTTCTGCTATGATGAATTGGCCATAGGTCACAGTTCCATGGGAGTAGGACAGAGAGAGGAAATTCTGTGCTTGGGTCCTCCTTAGCACCTTTGGRTCCATCCTTGCTCTGGTGTGGAGTACGTCCTTTTGATGAATTTATCCCTGGCAATATCACCTGATGCATCTCCTCTATTCCTTCTCATTTGTCTCTTCTATTTCTTCCCTGATAAGTTTGAGCAGAAGCACCATGTGCCCTTCTGGTGGAAATTTGGGTGAGGAGTGAGTTGTTTCCATGATTTTGAGAGATATCTGGAGCTGGCTGTGGCTGTCTCCGGGTAATTGATTGCCTCTTCTCACACTGGTTGCCCCTGCAGCTCTCCGACATCAGAGCCTGGCAGTATACRCTCAGCACACTTGGAAGTGCGGTTTAGCAACTAATTTGGTGTTCAGTCAACAGTTATGGTTGACTGATTATTAGAAATTTGGTTTGTTGACATAATCTATACTTTTTAGGCTTTAGGTGTAATTTTTCTCTTTGTGCACATAACTGTTCATCTTTGTACCATTTTAACTCTCGCATTTGCATGTAGCAGTACTATGTAACCAACAGGATCCTTGCCTGTTCACATCTGCCTTTTCTAGCTTGTGGATTTATTTTTGAAGCTTGYCTCTTTTTTCCCCAACATCTCTTATTTTGTATACAAAAAGATAAAAGCTTTCAACTTAGTTGTTTGAACACAATAGCCTCCAAACATGCTTTCACTGTGAATRTGCAGAGGCATTTCTGAGCATAGTGATTGTATCCTTGAAGATTTTGATGACATGACAAGCTTCATCATGGTTGTGTGTCTGGATTATCATAGAATAACTCACAGATTTATCATATGAATGTGCTTCTGGGCTGTCTCATGAATCTTATCAAACTGAGTTGTGTACATCTTCAGCTCTTATTTGAAAAAGGACACCATGCTGGGCTGGAAAAGACATGAACTTCTTAGCAGCAAAAGACATGTTATCTCTTACATGCACAAATCTTACWGAGAAATTAAACATTTGACCAAACATTGTCAGAACTGAATGAAAATCACCAGCTCTACAAGTAAATTACCCAACAGGTTCACTTTAATTCAGGAATGACCAGCAACTTGTCATTTGGGAAAACGTGTCCACATACTGGCACAGCTGTGCAGCCCCATCACTGCTACCTGGCATAGTGGGAAAAGACAGGGACTAGGATAACCAAGAATGTAGTTATTCTTGTGTAAGGTAAAGTAAAAGTAAAACAAGYAAGTCTTATATAGAAGTGTTCAAACTGARTAATCCCCAAAATTTACAAAGGATATGGCCTGTTATACCATGGCATGGACAAGAAAAAAGAGTTATCTGCAGTTTAGACTGCTAAACTTGATCTGTATACCTACCTAATAGCTTTTGAAGTGGAAAGGACCTGCTGCCAGCAGACACAAATGCTGGGTTCACCCAAGCGTAGCCTGCCAGGCTACGCTTAGGGTTGGTTTAGTTGAGGCTCACCCATGGAATGGGGGAGAGGACCAGAAGGATCAGGCTGCCCCTACTCCCATAGCAGGCTGCTGTCTTGTACATGCACTAGCTGATCTTAACTTCTTGCTGCCTTGAAGTAAATACTGCACTCTTCATAAGGGTTTGAGGGCAGAAGAGCCTTTGGGAGACTGAGAAACAGGGAAACGGTAATTATAGCTGGAGGGAAAGATGCTTATCTGTGCTTTCAAATGTAAAACTCCTCAGTTACTGTATATTAACCACTGACCTCGAATGGCACAGTAGGATGTTAGCTTTCAAAAATCCATATATTTTAGTRCTTACTTTTCTTTCTCTGAGCAATTTTACAGTTTTTCCAGCACAGATTTTCTGTGTGGAAATTTGTGTAATGTGAGAGGTAAAATTKAAGTGGTCTGAATGTAGAAGAGTTAAAAAGTATAACTCCAGGTTCTTAAGTCTGAATATCAGTCTCTGTATCATCTGCATTTGTTCACTTGCACCAAGTGCTATGAGAAATTCAACAATTTTTCTGATTTTGCTGATGGATAGTAACTGTAACTTTCATGTGGTCACAGGGAGAAAGTAACCTAAATATGGAAAGTAGGCTCCTAATGAAACCATAAGTAGTGTTTAAAATATTTTCATGAGTCTGAGTAATAGGAATGGAAAGAGAGATGTGGGAAATGAGGAGGGCAAGCTGCTGCAGAGAATGCTAGACCTTCCTTCAGGGAAGAATCTGGCTAAAAGTGCATAAAGCACCTGTGTGAGTTGTTACTGCAAGACTGAGTGGGTTGATGGAGTTTGATGGGATCTGGGTTGAGTTTTGCTTGMGTTTCAAAGACCTAGAGAGGCAAGAGAAAATCCAGATACTTATTTTATTTTGGGAAAGAGATTAGTGTTGGATGTCAGGGTGCAAAAATGCAGGCAAAAGTAGAGGCATCTAAATGAATGTAGAAAGCAGGATAAAAAGTCTAAAGCTAAAGTAAACACATTCAAAAGAAGGCATTAAAGTGGCAAAAATTGTTTCGGTTCAGAAGAATAAACTTCAGTGTTTTAACAGTAAAGAATTTTTCTGAAAGAAATAATTTTTTTTTTAGGTGTATGATACAATTGAAGAACAAAGGCTTTAATATCCAATGTTAAGAAATACTAGGTTGGTTTGGTGTCTCAAGAGTGCAGTTAAATAGGGGACACCATCTAGATCACATTTATTGCTGTTGAGTTTCACAGTCAGAAGTAGAGCTGTTCAGTCTCRTTCCTCTGCCCTCAAGGGTATTACCTCTAAAACAGTTCCTCCTTAAAATTCCTGTTTCTYGCTGGAGCGTATTTTTATTTTATGCAGGTAAAAAAACCAAACCAGTCTAGTATGGACAGGTTTGGCTAAATTGAGAAAACAAGTGATCCTAATTTCAACTATGTTCTAAGAGATTATATGATTACTCATCTGTAGCTTGTGACAAAGTAAACAGACCATACCTTTTTTTGTTTTAATGTATCTGAGTAGTTTTTGGACTACTTAGTTATCATAACTAAATAACCTTCAATTTTTTGTAGGCGTTTGGAATATCTTCTGATGAAACCTTTGTTATCACCACCACAAATAGGACGGAGATTACAGAAGATAACTTCAGTAAGTATCTTCAATGGCAAAATAATTACAGCTATTTCTTATATTGATCATAAAGGTCACGTGATAATTGTTGGTSCTCTGTGGCATGCAATAATTAACTGAAAGTGCAAATCCTGTAATAGTTTGCCAAAAATTTTTTAAAAATTACCTTCACAAATATGTTTTTGATGAGTTAGTATGCTGATGGTTATACTAAGTATCTTTGGTCACAAATTCTGTAAATGATAGGGAAAAATGATACGTACATAGCTGTCACCCGAGAAAACTTGCATTATTAAGTTTGGAAATGTGAAAAGATATTACTTTATGTTGTTGTTAAATGCTGGAGAGGCAACACCTAGGAAAACACAGAGATTACCTGCGGCTAAACCCATACTTGTTTTGAGAGCAGTAGTTGCCTGATGCAGTGCTCTTCAGTGTACTTTGTATTTCATCTTCACTGCAGGCAAGCTTGTTCAYGATGGAGTTACTTTATATCTGCTGCAGTCAGTTGATCAAATGTTGCTTTTGGCAACCAAGGAACGAATTGACTTTCTGCCCCACTACGATACACTTGTCAAAAGTGGCATGTACGAGTACTATGCCAGCGAGGGCCAGAATCCTTTGCGTAAGTACCTGCAAAAGTCATCTTGTGTAAATGATGTTTGTATGAATATAAAGTGCTTATGAGCAATTCAACTTATAATTATAGCTGCTAAAAAATAGTCTTAATTGTAAAAGAAAAATTAACTATTTTCTTCATACAAATTCTTCTTTTAAAAATTACTAAAAGTAGGCACCTAAGAATCCAGATTTATAGAAGTACCTCCTCAAATACTTGTTCAAGAAGTTTGAGTATTTTAGAATTAAARTAACTTTTGCCTGGATAATCTTGGTCAGCATTTGTGTTATCAGGTTTTCTTCTCCTGTACTAAACTGTAGCTTTTCTGTTTGAATTTCATGAACAGTTTTTGTGTGAGCTACTATAGAATTTTGTGTTCCCACCCATCTGGGGTGCTACAGGGCTTAATTTACCAACAAGAGCAAGTATGTCYTTAAAAAGTTGCTACTTTCATTAGTTTTTATCTAATTGGTGCAGGAAATGCGTAACCAGCTTTTTGTATTGTTTTATTGAATAAATTACTTTCTGTTTATGGCTTCTCTGAAAATTCTGTCTGTGGCTGTGATTACTTTATTAGTGCTATGTAGTTTTCAGGTACAGCAGGTTCAAATTTGCACAGAAAAAAAAATCAAGACTCAAGCATGGTACCGTTCCTGTTGTTTTAAAACAATTAAAAATGTCTATAAATAGCAGCTGTATTTTTAAGGACCAGTCTAYCCCCTTTTCTCTTTGTGCACATCATTTGTTCCATGCCCCAGCAAAGACACTGTTTTTGTTTGGGTGTGGTGATACTGTGCCCAAAGTGCAGTAATAGTTGAGTCAATGGTGCATCTATCCCTGTACACAGGAATTGCTGTGTAAGATCACACAGARCATTCTGTGGAGATCTGTGCCTTATTCCTGCAGCAGCCATTAGTGGACYTCTTGCTCTCCAACACAGAGGACCTGACTGGAAGGGCCAAGCTGGGTCTGGTCTGTAGTGACCRCACCCTGGAGGAATTGTATTAAATAGGTTATGTGTAAAATATTTTAAGGACTCTTAACCTTAGGAAAGGACCTTTCAGTTGTCTTCGGTTGTTTAAGGATGTGGTGGATCAGACACCATGGGAAACACCCGTGGGGATAAAGGAGTAGAGGGAGTGCTTGCAGTTATTTAAATGGCTTTTTAGAGCACAAGATTTCTATGTGGAAGAAAYTGGGTGTGAAAGGCAGGAGAATAGCATGGCTGAGTAAAGACTCCRTGGTCAAACTAAAACACAAAAGGGAATTGCATAGGTGGTGGAAGCAGGGACATGAATCCTGATAATAATATAGGATTATAATAATAATGTCTGGGAATGTACAAGTGCAATCAGGAACACTAAGGCACAGCTGGAGCAAATTTGGCAAGGGATGTGAGGATGACTAATAAGGGTTTCTGCAGGTACATTAGAAAAGGATGACAAAAGAACCCTCAATAAATGAAATGCGAGGTGAGGGGGTCTAGTGGCAGCTGACATGGAGAAGACTGAAGTACTAAACAATTTTTTGTCTAAGTTTTCACTGGCAGCAAATGGTAGTTTTGAGCCTGTGTAAGTGTAATGCCGCTGATGCTTCTTATATGCAACATCTCTAAAGGCAATGCCTAAGCAATTTCAAATGTTGATGAAGGACCATTGTTCTTTGATATAGTAAATATGGAATAGTAAATATGGATCACGTAACTGATGCTTGGCTATTCTGTTAGCAATGAAGAAAGTTGCAAAGAAGTGCAGAACTGTTTTTTACTTCTATAAAAACTTGAGGAAAAATGCGAAGTGCTTCAGTGTTGCTGTGTTACACTAATACTCAAGGGTTTTCTTTTACATGTCTAAAGTGTGTGGCCAGTGTAAATTGCACTGTAGCATTCTGAACAACTCTGTGAATTGTAGGAAATAAGGTTTCCTTTTTGGAGAGACTGAATGGAAATRTCTGTTCACTAAGGCTGGTCATTSAGATTGAATTAATCTAAACTTGATGTATTGTTTTCAGATTGAATGCAATTTTCCAGTAAAYTTAGGTAGTTTTACTTTAGTTAGGTAGAAGCTCCAAGCATTAATGGTTAGAAACCACAAATTTGTGCAAACAGGTTGCCTGACTATTTCTGCTGTATATTGCCATGAATATGACAGAACTCTGTTTGTGTTTACCATTCACTGAAACCCTTCAACCATTTCTACGATTTTCTTTATGTTTTTTATAAACAATTAACATTGTGGTTTTAGATGTTGCACAAAATTTCAATTCAGGTTTCTTCAGTTAATTCATTCTTCCCTYAATATTTTAACAAGTCAAAGTCCGTTTTTTACATACTTTTGGCTCTCATATGAATCATAAAAATTAGTTCCTAATCGTGAAAGGAACAAATCTGTGTTTTGGTAAGGAGACTGTTAGTTCATCATTGTTCTTTCCAATAACTGTTCTTACCATTAAGAGACGTGAGAGATTCAGTGATGTAACAAATCGTAAAGTACATGTACAAAAGCTATTTTATATTTTAAACAAGATGTTATGTGATTTTGATTGTTCTGACAGGCCTTAGGTCTTGCCTATGTTTAGGTAATGTGTTATCCTAATTGCTTAGAAGAAACGGCTATAASTGGGTGTCTGTTTTCTGAGCACTAATAGGGTTATCTGTCTTCAATTTCTTTAGCATTTGCCCTTGCTGAATTGATTGACAATTCTCTGTCAGCTACATCTCAAAATACTGGTATTCGGAGTATACAGATAAAATTGGTAAGATAGAAATGCTTTCATTTTTTCAGACATAGTTTGCATTATCCTTTTTGAATTTCCTGTTGCTCCTTGTTGATTTGTGCTRTTTGTCTTTCCCTGAACAGTTGTTTGATGATTCCCAAGGAAAACCAGCTGTTGCTGTGATTGATAATGGAAGTGGAATGACTTCTAAACAGCTTAACAATTGGGCCGTATATAGATTGTCAAAGTTTACAAGACAAGGAGACTTTGAAAGGTTAGCAAGTTCTAGTATTTCTACTACAATTAGCAAGCTCTGTGAAGGTCCACAAAATATGCTTTTAAGATATAGCTGTATACCAGCACTTAGCTGAACCCATAAGTCATTTTATGATTCCATAAATAGACCCATACTTTTTTATAAAGTAGGCTATAGAGAAGCTTCCTAACACGAAACTGGTCTTCTRTTATTGTGACACACTGAATACTTTTTTGTTCTTGGGACCTTTTCTAAACTGTCTTSTGCTTGCCTGTGTACAGTTATGGGCACACCATGTCCTGCAGAGGATTTTTGTACTTGTGTTCATTTGTTACCTGAGAACCTTTCAGTAGTGTATTAAATAATGCAACAATATCTGTTAAGCTGCTGGAATAACAGAGAAACAGAAACATGGTTTTAGTTCAAGCTTTCTTTTTTTTTCATTTAAATCTTAATTCTGTATAATATATTATCAATAATACCTGAAGATGTCTAATTTTGATACAAGCTACACAAAATGAATGTTTTGCATTTAAAGAAGAAAGTTGAGGTTTTATGGTAGGTTTTGCGACTTACAGGAATTAACTTTATKGTTTTGAATCTGTTCTCAAGAGATGTTCCACCTGCACAGCCAGGCTTAATATTTTCATTTAGACAGGCTTAATATTATTACTAATATTGTTATTAATGATTATAATATTGTAATGATGTGTATAAAATTACACAGAATTAATTATGTACAGTTTTTGAGCTTCAGTCGCATGTTAAATACTTTAAGCCTAGGATTGTAAAGTGAAGATGAGARTTACAGCCTCAGTCATAACTAATTTGTCATATGAGCAGGTAGTGTAAATGGGGCTGTGGGAAGTGCCAGTATAACTGGGGGAAGTTATTTGGCATTGAAAGCATCTCCAAAYGGAAAATCAATGTCTTTAAAACATCTGAAGATAAGTGCATAAAAATGATTCTGAGTCATTTGTAAAGAAATCCACTGCTTTTTGAAATTGCTGTAGGTGAGTTTAGTAACAGAAATGCATAGTATTCCTAAAATGCAAATTTAAACTGTGCATTACTACCACTTAATGTCAGAACATAGGTGTAAATTATAGCAGGATGCCATCTACACCTTACTTTAATTTGGGTGATTTGCTGCTGTGATTTGAAAATAAATGTTTGTCCTAAACTACATAAGACTGTTCAACGTGACTTAGAAGACACACATTGATACCATGTCATCTCACCAAGTCTGCTTTTAATAGTTGATTGGCATTATTTCTCACTTTGACTTAAAAGTATTTTTATGAAAGGATGCTGTCAGAAAGATCAGTCTTGCTTTATAAGCCATTTTCATTTAAATAATATTTGGTTTGCAGGAAGGGAAGAAATGTTTTAGAAGATGACTTAGGAAAATACTTACACTGTTACCATTCTTTTGAAAAAAGTACATCAAGAATTTCAGGCATAAATATTTTAATGTTGCAGTTTTGAAATGTATAAAGTGAAGGATTTCTTAGCAAAACGCCAGGAGGAAGAATTTAGTAGAAGCTTTAGATCAGAAGTATCTTTGGATTTTTTAAATACTTTTGWCTTGAAAAAATTTATTAAAGACACTTTTATTCTCAGTGATCATTCAGGATATGTACGCCCTTTGCCAGTGCCTCGTAGTTTAAATAGTGATATCTCATATTTTGGAGTTGGAGGCAAGCAAGCAGTGTTCTTCGTGGGACAGTCTGCCAGAGTAAGTCAATGTCAGACTTTAATTTTATTTTAGAGCATTTGCACGCAATCAGATTGTTACTTCCTAACTTTTAATCACATCATTAAAGTATTATGTTAATTTTCATTCTTATTTTGATTTYAAATGCTATTTCTTTAATGAAATCAGATGATAAGCAAACCTGCAAAATCTCAGGATGTTCATGAACTTGTCCTTTCTAAAGAGGATTTTGAAAAGAAGGAGAAAAACAAGGAAGCAATATATACTGGATTCATTCAAAACAGAAAGGTAAATAGCCTTAAAATTCTTGCATTTTTAATTGAAAGCCTTTCCCAGGTTAATGTAATATTCTTGTTATACTTATTCGAGCTATCTTCATCTTACTGAATCATTTGCACCCTGCAGTGTAGAAGGAAGTAACTGAGAACTTGGAGACACTGTATCATAATGCCTTACTTTTATGTGATGYTTTTTCCTCTTTTCAGTTAAGGTTAAGTGACAGAAATGCTTTACAGTTTTGCATGTCAGGTTAAGAAAAATATTTAAAAACACTCTTCTAAGCACAACAATTTTTTTTTTCTTGTGTATGAAGCAAAAATGAATTTTCTCTGAAGCAGTAAGGAATAAATWAGGGAACCAAATTGTACTTGTTTAGAAATATGTAAGACTAAGCTGCATGTGGGAGAAGGTCCAGCCAGACCAACAAAACCCATTTGTTTTACAAATACTCATAAACTTTGTAAAATAAATGAACTGTTTAGCTGATAACTAAACTCASAAGTCTTGATGCTTTTCATTAAGAAAAAGAGCATAAGTAAAAAAGCTGTAAGGTAAGGAGGAAGACTAAAGAATTGTTTGGACATTTTTGGGCAGGGAGGGAAAGGTAAAGACGCTAAGGATGCAGATGGGAGGAAAAAAAGGTGGTGTGTATGACCAGGTAGTCAGACTTCAAGCGCATACCTGGTGAGTTATATCAGTGTCCCTGGTGTTTTGTATGGATGAGAAAGGAAAAGGAGGGTTTTTATCATGCCAATCTTGGGTCAGTGAGTTGCAACAAAAAATGAATTGCCAGAGTTTCGTTTCTATTCTCTGTACAATATCGTTAAAAAGGTAGACTCACAAGAATAGAAACTGAAAATAAAAGCAGACAAGGAGGAAAGTAGCTGAATGAGATGCATAGATGCTRCTAAAGAGTTCAAGAAGGTGGTGTAGTCAACTGCTTGAAAAGTTGTGATAATATAAAATTAAAGTGAAACTGACACTTAAAATTAAAAAATGCAAGTAAAGTTCTGTTAGTMTTAAAAGATAATTTGTGACTATCCAAGAGGGAAGATATTATGTGAAAAACTCAAGTAATAGAAGTGAAGTGTGAAGATAACAGAGAAATAACTCAGGTTCAGGAATTTTTTTTGTCAAATCATTGAAATACCTAGGCYAGTTCATTATATTGGTATGAAATAAAATGTGTGAATTCATCTCGTTAATGACTTGAAAAATGGTCTGCACTGCAAATACTTCAGCAAGTGAATACTGTGGCAGAAGTTCAAAATGGATTACTAGCATGAGAAGAGTAATTGAGCCTTTGAGCCATTCAGTTGGTGAAGGAAGTTGCTTTTGAAAAGAAATCAATATGTAATTAATATGAAACCAAAGGGATCTAGAACAAGACTATAACACTGAAGAGAAGTGGCGTTAATGGTATCCCTGCTGGTCATCTTTCCTTGATGGATAATAGGCASCTGTCTCCACTGCAGTGACTTCTCTGGACCATTTAATATTTCAAAGAAGTAAATAGTAATTTTCTAGTTAAGTTAGATGCTAGGAATGTAGGGGAAGGTGMCATGGTAGTTTGTCATCTGTAGTGGGAAGGCAACCAGAGAATTTGGGAGTGAAATTCTGGAGGTTCTTTCACTGTACAAATTTTTTCCACACTGTACAGAGTGGCACTAGTTCAGCATCAGAGTGCAGCTTCCAGGTTTGTCAGATCACACAGAGATGAGGACCAAGCAGTTCTGTCTTTTCTTCATTATCRCCGATCCCATCACTGGCATAGAATAGTCCCTTGTTGCTATTAAGTCAGCAAGACTGTTACATTTTWAAAAAGCTAGGCTGTGGGCAAGTAAAAGAGATAYAGTCTTCTTTGATGAAAGRTCTCAAAAATGATCAAATTATTCTCTTGGTTAAGGAGAGTTCTTGGATTCCYTTGGGAAAGTAAGTYTTGATAGAACACCCTTGATTAGCCATTTCACCTAGCTATGGTTAGATAGGATGTGTCTCCTTTCATGCCTTAGTGATGAGGGGTTTGTCTGCTTTCYTGCAAAATAAGGCATGTAGCTGCATTTACTCCGACATATCTTCTCAGTTTTAGCAATTGTTTGCATTCACTATAAAGATCTTAATCTTTGTTTTAAAAACAGCTTTTTTCTGGATGTACCRAATGTAAGGGATTACTCACTGGTCCAGTGTGAAGCATGACATCAACTACTGTGTCTCTGCAGTTTAGAAAACTGTCAAAAGAGCAATGTGCATTCATTCAGAAAAAGACAATCAGTAGTTTCTAGAATCAGRAATCTCTCTTCCTGTTAGACTACTCAATATTTCTTCTGGAATCGAGGATTCACCTTTTTGCCTTTTACAGCAGAASTGTGTTTCTTCCACTTGAGTTTCTGTTATAGAAAGCAGCCTATCTCTTTAAAAGCCAATGATATTTTTTGGCTTTGTTTTCTTAAAGAGGACTTAATGTCTTGTACACTTAATGCTTCCACTTGATGGATGAGAACATGGGTATAACGCGGTGATACATTAAACATGATTAAATGCATTTCTAGACTGCACACTTCAYACTGCGATGAAAGTGAGTTGAAAATCAACTGGATCATTGATGTCAYGTTCTCAGCTTGTTGACTGTGATTTGGAAACTTTTATTTTAAGCTTTAATCCTTTGTGATACTTAGCATCATGTGTTCTGTATTACTTTTCTGTTATGTTTTTTAATCCCTTTCAAGTTGTTGKGAGTTCAGAAATTCAGTTTACATCCCTGCTCTTATTATTTTACTCTTTTTGTAGCCATCTGATTCTACACACATCACAAGTGATGATGAAAGATTTCTTCATAATCTAATWTTAGAAGAAAGGGATAAAGAGAGTTTCACAGCAGTTGTCATTACAGGWGTACAACCAGATCACATGCAGTACTTGAAAAACTACTTTCATCTTTGGACAAGGCAGCTGGCGTAAGTTGGTGATTTAAAAGATTTGATGTAAAAGTGGGCTACTAACAAAGTCAGATATTATTAGCTGCTTCCTTTTTGTACTTTGGCATTGGCCTTATTCCTGTTAAGGCTGTTGATACTGCAATTAGTCTCCCTRGCTAACCAATTTACAGAAAATAACACAACTGAATGGGGGCTCCCCAACCAAAGATGTGACTTGATAATAGATACATATAATTATCCACTGTCATTTTTAGTAGCCTAATCAACTTAATGGTGTATTACTAATGTAATAAGTCGTTCATCTAATTACTAATAASTTAATCAGTTACTTTGCTCACAGCTGTGCTCCTAACCTTGGTACCTAGCTTTGTATTTACAATTTTAGGGSATCTTTTGGTTGGTTGTTTAAAAATGGCTTTTTTAAACAACAATGAAAGAAAGTACTGCTGCTTCATCCCARTTTAAGAGGGAGAAGGATAAATGACACTGTCTGCTCTGTACTGTAATGATGTCATCAGTGGGTCCACAGACCCTGGAGATGCTTGTGATAGTTGTGCATAGTTTGGGCTTTCCTGTTAAGATGATGGATCCATCTGTGAATGTAAACTGAAATACAAAGTCGTAGACCAATTTTGAAATTGGCAAACTGTAGAACTTTGTTTTCAAACTATGATTTTATTTTTGTGATACCTATAATCTGATAATAATAGATAGACTTAAAAAGAGGATTAAGATAAGAATTAAATAATATCTTACTGTGTGAAATATCATTCAGTGACACACATAAAAACTTGTTGCTGAAACCATTTTTAACCTCATCATGAAAATATAGGGTACATCCACATGCAGAGAATAACTTAGGTCCCTCAATAGCTTCCAGGTGCTCATCAAATGAACACTCACACTTAAATGTGTGTTAGTTCTTTCCAACCATCTTTTGAAGTGAAAGTGCTGCCTCTGTTTGAGATGGAACCCTGGTGCAATTATTCAAATACATGCCCTGTAGCTGTTAAAACCAGTCATTTAGCCTTCCAGTGCTACACAGTCCTGCATCACTGTTTCAGCTGTAATAGTCCTTTTCTCCTCAAACGCCTCCCCTTTCCCTTCTGCCATGCCTTTTGCCACACGTGCGTGACACCAGTTTCATTCTGCTTTAATGTGCTGCAGCACAGCCCTCTTTATTTTGGATGCTTTGAAGTGGAGATGAACTCCTAAAATAATATCTTTAGGCCAGAATACAGCCTTTTGAAGTCTGGAAGAAATGCAGACAGAAATACTAAGCTATTTGGACATACCATAAAGTCCTAAGCAATGAGATGATGAGGAGTTTTTTTCTGGGAACCAAGAATTCTGTTTGGGGAACATTTAGTGCAGTCATTGTCAGAAGCAAAGCAGTTCTAAACTTGCASGTGCATTTGACTTCTGTCATGCATTCCGTTCCCTTGACTAGTACAACCTCATTTTTCTCCAAACCATCCCCAGAGGTTTAAGGATTCAGTCTTTGAAGTTGGAAGAACTAGCTGGCTTGCTGAAAAGTTGAAGTAGGTGGCGTTAAGTTCCTCAGTTTTCTCAAACTGCAKATCTCTATAAAATTATTTAGTCTGTCTTACCATGTGGATTTTTGGAAGTTTCTTAAATGARGGAAAATTACAATTAGAAAGCAATGTTTACAAAAGAAAAATTATTTCTATTATGCAGATCGCATCCATGACTCCTACCTAAATTCAAATTTCTGTAAATAACGTAAAGATAGTGAATGTTTGTTACATGTTTCTTTTACTTTTAGATGATTGATACAAAACTGGTATCCGAAACAAAGATTTGTGGCTCTAGTTCTTTCTGATTTCCATAGTGCAGAATAATTTACAATAGTTTTTTTTAGTTTACCCTTTGATGCAAAGGATCTGTACCCATGTAGCAATTGGGGTTTGTTTCACTCATGCATTTTTTTTCGRATTTGTTTCCAATTATTTTACCCAAAAATTGGTCCTAATGTGATTGCACATGACAGAGGTGAGAGGAAAGAAACGTAATCACTCCCTTTAGTAAATCTTTTGTACCAGATACATGTTGTCAAGGAGTTGATTTGTAGCAGTGCAACAAACCAGGTATATTTTAATAAAAATGCAAGCTTATTTAGAATTTTTAAAAATGATAATGTGCAATTTTTAAATTTCACTTGCTGTTTTGGTTTTTTTATGAAATGTATTTCAGGCATATCTATCACTATTATATCCATGGACCAAAAGGAAATGAAGCTAATGCTGCAACAAAAGAAATAAGCCCTTTCAACAACATCGATATTCAGGTAAGAGATTTTATACATGTTAGTCAAAAGTCCTCTTTGATGACACTTTATTTCATATTGTGCCTGTTTCTCTGTAATCATGCATTTTAAAACGCAGCATTCAAGATGTGTATGTAGTTTAATTTTTTGAAGTACTTCTATTTAGCAKTGCAATGTAGGAAGTAATTCCTTTGCTAACAGTCAGTTGTCAAAGTGCTTTTTATTGTAAGTTTTTTAGTCTAAGGATAATCAACTGGTCTTCCTTGTTTTCCAGATTTCACTGTTTGAAAAGGGAAAAGTACCAAAGATTGTCAATCTGAGGGAGATCAAAGATGACATGCAGACATTGTATATAAATACTGCAGCTGATAGCTTTGAGTTTAAGGCACATGTTGAAGAAGAAGGCATAGTCGAAGGCATCATTCGATACCATCCCTTCCTTTATGATAAAGAAACATACCCTGATGATCCATGTTTTCCATCAAGTAAGTGAAATGTTTTGCTGCTTGTCAGTCCTATCATGGRCAATCCTATTACTCTAAGTATTTTAATGAAATAAAAACTAGAACAATTTTAAGTTTAGGTGCAAATTATTACCTGATTTAGGTTGTGTCAGAACAGAAAAGTTCGCATTCTTTTGGATGAACAGATCCTGTAAATAAATTGGCTGTTGTGGTAACTCATTCCTGTAAACCTGATCTTTGGCWTAACACCATCTGATTTCAAATTGTAAATTCTTATGGAATGTAGTTCAGTCAAAACTTCACACTYTCCTTACTGCATCTTTGCTCCAAGWAATAAAATATAAGCAGTTAAATTCAAGAGATTCTAGTATYGAAATAGTGCAAAGGACAACATGTRGTCTCTGAAGTCTTTAATTTAAAATTTGTTTTAATTAGTTGCGGTGAATTTTCAAATGCTAAAGGTTTTAAAAATCTTGGTGTTAGTTTCTTGTGTGTTTGTTTGGGGTTTTTGTTTGTTTKTTGGGGGGGCTTTTTTGACAAAACAAATCYTGAGTTAATTGGGACAAGATTTTATGATGCTAGAAGAACATCAGTTGAAACTAAGGAAAAAGTAATCAAATTTGAAATTTTCATATYTGATAGATTTGCTAATATTTAACTGCCATTTAGAATTTTGCTTTACCTTTCTTAGTTTTTTTTGCCTGGTATTTCTAAAACAGAAAAAACCCCTAATATTGTATATAATGCACTTGATATAATGTGCATTGCTACTGTGCTGAACTTAATAACAATAGTACTTCTTCATTAAGATTGCTGTGAGTTTTGATAGTATATTAGTTTTTAAAGGAAATATATTTAAAAATACTGTCTTTGTTTTTTTTTTTTATATGAAGGATTAAATGATGATGATGATGATGACTGTTTCGTAGTAGAAAAAGGTGCCAGAGGAAAAAGGCCTATTTTTGAATGTTTTTGGAATGGAAGATTAATACCATACACAACTGTRGAAGAGTAAGTGGTAATCTGTTCGCACAGTCTTTTTCTGTAATGTAAACTTCTCTTTATAAAAAAGGATTTTAATGACACTCTCCTTTTAAGTTTTGACTGGTGTGCTCCTCCAAAGAAGAGAGGATTGGCACCAATTGARTGCTACAACAGAATTTCTGGTGCATTGTTCACCAATGATAAGTTCCAGGTCAGCACAAACAAGCTCACTTTCATGGATCTGGAGCTGAAGCTAAAGGATAAGAATACTCTGTTCACGAGAATCTTCAATGGACAGGTAATTACTGCATTCTGTTAAGCGTTTCTTCTTGGTGAACTTCAATGCATGTAATACAGAAACCTTTGCTCACTGGTTATTTGTTCATGTCTCTCTGGTTTAGTGAGTAGTAAGGCTGAATCTTTAAATCTGAAAAATTAAGACTCAGTGTTTTTCCTTTTATCTTCTTAAACAATTACTTTATTTAGTTGCTATATGACAGTTTTTGTGGAGAGACCCTTTTCCTAGAGGAATATGGCTGCAGGGGGAAGCACTTTTTTTGACCTGAAGTGTAGCTTTCCTAGAATTTTTTAATTATAAAGTTTTCAAGCTGAAGAATCCTTTTTCTCTTGGTATCTTTGTTTCTGGTTCTTTCTTTTTCTTTTTTGTTTGCTCTTTTGTTCTTTTTTTTGTGTGCGTCTTTCTGGCTTTTGGCTTTTTTTTTGTTTGAGTRCAGTATCTCTGTACTCTTATAATTTTTCAGGCTTCTGATGTGGTGAGATTCACATTTTATAATACGTTGTTAATATGTACTTATTTTGTCATMTCTTTATAGGAGCAGCGAATGAAAATCGACAGAGAATTTTCTCTGTGGCTCAAAGACTGTCACGAAAAATACGACAAACAGATAAAATTCACAGTCTTTAAAGGAGTAACTGTACGTACTGATATAGCATCCAAAAGAATGCAGAGCCCTTGGACAACGTATGCTGCAATAGAGTGGGATGGAAAAACATTCAAAACTGGACAGCTGGTAAGTTAGCTGAACCCTRTAAAAGGCAGATACTGTGCATTTGATGCAGGAATAATGTAATCATTGGTGTCTTCTGCTTATAGGTGAAAACTATTAAGACTCATCCAATATTCTATGGAAGCATTGAGAAATTTTACTTGTATGGGGACCATGATGGGGATATATTTGCCACTGGGGGAGAGGTTCAAATTGCTTTGGTAAGAAAAAATACAGAAAGCATTCACACAGCTAGTGTTGATATTAAATCTTTAAACATAATCCCTTGTCTGACATAATACAATTTTCAACTGGTATTTAAAGGTAATTTAATTATTTTTGACAATCAACAGTTTAGAAATACTCAACTTTAGCTTTAACGTGAATATATTTAAATTATTATTCATGATTAACARTTTGATTTATTAAGCTTTGCATATGAAATAAAGTATCACAGTTAGCATCAATACTATGTTGTGTATCCATTTGTAACCCTTATGATTTCACCAAATTTTAAAGCAGTGTCTTGTGGTTTCACCGGGTAGTAGTTGTCAGCATAGTGCATTGTGTCTGTGTTGACTTGTCTAGTCCCTTGATAGGGAGATTTTTCTTGTCTGACACTGTATAAAGTCTGGCAGTTTATAACTGCACTGAATTTTTATTTCAGGAACCACAAGCATTGTATGCTGAAATGAAAATTATTCCAATTTCAAAACTTGACAGAACAGTGTCTGACAAAGTTGTTAAAAAATACATAGAGGATGAAATGGCAAGGTAAGCACTAAGTACTAATTACATAATTGTGGAGTTCCTAATTACAGTCTTTGTATTTAATCAGGAATCCAACAAAGTTCACTTTTATTCCTTAATGGGAAAGCAGTCAGCTGTTGCAGTAAAAACAAAAAGAAAATATAAACTAAGAATAGCTTGGGATTTGGTTTTTCTTTCCCTACCACAAAAGTAGCTTCATGTCAATTTAACTAAAGATAAATTGCCCTTTATTGTAACTTTCTGAAAAAATGTTCACTTTTTTTTTTATTAGACTTCCTGACAAATTATCAGTAACATGGCCTGAAGGAGATGAGTTGTTACCAAATGAAACAAGATTTGCTGGTACACCAATAGGTATATTTTTTCCTTCCAAATACTAAAACATTAAATGCCAATTTAAAAATACATTGTGTACCCTTGTTAAAAAGACAAGCATACAGAAATCTCTGATCACTTTTAATCCACAACGTATTTTAAAAGTCTGTCATTTTTCATTTTAAATTCAGGAGCATTAAGAATAGAAATTTTAAATAAAAAAGGAGAAGCAATGCAAAAACTTCCAGGTACAAGCCACGGAGGTTCAAAGAAACTTCTTGTTGAACTCAAGGTTATTTTGCATTGTGAGTATTTATTGTATTTAATTGTATCTTCATTATTTTTAAAGTGCATAATGGATAATAAAGTATTTAATTGTATTTTATATATCTATAGATCTATATATATCTAAAGTACATATTAGAATTTGATAAATGGATGTGGTAGTTAGACAGTACTCCATCAGTCCATGTAGCATTTCAAAGCCACTTTTCATGAAATGGCAACTGCCTCAATGCCATGTATTTAATGTCTTAATGCTGTATTTTGATTACATCTTTTGTCACAAGTAAGGAGGACCTATCAATTSCAGCCTGTCTACTTAACATGCATAAGAACATGGGTAGAATGGATAATGTGTCTRTAATTAGCCTGGCAATTTACATGAAGCGCGTATTTAGCCTGGCAATTTACAGCATAAAAATAGGGATCAGACTTTTTTAGTATCTAACATAAATTCATTTCAGAATTTTAAAAACATCAAGTTTTTTTTTTATTTACTGCTTTGTGGTTTCCATTCTGTAGGTGCTTCACTTGATGTTTTCACATTACATTTTTAAAAATTGCATGCTGTCCAAGGCAGCTGAAATCACTAAGTTTTGTTTTGAACACAGAATTAGAACACTAAGTTCTCTGAAAACTCCAGTTCTGTGATGTGAAATATATTTGAAACTTGTAGAAACCTAAAATCTTATTTCTTTCCATACACCATAGGAAAATCGAATTCCTTTGTCTGTTAGGAGTTGCAAAAATACCTTTCTGAAGCACTGAAGTTATTGTAGTGATGCATGTCAAGGAAACCAAATGGAAGTATCTTAGCTACAGTTTATTATATGTGTCATGAGACCACATGGTATTTTAATGGCACTTGTTTATTGTCCAGCTTAGTGTGCTGGGGGATAAAGAGGTTGGAAYTGAACAAAAGGTATTCATTTAATACAAACTATCAAATAATCTCCTATCAGCTTGCATGACAAACTAGTGTTTTGCAATCTTAATGGGGTTTGGCATCTTGATGTCAGGAAGTATGGACTTGAGAGACACCTGTTGTTTCTGTTGTTCTGTTTTGTCAGRGTTGTTCTTAGGATCACTGAAAGAACTTACCTTCAGACCTTTCATGTCTCCTGACCCATTMATTGATGGAAATTTGTASTTTTAACTGTTTCTGGTGCTTCCTGTGTTAGCTTTTTTCTCTACTCAATTGAACAATCAATAATGCAATCCTTGTGTTCTTCACCAGAATAATGAATAAGTCCTATAAATGCTGATTTGGGCATGGCATACCTATCAAGTTCAAATCTCYTATTGTATAAATGAGAGAAATGTGGCTACACCCATACAAAGGCCAAGAGCAAATATAACGTACAAAAGGTTACTCTTCTCTTTTGAAAAGTGGAATACTTGGCAGACTGTACTRTGGCCTACCAAAACAGCTGAGCTATGAGAAACCTGATCTGTAACTGGAGAGTYTTATTATGCAAGCTTTGATTCAAAACTGGGGTTTGAATTAGGGTTAAGAGAATGATAAAGTCTATTTGACAGCTCTTATTTTMTCTTAGGTGTGTCATTTAGTGCAAGAACAGGGTATTGAAACAGTTTTGCTTAGCTATAAAACAATTTGTACTTCTACTGCATTTTTTTTTATTCTGTGTAGTCTTTTTACAGTCACATTCTAGATTCTGAAGTGTATTTTGGGGAAAAAAAAGTATTACTGCCTCTTGACACTTCCAACAATAAATCTTACTTCTGTATTTATCTTTGGTTATAGAACCAGTCACTAAAACTGCCTCAGAATTTCAGTGTATTCTGCAGAGGTTTATGAAGACAGATAAAATTACGTGGAGCAAAACAGGAATGTTCTTTTTTTTTCACTTACATGTTCTGTCAACTGCACRTTTTTATCATTACTCCCATTTAAGCTATTTTGCTGTGGTCAGTTGTCAGGGTGATCCATTTCCAGCATGGAGTACAGAGTGCTCACACTTAACAGGGAACATACAACCAAAGTGCCAGTAAAATTCTGCTATTCAAACCTGCTATGTTCAGTGCAATGTACCTGAGGCTAGCAAGTTTTAATTAAAATGGGATTAGACAGGGAACTAATTTTTTTAGCTGTGATCAATGTGTTTATTTGTAAAGCTGAATTGATGTTTATTAGATCCAGAAGTGATAGCAGTACTTAATAATAAGTGATACCAATGCTTGAAATAGTTAATGGTGGAAAATTTAAATTCAAATACATGTAGYTAAGTGTTTGTTTTGCAGCACCTACTGAGAATAAAGAAATAATTTCCCATATCAGTCAGCATGGAGGCAAGTGGCCATACTGGTTTAAAAAAATGGGTAAGTTTGCATATTCAATGTCTTCAGTTACTTTATAWTTTTTTTTTCTTTCTAATTGTACTTTTATATCTGTTYAGAAAATCTTCAGAAACTTGGTAACTACTCCTTGAAACTGCAAGTGGTGTTGAATGAAAGTAATGCAGACACTTATGCAGGAAGACCTCTGCCATCTAAAGTGTTTAAATTTACTATTGTAGGTAAGAATTCCAATATTTTGTCCTACTTTTAGTGTTTCTATTTGAATSATAGTATATCAAAATTTATCATGTTCTAGTTGAGAGGTGGTTGTCAGCACTGAAAAGTAGCATTTGCATGTCAGTTTTGAAGCATTTCCAGGAAAAATGKTTTTTTGTAGTAGGTTTTGATCTCCACATGTACTGTGTTGGCTCTGCGGCAGGCAGTTTTACATAAAAACATAAGTTTTGATGGAATCTAAAGCTCCCTGATGTGAACTTTCCCAAATGTACTTAAAAAAATAAACTTCATTAGAATCACCCTTTTTCCTCATGCCATTGACATAAATATTCTTTCATAAAACTAGTATTTGTTAGGCCAATTTTCATGCATAAACCACAGAAACTCATTAAAAAACAGGTTGTCTGTTTAAAATAAACATGTTGAGATTAAAGTCTTTCTTTTAATTAATTAAGGAAGAAGCCTATGCAAAACTAAAKTCTCATTTGGTTGTAATGGAGATGTCTCTTTGGGTTAATGATCATAATATACTTATTACAATGCTTACTAGAATACTCACTTCAGAAAGGATTGGCGTGAAATGAGAGGTGGTGGGGTAGCCCAGGAGTGTTTAGACTTTCTGGAGCTTGATGATGGTGGCAATTAATGTTGAGTGTTTGTGGCTAAGAGAGTRGGAAAAGCCAACAAGGCAGATGCTGGGGTGGGAGTCTGTTACAGACCACCCAGCCAAGATGCAGAGGCAGATTAAATACATAAGCAGCTGGGAGAAATGTCACAATCACTAGTTCTTCTTCTTGTGGGGGACTTTACCTTAACAGATGTCTGCTGGAAATATAACACAGCAGAGAGGAAATTGTCTAGGAGGTTCCTGGAGTGTGTTGAAGAGAACTTGCTGACAACTGGTGAGGGAGCCAGCTAGGGAGGGAGCTCCATCTCCTTTGTGGCATTCTCTTCATAAACAGAGAAGTGCTGGTGGGTGGTTGGAGGCTGTCTTGAGCRTTCATCACAAAATGAAAGTTTACTGTGTTTGCTGTTTTTGAAATAAGGAGAAGGGTTAGCAGAACTGCCACCTTGGACTTCCAGAGGGCAGAATTTGGCCTGTTCAGCTAAGTGGTTGACAGAGTCCCTTGGGAGGTAGTTCTGAAGGGCAGAGAAATCCAGAAAGGCTGGAAGAAGAAGAGCAAAAAAAAAAAAATTAAGCTCACAACCTGGAATTCAGGAGAAAATTCTGGCCTCTTCAAAGATCTGCCTTGTGGCAAGAGGTCCATGCAAAGGGCAGACTGGAGGCCCATGCAAGTTTGTTGGTATTCACTGGTTACCTCCAAGCTCAAGTCTTGTTCATCCCAATGAATAGGAAGTCAGACAAAAATTCCTGGAGGCCATGGATCAACAAGGAGCTGCTGGCAAAACTCAAGACAAAGAAGTATACAGAAGTAAATGGGAACAGGTAACCAGGAGGAAGACAGACTATCCAAGCATGCAGGAATGGGAGTAGGAAATCCAAAGTCTAGTTGGAATTGAAAATGGAAAAAGTGATATCAAAGTCAACAAGATGGGCTTCTTTAAATACGTAGGGTCACAAAAGCATGGCTGAAATAAACATGGGCCCTCTGTTGAATGAGGCAGGGAACACAGGATGTGGAAAAGGCTGAGATACTGAAATAATCTGCTTTAGTATTTACTGGTAAGACAGACCTCAGGAAGTCCGGGCTGCAAAGAAGGTCTGGGTCAAGGAAGATACACTCTTGGTGGAAGATGATCATGCCAGGGGATATCTAAGCAAACTGGTGTTATGCAAGTCCATGGGCCATAATGGGRTGCACTCATGAGCCAGAGAGAGCTGGCTGATACCCTTGTGAGGCCTCTCACACTAACTGAATAATCATGGCAGTTGAGAGAACTGCCTGATGTTTTGAGGAAAGTATCACTCCATCTACAGGAAGCAGAAKGAGGACACACAGAGCTACAGGCCAGTCAACTTCATCTCAATTCATGGGAAGSTGATGGAGCAACTAATCCTGAAAACCATTTCCMAATATGTGAAGGACAAGATGATCATGAGTAGTTAGCATGGATTCACCTTCTATGATGAAAGGACTAGCTTAGTAGATGTTGTCTACCTAGACTTCAGGAGGGTTCTCATCAGTAAGATCCCATAAGATCGTCACAGAGAAGCTCATGAAGTTTGGACTGGATGAACAGACTGAGGTGAATTAATGAACAGCTGAGCCCAGAGAGTGGTGGTCTGTGTACTGTGCCAAAACTGGACACATTACATTACAACACAGGGACATGGACATACTGGAGAGAGTCCAGCACAGGCCCATGAAGATGATGGACTGGAAGGTGCTGAGACAGTGAAACAACTTGCCTAGAGAAGTTGTGGTTGCCCCATCCCTAGAAGTGTTCAAGGCCAGGTAGGATGGGGCTCTGAGCAACCTTTTCTGGTGGRAGATGTCCCTGCCCACAACAGGGGAGGTTGGAACTGGATAATATTTAAGGTCCTTTCCAACTCAAACCATTCTATGGTTCCATGATCTCTTACCTGAAGAAAGTCTGGGGGAACAGTGACTACTGTGCCTGGAGAAGACTCGTGAGGATCTTACCAATGCCTGTAAACAGCTGAAGGGAGTGTAAAGAAGGTGGASCCAGGCTCTTTCCAGTTGTGTTCAGTGGCAGAATCAGAGYAAGTGGGCATGCACTGAAACACAGGAGGTTGTCTCCAAACATTAGGAAACAGGGCTTTTTCATTATAAAGGTGATGCAGTGCTGGCACAAGTTGCCCAAGAAGTTGTGGAATTTCCTTTCTTGGGGATATCAGAAGTTTTAKGAACATGTTCTTGGGCAGCTGACTCTAGGTGGCCCCACTTGAGCCAGGTGCGTTGGATAAGGTGACCTCCAGAAAACCCTTCTGGCCTCAACCATTCTGTGAACTTTATCTACGAGGGGGATGGGAAGAGGGAAGAGGGAAAGTAAAAATATGCTAATTTCTTTGCATTTAATATTAAAATATTTTTGTCACAATTTTGGGAGGTATAGCTAACATCTGTTTTAAGAAGATTAAGGGGGAAAACATCAATATTTTCTGTAAAAAAATATTTTGTGTATTTCTTTCACAAAATGAGAGGCTTTGAATGCAAATTCTTGAAGGCAGAAAGAGTTCTTTGTAAATAGCATATTCTTCTAAAAGCTTCTGCTTATTGGCAGAGTAGAAAGAGGTACTCTTTTATGATAGTAAAGGAAAAAAATGTTTAGCATTACTTGAAAAGAGTAGTTATTTAAACATGTCTGAAAATATGCATTGAAGGTTCAAGATATTTCTGTGAACTTGCAAGAAAATAAAAGGAAAAAAAAWMTYKTKTTYTYWRAAAAAAAAATGAACATTGTCTCCTCTTTTATCTCTTTATCAAAGTGAAAAGAGAATCTTACTGCTTTCCAGTAGTAGTGTGGCTTCCCCCAGTATGGCAGYATTCAATAAAAGATTCCTTCAGCTGTAACAACTGAAATGAACAAATYTCATTGTAAAGGAATAAAAAATTTGAAAAATCTATTTATCTAATACTATGGTACTTTAACACAAGGGATACAAAAATCAGCTTTAGATATCTGTTGCTGCTTTTTTCTTTAATCAGAAGATAATTCAGCATTTTTAACATTTTTAAAGGTAAATATTTCAAGTCTTTATTTTTGCAATTGTGTTTTGTGTTTTCTCAGAGGCAGCCATAATGCTTCAAGCTTGTTCTTCCAAAATATTAACATTTGTGCTACCATATATGATGTAGATTTTAAAAATCCAGAAAAGAACAGTCTAAACTGAAAAAGCATTTTTGGCTGAGAAACAAATTATTCTATTTCTCTAACAGCAGTTTGTCACTGAATGTTTGTAGTTGTTCTTGATAAGCTRAAAAATCACCATAAATTCTGGTTAAAACTAAGCCGATCTACAAGGTTTGTGGTTTTAGTTCAGAAATGTTTTTTTGGTAGTTATTGCTCACTTTAATATTGTGAAAGTTATTCTGCTGTTTCTTTCTCAAATAATTTTACRGTTTTATCATTCATTTATGATGATAAATAAAGTTTTAGACACTGTAAGGTTGAGACTTTTTTCTCGTTACAACCAGTAACTAATTTTGGCTAATACAAGGTATTTATCATCTCATGTGCAAAGGCAGCTCCCTGATAATGGACACCCCTAGTATTGAAAATAGTTGCTATTTTCAGTTCAAAATTGTTTGGTAGGATATTAATTTTCCATTTAGCTGAGCATATATTGCTTCTTTTTTTCAAAGGCCATTTGGTCAAGACATTTTGTTTCCACAAAATATGATTCTTGGTTTACATACTCCACTTAATAAACACTCCACTTGTTACCACTCTTGCTTGGTCTTGTTTGTTAGTGCCTAATTGGAGACAGTCTAATGAGGCCAGGTTTCACAAGAAAGATACACTCACATTTCTTTTCCTAATAGTTGTCATTACATACCTTTATCTCTCAAATTTGGTGCAGTTATAGAACAAAAATGTTCTGTTGCATGAATGATTTATTTTACCAGAATGAAARCAATTAAATATTTAGGAAAAGCTGTCCACATGGAACTTGTTCACTTTCAGGTGCTGTATTGGTGTTTTGAATACTTTGGGAATTTTGACTGCCCTGTCATGTTTCTTACTCTGTAGTCTCCTGCTGTTACATTTCAAATATGGTTTTTATTTTAGTGTAAGTTAAAAAAAGAACATCAATTAATAAATCATAACTTTGGCTATAACAGTATTCTGAACATCCTGTTTACTTTGTGTCTGAGAACTACTTAATTGCAGCCTTAATCAAGAAAAAGCGAAGGAGCACACATAATTCTTTCTGAAAATATATTATTCTTTTCTCTTAGAGGGCAAACCAGAGAAATTTTTGGTGGGTCTCTTGGAGCTTCCTTTCCGAATTGGAGTACCTTTTAGCATTCCTTTGGAACTGCAGGATGAATTTGGTCATGCAACACACTTGACAAATCGCATTAGACCAATTCTGGAAGCTAGGTAATTCAGTCATCTTTTTTCCTTTCTTCATGTGACAATAATATAATAATACTKTGGGGTTTATCTGAAAGATATACTGGGAATTTCTCCTGTAAATTAACTGATATTTTTGCTTTTATTTTCATAAGAATATCTGAAAGTATCTTGTATGTTAAAACACTGTGTTAGTTTTTAAATTGATTCTCTTGTGTTTTCTGTATATTTTTCTAGTGGATTAACATTGAAGCATGAAGACATACATGTGGCAGCAAAGTGTGTCATTAAGGGTGTTACTGCTAGAGGCTGTGTAAATAGTTGCCAGGGCAAGGTAGGCTAATAAATTTAAACTTGAAGTAACATACTAAAATAAAAAGACACAGAGAAAATAAGTTTTGTGTAAAATGAATTGTAAGATATTGTCATCTTAAGTTATAATGATTATAGGTATTTCTTGGGATATTTTTAAATTACCTCTTCAAGCTTTACCTGGAGCAGTTTGTATTTCCCATACTTGCACTCTTTTCAGCTGATGGGACTGGAGCTGGAAGTGCTAAGCAGCACATGGGTGTGTGGTAGCRTGTACCCAGCACACCAAATCAGCTGTCTTCATTTGAGCTGGYGCTGAGATTGGTTTAATCCAGTTCATCCTGGTGACTTCTATACTGAAAGATGATAGGAAGCTAAAGGAGATGAAACCTTCCATTCTTAGTCAAGTTGATGAGTWGTAATAGTTAATATGCAGGGTGTCTACTCGAGCTTCTTTAAATGTTTCCACTATTCTGGTTGCACTTCCACAGTGAATACATTGTCCAAATCCAGCCTGTTACTGATGGATTCTCAGCACCTTGTCAAGTTTCTAATGTATTTTAAAAGTCAGAATGTACATTGCATGCTAAAAAGTTTTTTTTTTCATAAAACAGGTCTTAAAGCTTTTGATAAAAATATATGTAAAGATTCTTTAAATTATTTTAAAATTATTTATAAGGCATATTTACACAGTRTTTTGGCCTGGTCCCTATCCTCTCATTTGGTCTCATAATCGAGCATAGTAAAGAC
The DNA here is from genome assembly GCA_902810485.1 of Alauda arvensis. NCBI lineage: Eukaryota > Metazoa > Chordata > Aves > Passeriformes > Alaudidae > Alauda > Alauda arvensis. The sequence continues at coordinate 496,184 of CADDXX010000019.1, read as the reverse complement.
AAAACTAGGAGGTGAAGTACCCCATTATACTGTTGATATTGTTGCTTAGAAAATAGCAAATAATGTTGCTGTGGAGAGATGTGTAAAGAGAAGAAAGAGCATATACCTGTTAATTGAAAACTAAAGGGTGTTCAGTATAGTAAATTTCGTAGACCAAGTTCAGAATTTAAGGTGAAGGGCAAGAACAATGACATAAGATGGAGTGCATAATGAGAAATAAAGTGTATAGGAACAAAAGTGCCAGACTTTAGCAAGTGATAAATTTGGTGAGAGGCAAGACCAAGAATCATTTAAGGAACTTGCAGTACAGAAATAATATCGTAACATAATAATTCAAAAACAAAGGATGTTGCTTTCTTTTTTTTTCATTCCCTGATTTTAATGTGAAAATTGGTTTTAGCRATGCAGTTTACAGCAGTTACTTTTCTTACATCCTTAATTAAAGATGAGATGGACAGTGGTAGTGGTGCCTTGCTAAGGAATAACACAGAACTTGCAGACCCTTTCTTTAAAACTATTTTTTTTAACTGCTATATTTTTCCCCATTAAAACCAAAAGTTATGATAGCAGCTTTTCATCATTTCAGAATCATTTAGTTTAACGTACAAATCCTGAATTCAACATCTCTTGTTATAATAACATGGAAAAGACAGATTTCAGTACAGGTGGAAAAATCGTTATTTTTTGTAGACCTGCAATACAATTTCTAAGGACTTCTGAAATAAACATATATACAAATTGATATTATTATATGAAATTATTGTATGGTTTTGTTTAAGGTTAATAATTAAAATATTCTTTTCATTAGAACTTTAATCTGAAGATTACTCTTCCTGGTTTGAAAGAAGATACACAAGTCATTAAAATAAGATTGCAGCCTGGTAAGTATTCTTAAAATATTTAGTGRAATTCTGTTAAACTTTATTCTGGCACTTCTTTTCTGAAGAAGGTAAAATATTTAGTGAGGCATAAAAAAGAATCCAGGTGATGACTAGAAAGGAAATAAAGCCAAGAGCATGTCATTCTTAGCAGGAATATCATTGTGCTCACAGCCCATCTTACCTACTGTTCTAGGAATTTTTGTCTGCTTATTTGAGACCATTTGTCTCTTTTAATTACTTTAAATCTTTTTCTAATCTAGCACCACTGAACTAATTAATTTCTTATCTTCTTGTTTTTTGTTAGCATCAAGACTTCTAACCTGTACTAATCTGCATTGACCTGTTCTCCCTGCAGGATGCATCTTATGAATGAATAATTGTGCTCACTCAGTTTCTTATCCTAGCAAAGGGGGATGCTTTGGCAGTTGAATTGTGTCTGAAATGTTAACGTTACATTTAAAATTTGTCATAATACAAGACAGGAATATAGAGGTCTGTAAGGACWCTGCCCTTACCAGACTTTTATGTTTTGTGGATGTCTTGATTCTGAGGATTCCCGTGCATGAGATCTTTTATCSCTTGTTACCTGGGTTTTTCTGGATTTGGGATATAAAACATAGTATGAAAGCTAAATTTTGGCATCCCAGATTACCAAACCTCRGTCTTGCCCATCTCATTTTGCAGAGATGTTGTCTACTGCTTTGGAAGACCAATAATGCRCAGTTTAGTCCATTATTCTTTATCTTTTGAGGAGTAAAGGGTTTATGTAGAAAACAGTGAAATGACTGGATTTGAGACAGACTCTGTTGTGYGTTGCTGTTATTTACCTTGGACTGAATGCAGCTTCATCCTTCATTTTGCTTTTGACAAAGACATGCTTCACTAYCTCTTTCTTCTCTCTTGAGCTATAACCTTGGCTTTGTAAGCTGTTTTTTAAGGAAGGAATAATAAAAGCTATTGCAGTCTCACTCTTCAACCAGTGACTTTGAAATAGAAGTTTTAATAAATTGTTCATAAAGGATGCTTCTGAAAAACTGCTATTTTTGTTGCTTCAGAGCCTGCTTTTAATAGTAATCTATTACTTCCTTGTCTTTTTAAAAACTGATAAAATAATTATGTGTTCCAGGAGATAGACTTATTTGAAACATTTCACTTTATTATTGAAGTAATGACAACAAAATTTTCTTTTGCATTTCTTCACATGCAGATTGTAGCTGTGATAGCTTTGACAATTAATTGGATATCTCAACATTAATATTTTGGGGTTTATCATGTCAGAAGAAAGCTCCAAGTTTCTTTTTTGATGAATATAGTATGTAAACAGAACTATTATCACGTGTTTACACCTTGTATATTCTGAATTTCATGTTTGTCCAAGTGTTCTCTTATGAAATAACTCAAAAGATAGGCAGATAGTATTTATTGAAGGACAGAAAATGTCTAGAACTTTTCAGTACAAACCAACATATATACACCTGAATTGTTTGAAATGGTTTGTTACCACAAATATCTTGGTTGCTTGGCTTCAAAAACTCCTTGAGATAGTAAAAACTGAAATTCAGTGTCTCACAAGTTTTCTGAAGTGTAACTGTTGTTCTGCAATTGTGCATTTTGTACAGGCCCTCCTCGTCAATTGAATGTAAAACCGGATTCAGAAATTTTAAAGATCGAAAATGGTACAGCTTTTCCCTTTCAGGTTGAAGTACTGGACGAATCAGGAAACATAACAGTGCAGCCTGAGTTGATTGTTCATTGTAAGGTAAACTGCATTTCATAGTGTGCCATAAGGATTTTGATTCTTTAGAGGGCTGGAAGGATTTTTTTTTTTTTAAAGGTCTGGAAAAAGAATCTGTTTTGKAATCTGTGTAGAATTTAATATATCTAGCAATGCTTTTGAAGTTTCTAAAGCTTGCTAGCCATAAGTGTGACTCTTCTACCCCTTATCTATTATGAGCTATTCAGTAAGTTTTATAATCAGTGAAACCTGGCCTTAGAAATGGAAGAGAAAATTATATGAGGTTATATAGGTTCAATTTTAAGGTATTTTGGGCCATATTTATTATATACAATGCTAAAATTAATTCAGAAAAGTAACTTCAGAAAGCTTGCTTTTGGTATTTTTTAAGGCAAACGTTCAAGTCTAGTGGCTAAAAATAATATTAGATAAGACTATTATCATAAACACCAATATAAGCTCAGAAAGGAATGCAAATCTTGCTTTGACTTTTGGAAGTAAAAAAAATTCCCCTTTTAGCCCACTTTGTTTGACTCAAGAAATTGACTTTGCCAATTCTAGTGAAATCCAGCAAGGATATATAAAAGTGTTTTCCCACTGCAAAACAGTCTRCATTCCATTGGCACTTCATATATGTACATGCTCTTCCTGTATACTGGGTCTGCAGTGATGTGATGATGTGCTGGACATGATGTTTAAATTCCTTTAATRTGTGATGTTTAGTAAATTAATGAAAAGGAAGTTTATTTCACAAATTAATTGAATTTATTGCATAATGGCAGAAGAGTCTATTGTGTTATTAAAGCAAGTGAATAGATAGTATATTTATTTCTATAACTTATTCCTTTCTCCCACACATCTCTTATCACCTGCAGAAAAATACAGCTGTTGGTCTTACAGTTGTTGGAAAACTGAAATATATTAATTTTTTCTGTATATAATTATATCTAGATTTGGACTCGTGCAGATAATCATTTCTGAAATAATCATGGTGGTTCTGTAAGAGAAACTTGATGTTTAATCTTATATTTGAAATAGTTTTTAGGTGCTGCAGACCTYCCTGTGTATTCTGTGGACTGCAGTAATGGAGGAACAAACATTTTAACTGGTCCAGTTATACATGTACAGAATATCAAGAAAGACCATATGCTGAAAGCAAGGTTTGAAGTACTTGTAAGTATTGGTTGGAATGCATGGATTAACAAAAACTGACAAGTTTATTGTATTTTCTTGCCAGCATTTTTATGAATAAGTTTAGCTCCACCAAAGGTACTGGTTTAGGTATCATAAACCTCATAATCAGGTGGCTATGCTGTTTTATCACTAGAAAATCATAAAAAGGCAAAGAGTTTTTTCTGGTTTTTTTCTTTACTTCTTACTCTATTTGTTAAATCCCTGAGGTGTTTCAGAAATACACGTGTTTTGTGGGATTTTTATTCCCCTTTTTAATTCCTRGATTGTTATGACAAATTGCCCTCATTGCATAAACATTTAGTGTAAGAATAGGTGTTGACATCTATAATTTTTYATAGCATTTCAGTTTCAGAGCTCATGGAGTATGAATTTTTTTAAATGCTATTGAACATTCTGATTCTCTGGTAGTCAGGAGAGTCACACAGCTGGAGAAAATAATRCCTGTGTGTGTTTTACCCTGGAAAAATGTGTGACTAAATGCTAACATGGCAAGATGAATTATATTAAAGGATACTTAGGGTTATGCTTAAAAATAYTTTGTAAATTTTATGACCTACTACTTATGGAATAGAAAAAAATTATTTGCTTGTGACAAGTCAAGCTGATTTCATGTTTGGCCACCTGGTCGTACTTGGTAATCCTGAGTAGAGCCATAGGCTATTTGTGGCATTATATATATGCATATATAAATTTAATATCCTAATTATATGTCTTTTTTTTTTCACTCATGAATAGAATTGCAAAGACGTGCCACCAGTGGAAAAGATTATAAAGCTTCTTCCTAGCAGTCACGTTGCAAGACTACAGGTCTTAAGTATGAATGGACAAAAAGCTCTTCAGRTTAAACATCAGGATGAAATCACTTGTGTTGCTGGCCAAGTCATGAACAAACTTATATTTCAGATGTATGATGAAGCAGAAAGGGAAATACCCATAACTGCAGCTGCTGCAGAAAAAATCAAGGCAAGTACTTTTGAGTAAACAGCAGCAAAATACGGGGGAGAGACAAAAAGCTGATACCCTCAAAATCCGTAAATGTCAGACTATGAAATAATATTCCTCAAAACTGTATTAATAAACATGGAAAATTAACTCTCCTCTTAAATATTTTTTTTTWATATTTTTATTAATCAGATGTTAAGTAATGCTTGAGGGTAGTATTATGAAAAGCAGGTTAGTGTTTCCAGTGCTTCTCCTACGTGAATAAAATCATTATGACATAGTTGTGATTTCTTAGATTCGGGGCCTTCCCAACATTTAGGAACTTTGAATAGACATGTTTCCCATGAAGGCTTGTTTGCCTATCTTATACCCCTGTCAGTGTACTTATGTGGAGCCTAAGACAAACATAGAGATTCACCAAATATATCACACCTGTATCTTTCCTAACTCAAGTTCAGTGAAAGAAGCCTAATGTATGTTTTTATCTGCTTGGGKTTTTTTTCCAAGTAATTGACTGTATTTCAGATAGCATTGATTACTGCTGGGAAATATCCAGGCTTTCCACTGAAAGCTGCTATTGCCTGTATGTTGTATCAGCATACTTKGAATGGCTACAAGATGTATTATGTAGCTGGTCATTTATAATTTAGCTTTTGATTAATTTATAACATYTTAATTTTAGGTTAACTGGACACCTAAAATTGACAGAGAGCTGTTGATGCAGGGRTTATTACCTGATGTAAAAGTACCAACTTCAATAAAAGATGTACGTTACTGTCTAATTACTTACCTTGATGAGCATGTGTCTTTGGAGAGTGCATTCACAGTCAGGTTTGTTCATTTGATATGTTTCTTTATTAATCATGTTATTGGCATTGTAGCTCTCATTACTTTGGGGTAGAACAAAAGTCTTTCTACAGAAGCTGAAATAATGAAAGTGGTTGGCATATTGCCATGARAATGTAAGCTTGGGAAGGGTTTGTATAAATTTATATTTAATGTGTGAAAGACTCCATTGTGATATACTTGCATCCAGCCTTGTAATCACTTGTGTGAGTATACGTACACTGAAGAAGATCATTGATGTTTTTGTAAAGTTGCAGTAAACATTAGCTCACAGAGTAACTGGTTTTACTGAAGGTGACTGGTGACTGAGGAAAAAGAAATTACACTGCAAAGTTAGTTCTCATCTGATTTCTCAGATGAGAAATCTGGCTGTAAATTGAACTTCAAAATTACCTGTTTATCACTCTTAGTGAGTTTAAGACTTCTGTCTTCTAAAGTTTATTAAGAGGAATCTGATTCTAAATTTCTTTGGTGTAATTTCATGTGATTTTAATAGGTTAAAATTAACTAATTATTTCACAGCACTCTGATGCCAGGTGTAAATTTGCAGCAATTAGTCATTCCACAGACCKTTAGTAGGAAAATAAAATACACTGCATGACCAAGCATTAAGATTCTTTAAGATATTTATCATGCCCGCTATTATGTTATATTAACCTTGATGAGARAAATAAGTCAATTTTCCTGTGCTCAGACCAGTTCCTGATGAACCCAAACACATTAAATGTAAACTRAAAGGCTCAAACACACTACGGATGGGTGAAGAACTGCAGAGTGAAATMGGTGAGTGTTTGCATGTTCTTCAGTTTCTTCTAAGATACATTTCTTCTYTTGGCAGTTTGTTAAGGCTGTTAYATATACAGATGTCATCAAGAGTAAATTACCTTCAACTACTTTAATATAAAAACAGGTTTACATTCTCATTCACAGAAAGATGATCTTCTGAATTCTCATTGTACAGTTGTACATTGTACAATTCTGGAGTTACTCTCTRATAAAATTTGCGTCTTTGTACATCAGGACATTCATCATGCTTAGTTCAATTTGTTGATAAATTTTTGTGTAGTTCATRTATTCTGAAATCTGAAAGGCCATAACAGCATTCAGACTATTGCTAAGGCATGGACTTCAAAGTGACACATTTTAAGGTTAACTTCAACAMAGAGGAAGGCATGTTAGGGATCGGTCTTCTCATTTTCCTTTGGTTTCTGTATGCAGTGAGAAATTTAAAATTTTGATAGTATTTTGGGACATTARAAGTTTGAATGAAGAAAGTACATAAAACAAATTTAGAGGTTGAAAAACCRCTTTCAATTTTATGGATTTTTTTTTCTTTTAACTTTTTGGTAAGAAGTAATATTTTTATTCAAAGAAGTGGGAAGCACAAATATGGAATATAACTATATAGATACATTTGTTTTATACCCAAAGATTTGGGGTTCTTAYCAATGTATGTAAAAACCTGAAGAGGGTGTAAAGAAGTTGGAGCCAGGCTTTTCCCAGCTGTGTMCAGAGACAGTAAATAGAGGCAGTGGGCACCAAGTGAAACATGGGATGTGCCCCCTGAACATCAAGGAAACACTTTTTCACTGTGAGAGTGACTGAGAACTGGCACAGATTGCCCAAAGTTTGTGGAGTCTCTCTCCTTGGAGATACTCAGAAGTCTGCAACTGGCTCAAGGTCACTGTATTTGAGCAGGGGGTTTGAACCAGGTGACATCCAGAAATACTTTCTAACCTCAGTGYGTCTGTGATTTACTGATAGTTATTTCAATTTTCTCTAGATTGTGTCTATGTTGTGTACGTTTATATTCCATATGTTGTTTAATGTTTCATTAAAGCAGCTGCTGAAATAATCATCCTAATAATTGTTTTAATCATCATCATCTTTTTTAACAGATGTAATGATTACAGATCAGTTTGGAAATCAGGTTCAGACAGTGACATCTGCATGTGTAAATTCCCTAGGAGTTTCTGGGCCTGGACTTGATAAATCAAATTTGAAAGTAACTTGGCAGGTATTTATAAGATGTCATATAGTTTATTTCTTTGTGGAATTTGTGTGGTAATTGTCTTAATTCTGTTACACAGAATTGAACTAAAATTGTGGAAAGGTAGTCAAATTACACGCCAGCTGATTGCTTACAGCATTAAAATTGTATAATCCTGTTCTAAGGAACACAGCTGCATCTGTTAAAAACCTTATCACTGCTGCAGCTGTACAATGTGGAGGCCAGTTTAGTTCCTGCTTGAGTCAGGTTTGCTTTGTTTCTRGTTCATTGTTCTATATGTTTTCTTCTATCTTTTAGTCTTCTGTGTTTTTTTATGTTGGTACAGTTGATTTTAAATCTTTTGAAGAACCTTRTAGAAAGAATTAGTATCTATAACATTTAAAATATGCTGGATATAATCTGAAAAACAGATTTCTGAGAAATTCTTGAGTTTGAAATGGGTCACTTCTTTCTCATGAAGTTCATTTAAATTTAACAAAAGGAAATTAGAACTTGCAGTCTAATTTTTAGTCCACTGGTCCACCGTCTCATAGTAAAAAMACCTAATAGTATTTACAGCATAAATGTTAAATGCTATAGTGAAAAAATAATAATAAATTTTACTCTGCTTTATTTGTTCTTGATAAATCTTTTCTTTGTTTCTAAATAGGAAAGTACTCAAACAATGAAAGTAAAAGGTATTCGATATAAACCCTGTTTACTCGGAAGCAAGGAATTGTGCTTTGCTTGGCGTGAATTCTCTGACTTTATCAGAGTGAATTTAGTAGCAGGATCYCCAGCTAAATTACAGTTTGTGGATTGGCCAGAGTTAGAAAAGGTAAGTTGAACAATTTTGGTTTGAAAAAAGCAACATGGTCTCTAGTCAAGTATTTTAATTCAATGTTTCATGCAGTAGCTAACAACATTAGGCTTTTAAAAGTGAACTTAGTTAGGAGTAGTYTGACTCATAAGTGTATGTTTACCACCCTAAATATTGTAAACTTTATTATCAACATTTGCCTTTCCACAGATAGTGTGACTTTCCTTTGGTGCAGTAATTTTACTGTGGGTTGGATCCTGACGCCCGTCTTTCACTGCTGTTTTCCAAAGATACAATCCTTAGTGGTAGTAATGGCTGGATCATCTCTCCATGTCTAAGGGGGTTTTTTTGATGTTCAGGATGTAGGATGACAGTCCCAAATTTACTTCAGTTTACAAGTGTTTACTGTCAGAAAGTAAACACTTGAAAGAGAATGGAGTACAGGACTTAATGGAAATGGAAATTTTTGGTGCTGTACCCTTTGCCTTGGGTTTAAAAAATTATTTTTCGATGTTTACTTTGGCTGTTCAAATAATAGTGCTTAACTTGCTGCAGAAACCAGAATAGAAAATTGATAGCAGAAAAAAGAAAATTCTATCTCTGAACAGAGGACAGGAATCAAGATTGGTGTTTTGAGAAAATGGAGAAGGAAGTTGCTGAAGAAAACGAAACAAAATATTCAGGAATTCGCATAATTATTTTTGTTCTCTAGGCAACTGTTCAAGTATATCAGAACTSTTTAAGTATATCAGAAAATAAAAGTTTTAGGCCATAGCTCTTCCTACAACAAGGACATTGATAARGCCCTTCAGAATCATGTCCTTCCTTTTAGTCACATCAACATGAGTGACCCATGCCATTGAATTCAAGTAGTACATTTTATTGTAACAAGAGTATATAACAAACTCCAGAAATACATTTCTGTGTACCATTCAGTCACAGTCTAACTATTCTGGGAGACAAATAGCATATAAAAAGTGTTGCTCTTTTCTGTACTGCCATGAATGTCCAGGATATGTAGAATTGAATAGTATCATGCATTTGTATCTCTTCCAGCCTGTTGCAGTGATTAATGGTAGAGAATTGCAAAGGCCCCTTATTGTTCAATTGTGTGATCAGTGGGGAAATCCAACTCCTGAACCTAATGTCAGAATCAACCTTACAAAGAGTAACAACTTAAAGGTAAGCACTGGCCTTATTAGGTGAACTTAGTTTAACACAAATTTTGTTGTCAAGTCTACAGTATCTTAATTTTCAGGACTTCTTTGGAAATGTTGATAAAATATTGTAAGTGCACGAAAGAATAATTAATCTAGTACAAGAATAGTGGCAACAAATAACATGAACAGGTCCCAGGACAACAACCACAAATATAACAAAATTCCTATAGGACAGTGTCTGAGTGTAATTTGTATGCATTCCAGATCTCCTAAAGAACCTTTTTCCAAATTTTGCATGCACATCACACCAYCACATCCCCCATGATATCAGAGGTAATTTACTGAATGATTGTAATGACACAGTCATGATACAGTCTCAACTAGTAACCAAATAATTTTTATCTGGTGGTTCTTTGATTCCTCAATGTATGGACTTAMTGGTCAGTCTGTAAAGCTGGTCAGCAGGTTTGGGCCCTACTTGATTATCCTGTGAAAAGCATTGGCAGGATAAATGAAATTAAAACAATGAGGATGCAAATCTAGCCCAAGTTTAAGTGGTTACTGTCTGTTCCATAAGTGAGGTATGAGTATCAGATGGTTTTCACATTGGTATGTACAAAGGAAGGACTTGAACAGAATGGTCCATTCATCAAAATTTTTATTGCTGTTTTTGAACAAAAAAGGAAAGTCAAGCTGTCAAGCATTCCTACCTGTCAGTACAGAGACTGTTATATTGAATATATGTATTATCAACACAGGATATATTCCTCCACCTCTGGACATAACATTTTTCCCATTTGGGGCTGGTCCTGCTCCCTTTTTGTTCCTGCTTGCCATGCRTTTATGTTCCTCAGTTTTCTCAGATTACACAACAGCCACGAACCTTCTTTTGCTCACTTCTCCAGAACTGTGCCACAACCTTAGCTTTTGCCCAATTTAATTATGCTCTTATTACTTTTTTTAATTAGATAATTTGATTTCTTGRTATCTTGAACATTTTTCTTCTGTCTTGTTTGACTCTCTTGCCATAGCAGCCTGCCTTACAGTTTGGGGATTTTTTTTCTTTGCCCCAACTACTGCCTTTATGGTGTTAGCTGAAGCTCACTGTGGGTTCTAGTTGTGTTCTTGGGAGAACAGGCAGTAGCACTGTGTGGTTGTRCTGCCTTGTCAAAGAGATGTGGTGGCATGCTGTGTCTTTTCAGATTTTATGCCTTCTTCCAGGAAGCACCAGCAGCATGTCTTAAGAGTCCACATGTTCTTTATCTTAGTGGGATGTGTCCAGGAGAAAGTGTTCTGAAAGCCAAGGTTAAAAAGTTATTATTATATATATAATTATATTATTATTATTATTATTACTACTACTATTACTACTACTACTCCTCTTATTATTATTATTAAAATTAAAATTATTCTTCTATTATAAATTGTTATGAAGTGTTTATTACAGCATGCTCTGCCTTGGCATTTCCAATAGGTTGTTTGTACAGTCTCCCAAAAGAAATGAGAAGATTTTGGGAACTGAAATTCTCAGAATAAGATGTTCTCTATATTTCACATTCCATCCTCTAAGTCTTCAAAGCCTGATACTAATACATGCATTTCCTGTACTCCTTTATCTTAGAGATTCAAAACTAGATGAGAACTGGAGGAACACTGTAACAGGCACTAAATAGTTTGTAGAAGGTTTTTTGATCTGAAAATACACTCAAATTAGCATCTGCTATGGATGATATGATAGTATCAGTAGCAATTTCAAAAACAACATTTATAAAATATTTGAACATATTAATGAAGAAAAATGTCCTAGTTCAGATGAAGTGATTGCTTTTAAAAACTGGCAGAGAATTTGAAACCTCTTCCTTAATACTGTCTTCATAACAGTATATCTTTCCCTAATTTACAGTGCAAAAATTTAGCTGAAATCAACAAATAGTGTGCAGGCAAATTAGATAAACATTTTATCCTAAGACTTGGTACTATTTCTGTATCACTGAAAGATTTTTTTCTTTTTTTTTGACAGCTTTTTCCTTCAAACCTGCAGCATAAAACAGATGACACTGGTAGGGCTAACCTGGGAGTTTTTAGTATTCACGCACCTAGGTAAGTAGTGAAAACCAGAATGGATGTCATAAAGTACTACCAAGTATTAATCTAAAGCTAAGATCAAACATTTGTTATTCRTATGCAGGTGGATGGCCAGATAGTAAGTTCTAAAAAGTTAAGTGCTTGATTAAGTAAAATTCAGTAGCTGCTTCTTTTGATCTACTGAGAAGCTGCTGCTGTAATTTTCAGAATCCTGTTTCTGGTAAAATGGTAATAAGATGGTAAACCTCATCTTATTATTGTCAACCTGCACCAAATGCAAGTGGTATTATAAACCACTTAAAAGTATTGAAATTAACAGTCCTTAGGTGGCCAGTTCCAGACACTGCTTTTAAAGTAGGAAAGCATTCTAAGAGGGTTTAAATRCCACTTTCTTTGTGTGCTAGACATTGTTTTAAAGGGTGAGGTAGAGTGTCCAAAAGAATTTTAAATAGATATATTTCATTTTTCCTAGTTACAATTGAACTGCTGAAGTCTAATTTCTAGCAGATGTGTGTCATGTGGTTCCTTCTTCTTCATGTTGTGCTTCTTCATGCTCACTTCATGTATAGCTTCCCTTACACACTTATGTCCCATATGGCTTTTCAAATTCATCATTTGTGTATCTTCCTCAWATTCACAGTTCTGCAACTCACTCCCTGTATCCTTGAGTTTCCAGAGCTAGACAGGGTTGGCTTTAGGTTATTTTGAAACTTGGAATAAGTACTTGTTCTTTGCATTCAAATATGGAGGATTTGCCCCATAATACTCTTGCATTTGGAAGAAAATTGTTATAAATGCTGTTGATGGTGTTCAGTGTGTTTATAAGAGCTTTGACTTGGTAGAAGGATGATGAATATTAGTTATCAGTTTACTRCTGGAGGTTAGAAACAGGTGTGACATCATACTATTTACAGCACAATCAAAACTGGCTGGGAAGTACAGCCTCTATGCAGTTAAATACTATATTCCCAATTATGTTTGAAAACTTGAAATTTAACTTTTTAACATTGCAAGGAAMATTAGTTATTTGATAGTATTGAAGACATTATGTACTGTCAGTGTACTTTGCTAGATGTGAATGATACTTGGAATCACTCTTTGGAAACTGTTTTCAAAGCTGAATGCTCCTCACCATTTTAATTGCTTTCTSCTTTACTSTCTTCTGCTACTTGAAGCAGAAGTGGTTGCTAGTGTCTTACAGGCAATGAARCATCAAAATAATGAAATATTAACAYAAAATTAAATTTAATATRTTAGTATCTTAAGAATAACTTAAACTCATGACTTYACTTGTCTAATATTGCATTAACAGTTGCATTTTTTCTTCTCTTTACTRCTACATTACTAGATATTGTTTAGCATGCTTTCATGTACATTATTCAGACTTGAAGCCTGTTGAAAATTGTCTTTTCAGAAGAGATTTTTACATCCGTTTTTATAATTTCTGTATGTTGCAGGGGAGAGCACATTTTGCAGCTTAAAGCCTCGTGCAACAAGACCATATTAGATTGTCTTGTAATCACAATAAATGTCCTGCCTGATCCTGAGAAACCTGTCTGCTTGAATGTTAAATATGACAAAAGTCCTTCTTTTTCAGCYGGGGGTACTTTCCCTGGTAAGTATATGGATCTTTGGTGGAAACCAATCACTCAAGAGCTTTGCAAACCTGTGAGAAAATATTTTGGTGATCTGTCTAGTGTATTTTTTTTTGCTTTTTCTGGTCTGTTTTCTCAGTTCTTTGTAACAGCTCTGTCTGTTATACTTGGACAGAAGAGATATCTAGGTCATCTTTGGAAAGCATTTCAAAAGACCTCTTATTTATTTCTTCCAAATTGCTCCTTTTATCCATCTATAAATGGTAAAACTACAGAATCTCTTTTCTCTCTTACTAAAATATGATCTGAGCTACTTCATGTATGTTTTCCCTCATCTCTTCCTGTGGAATAGGAACAAAGGAAGTAGCTATGAAATTCTAGGCCAACTGTGAGCCAAGACAAACTGAAAAGTAATCAGCAGGAGGACAACACAAAATATTCTTTCCTCCTGCTGTATTCTYTCACAAAAGGGTTTGTTTCTTGGCTGTCATAACATGAATAGCCAACGTTTTTATGGCAAAAGGTTTTTGTTTTTTAAAATACTCCATACGGTGTTATGACCTTGATTAAATTAAGAAGGTATTTTGGTTTTCCTTAGAGGAAATCACAGAATGATAGAGTGATTTGAATTGAAAGGGACCTGTAAAGCTCATCTACCTCCAACCCCCCTGCCAAACAGACTTTTTTCAAATGGATTGTATAGTGTAAATCAAACAGGTTTTGAGTTAAGAAGAGAATTAAACAGCTTCTTTGGGGCAATATAATATATATATAGTATATATGACATTAAATTTTTAAATAAAATTAGGTAATTAATGAGGATTAACAGCCTCAAATYGTTAAATTAATAAAATACTTCAACATCCTAATTATTTGATTTACTGGTGATCTCAGGTATACCCGAGGGCAGGCACTGTAATCTTGGAAGGGGTCATGCCTGGATTTTTCATGCACATCAAATCATWGTGCAAATCCTAAAAATCTTGCCTTAAAGTGCAAAATGAGTCCTGCATGAGCAGTGCAAGTTCATTTACATGCATTAAATCTATGTGTTTTGCTCACATTTTGAACTAGAAGAAGGGTAGCTCTGTTCTAGTATGGATTTTATTTCATTTTGATTACTGCGCTTTCTATAGGACATACAGGATAAGTGAAACTTTTCATATTTGGATATAAAGTGACTGCAAAACCAGTCAACAGAGTGAATTGTCTCCCTGTAGGTTATTTCTAACAGATAAAACTGTGTGATCCTAKTTTGTAGGAAGTAGCCAAACTCTGCTTCTCCTTGTCTGATCCCTTGGGAAAATGGCTGTGATGTTGTACAGTCTTTTCACAGCTTCTGTGCCTTTCTATCCAATAGTTCAATGGCTGAAGCATTTTTGAAGGAAGAGGAAGATTTGGATTTCCTGTCCTTAAGGAAGGAATTGCCTACTTAACTAGCTAATGGTACTCATTCTTGAGAGCAAGAAGCAGCCGGGCAKGCTGTTTTGATAAGAACGATAATTTGAGAAAGGAAGACTTGAAATTTTAGGATTTTTTTTTTAAGGCTGTAATTGGATAAAGTAGGTATTTGTTTTCTCCCTAAGGATTGTTACCTGGTCTAATTACAGGGATAAGGAGAGAAGGTTTTTCATATCCAGTTTGAAATGCTTAGTGGTTTTGGTTCTTTTTGAAATGCTTGTTTTTTAAGTTTTTTTTCTCTTAAGTATGAGGGAGACGCAGAAATTCATTAAGTTTGAGCTTCTTAGTTCTGAATAAAAATAATCTYCCAAACCTGTTTTTCATCCTACAGATTTTATGGTTAGTGTTCTTTCTGAAGATGAYACAATTATTAAAAATATTAATCCAGCACGGATTTCTATGAAAATGTGGGAAGCACAGAGCAGCCGGGTTAGGACACCAGTTGATGTAAGTCATCAAAATGCATTTTCAAAATGGGTATGAGAATGCCAGCATAGGACAGACATAGTAGAAGCTGTCTTTCATTTGACTTAGATCTGCATCATGTTCTAGATTTTAAGTAACAAATATTGCAGATCAACCCTACGTGTTTATCAGTTTCTGTCTTACAAATTGTCAGACTGGTCAAGCATCAATACTACAGTAATTACAAAAATGCTGTTGGTCTTCAGAACCTAACTCATAGCAGGGAGAGTATTAAAAAGTAGCCACATTGAATCTTGCAAAGAAAAGACTGTGAGAATTAAAAACATGAAATTAGTGTCTAAAATTTAGGCAGTCTCATTGACTCACTGTGGGCTATCAGTACTGCAAATCATTGAATCTTGGTRGCATATTACAAGTTAAGTACTTCCACTATTTTGCATTAAATTTTTTGCATCTTTATTTACAGGTTACAACRTTTAGCTGTAGTAAAGTGAAGGATGACAAGGAAGATGGCTTCTTCTACTTCAGGTATAATAGCACTTATTCTGTAATTAGTCATGAACTTACTATACAAAATACATAGTTTGAAATAGAAGAGTTTTATGTTTTGATAATAACAGTCCATCACAGAATTAGTATGATACAAAAAAGGTGAAMGATACTAGGAAGATGAATTGAGATGAAGATTTCCTAGATCCTTTTGGTATTTGTATAATCTGAGAGTAGAAAAGAAAAGGGTCTAAGATAATATATTAGAATACATTTTGAGAAATGCTAGCAATGAGGGAGCTACATCATCAGCTTTAACTTACATGGTAACGTTCTTTAATTCTTTTCAATATTACTTCAACTACTGTAGAATTGCAGGCTGGACAAAGCTGGACAAAGACTTAATTCTCTTTTTACTACCTTCTCTAGCTATGCATCAATCATGATCCATGACCTTGGTSCTGTCAGTTTAGTAATCATTCCTTGGGTGACTTATTCAGAAATAGTGTCTTAGATGAACACTGACAGAACTAGAGCACCATCATAAGCTGGTGCCTGACTGCCACATTCTTTCTACATCTATTTCTGGTAGACAATCTTTGGGATTAGCTAAATAGTTATGGTACTGGCTGTGGATTCAAGCTTTTGCCTCCTGGGAGTGGGCTTTTCTTGACATAGATACCTGTAGTTTACTAGTTGTCCACAAATGTCCARAATTAAAACTCCCAATTTTATTGAAAAATTTGAAAGGAGAGTAGACACTGCCCATTAGCAGCTTATGTAGAAAAGTACATTTTACTTGTTGCTGCCATTGTCTGTGGCATCACTGTCTGCCCAGTGACTTTCTCAKGTTTTCCTGTTTGTGGCACACTCTCAGGTGGTTTTCATCTATTTATTGCCAGTCCATAACACACATGCAGTTATGCAGTCTTAAACTACTTCCTCAGCAATTTTCCAATTCTCCAAAAATCCAATTTTCAAAATTTTCTGAAGCCTATATCTGTCCAGCCATGAGATCTGTAGTTGATTATTTACTAATTAGTGTTTTAATGTCTCCTGACAAGGCAGATGCTACTGTCAGTCTTAAGCAAGGTAAAATACAGAAAAGAGTTGTATGTGAAATCTAAAAAAGGAAAAATCATGGCCTGTTCTAGAAATATTAAAGCTTTGGGATTTTGTTTTTTCCAGGTTAGGCATTCCAGGAAACCTTGCATATTACTCCTTCCCAAACAAAATCAGAAGAAATAAATTACTTTATGTTGACAAAACAGTTAAAATGCTGGATGTTGAAAACAAGAWTTTYGTTAATCAATTCAAGGGTGCCRCATGTCATCCTTGAATGAATTCTGAATCTTGGCTGTTGCATCTCCTCAGAAGTTTGTAAACATTTCCAAGTCACTGGTATCCCTTGTTAAACACTGCARAGGTCCTCTGGATGCYATGTGGCCTTCCCTGCTGGGTGAAATTATAGCAGCAGAACCTCAGGTGTCTGCCTGGGTTATTCTTTGTGTTTTGATTTTAGGGGTTCTTTGCCGGTAGTCTGCACTGTGGAATGCTGTAAAGTATTTCACTACACTCAGCCTTGACCAGTTGTCCAAGTTACCTAACTGTGTACAATCTGACTAAGGAAGGAATTAGCTACTCTGATTTTATGAAAATTTTATTAAATTTGGAGAGGAATGGTTGTTRTTCCAGATCTAGGTGTCTGCTTTGTCCCAGTAGCTTTATGACAGTTCTCAATACAAAGAAAATTTTGTAGACTTGCAGATTTCTGAAMAATAGGGCCATGATAAACTTCTGTCATCTAGAAGAGACAAACACTTGGAGGAGACTTTCCTCATTCAAGCTTCCAAAAGCCTTACTCTAATTCTTGAGGAACTTTGATGGCCTTCTTGCTGAAGAAGGAGTATTGTGCTTTAGTAGGGTGTTCTAAGTAGTTCGGAGTTTGAATTGCTTGAGTACTTACATATTTGTGACTTCAATATTGASTCATGTTTGCTTGGGTTTTATTTTTTTTTGTTTTTTAGGGATAAAGTGGTTCCAGAGAGAGAGGGCACTTAYATAATCCAGTTTACCTTTGCAATGGATAAGACAAACATGCTCAACAGTGAACAGGTTTGAATCTATAATTAATTGCAGGTAGCCAAAGACATGTAATACAGAATCATCTGGGTGAAGTGTTACAATATTTTGTAGGCTCAGAATGYAAATACTTTCACTCACAAGTTTTGAAAAAAATTATATTTTTATTTTTGATAGTTACTGATTTCAAACTGTTGATTATCAAAATACGTTTTCATTCACTTCTATAACCAACAATTAGATAATGTAACAGAGGTGCATAATTAGCAACCTAGCAGAACTGGTTTATGGTTGTGCTAATTTATTTCAGGTCTGTCCATAAATTTCATATACATTTGTCTCAATGTTTTTTGAGCAACTCAAGTGTGCAGGTGGTTTGCAGTTAATTATATCAGTCTTTATTTTATTTTATTCTTCCTCCTTTTTCTGCTAGATTATAGTTGAAGTTGTACCTAATGACCCTGTACGCTTGTTACCCGATTCTTTACCAGCTACTCCAGCAGTTTCCAATGTTCGAGCTCTTACCAGCCGTACACTGGTCAAGGATTTATACCTCCACTTAATGGTAACTATACTTCCCTACAAAATCATAATTAGGGAAATCTAGAAGACTGCTAAAACAATGTTGAATTTTCCTGTAAGGCATTGCTACTGTTTCTTTGTAGATTCGCTTCATAAAAAAAGCTGTTAATCAGTGATTTTTCAGCATATGATGGGCCCATCTTGTTTCATTTRCATACAGGTGACCAAAACTGAAATGTTTGGTAGGTTTGCTGTCAGGTATCTTTATTGAAATCCATGTCTTGTGGCCACACAAAGAAATTGTTTCAAGAATAGATTCTAGTGGGAAAACACATGTACAGCAGATGTTTCTCTCCACGATTTTTCCTTCCAGGGACAGTTTGTCTTAGAAATCCTATATTACAAAAAAATAAACTTTCTTGAACTTTGAGTGTTCACAGGGATAAAAGGAAATTACTTACCAGCTACCACAATAGCAAAGCAGACTTAGCTTACGGAAAAGTAATTTATTTTAATCACCAGTTTAAAAATATTTGTGTAATAAGAAACACAAAAATCTAAAGCAACACCTTCTGCCCCACTGTTTCTTAGGCTCAGCTTTGTTCCAGATCCCTGTACCCTTCCCCAAGCAGTGCAGGGTGGTGGGGAATGGGGATCACAGTCACAGTCAACCCTTAACAGCTCCTCAGCTCTTCCCTGCCAGTGCTTTTTCCTCACAGTTTCGCTGTGGGTCCCTTTGTGGCCCACAGTCCTTCACCAACTGCTGCAGTGTGAGCCCTTGCCACAGGTTGCAGTCCAGGAATTACCAACCTGGTTTAGCATGGGGTCCTCCATGGGCTTCCATGTGGGTCTCTGCTCCATTGTGGTCCTTCATGGGCTACAGGGAAGTACCTGCTCCAGTGTAGCTTCCCTGTGAGCTGAGGGGAATTCCTGCTTTGGTGCCTGGAACACCTCCTCCTGCTGTTCCTTCTCTCACGCTCTGCTGTTTTCTCTTTTTTTYTTTTTTTCCCCATTCTCACCTGCCTGAGCATTTTTGCCCATTCTTAAATATAAAGAAACACCATTTTGGCTGAGGGGCTCAGTTGTCCCTGCAGTTGATCAGTTGGAGSACTGGCCATGTCCAGCCTCTCCTCACAGAGGCTGCCTCTGCAGATCCCCTCTGCAGAGATTGCTAGCAGCTTGCTATATAAATCCAGGGCAGTACAGAAATGGATTATTTAGTTCAGTCCCAAACTAACTTTAATTTCTTATTTACTTGCAGGATGAATACAACAACCACACTGGGCGTGATCTAGTTGGCAGAGTAATAGCAAAAATAAAAAGCCCCAATGATGAAGATATAGAGATCCCACAGTTTCAGGGGAAAGTCAGTACAGTAGAGTTTCGATTGGAGAGTGGATCAGCTGAAATTGTAAGTGTGACTGAACTACACAGCTCCATGGACATTTGTCTAATGAGGCTTATTTTCCTGCAGTTTTAAAGTTATCTTTCACCTCTCTGTATTCTATGGAGATTCAGTTTATATTGTAGCTTTCCCTTAGAARTAAGTAGATAAATTATTTCTTCTCTGGTTGCTGATTTTCAGAAAACCTGAAGGAAGGATTGTTTATACATGCCAAGTGAGGGAAGTGTACAGGTACTTTCAGTTAGGGACCAAGACATTCAGGAAGATCCAGGAAAAATATTTTCTTCATTTGAATTTCACATGTGAATAACACTTAACCAACTTGTGGTTAAACCATTAATATTACCAGTATTGTACATTTTTATTTCTCATACTATCAGGCTGTAGTATCTTAAGATCATTTAGACTGACTTCTTCATATATTTATAATGAAATTTTGCCAGGCTCTCTTTACATTTTATCCTATATATACTTTGTAGAAAGGCATCCTACCCTCATTTGAAGAAGATAAAATTACCATTTCTCTTTATGCTTTGTTTCACTCATTAATGTATTTGGCTGTTAAAAATGCTTTCCTTATTTTGGTTTGAATCTCTGGCATCATGCATACTCTGAAAGTACTGCATATTGTAGTCATATCACTGCAGTCACTTTTTYTTCAACAAATACAGATTAAATTTTTAAAACCTGTAAGTTCCATCTGTCACAGTTGCTGTAAATATGATACAAAGACACAATGTAAAAGGTGCACATGCGCAAAACCAGGAACTGTTCAAAACACACCAAAGGCATACAGCTGAATGTGGAGTTTCTTCTGAGTGGAATGGTCACAATCTCTCTCTTGAAAGCCTACACAGAACTTCAGTCAGTAGTATTACTGTGGTGAAAGAGTTGTATATTGATTTTTGTTTTCAACTTAAAATATCATATAAGAATGACAGAGCAAAATGATACCCCTACTTCACTTAGTTGTCACATATTTTAAAAGTCTGATGTCTACAGAAGTCTTCAAACAGTTAAAAGATGTACTAAAGGAGGATCCAACTTCTTAAGGACATTTTCTCAGCCACCTTTTCTAATTCACTCTTTGGAGGCAGCTTATGACAGAGCAGCGTCAGTGTGTGCCAAGTGRATACAGACACTGCATAGCAATCAAAACAAATTTCCAAAAACATCTTAGAAATCACCACCATAAGACCCAAGCAGTATCCTAAAATCTACAGAATCATAGAAACTTCTTCATAATATATTTTATTCAGTACATTGACTGTTTTTATGAAGCTACATATGTGAAACTAAATGACACAGCATAAGTTATTCTCTGTCAATGACAGTCAAGGAGAGAAACATCTAGTTAACATGGCCAAATGTTATTRATMTGCCAAATTCTGGTCTACTCTAATCYGTACAGAAAACTGACAAAATATGTATGAAAAACAAGCTAGTAAAATAAAATGCAGGGACTGAATAGAAGTATCAGATAAAATTAATATACTGATYGATTTACTGTACACTGTTGGGTTTCTCTAGTTTCCCTACCATGTTTCAGGAGTAATAAATTAACTGGCTTGTGAACACATTTTTCCCCAGGCAGGTGGGGTTAAGAAAGGGCGCAAAAGTATAGCTAAAGGATCAGCTAAAACCACTGGTCTAACAAAACACTCTGCGAATCTTGCATTTACACATGTGGTAACAAGGTGTACACTGAACACCTTTATAGATATATAGATATATAGATATAATATATATATTTTTTATATATATGTATTTATATATATATATATGTGTATATATATATATATATATACACACTTTTACCTGTATACGGCCTGTGACAGTTCAGATAAAATTACTGGATAATTTCTAAGACTCCTTGCTAATGCAGAAATAAATTTTTTTTTGTTTATGTCCATATAGTAGTAACCTGCTGTTGCATAATTGTGACCTAAATTCTCCAGTCTTCCATCAGTGACAAAGCTAACCTRTGTAATGGAGGGGGAGTGTGTGARTTTGTGRTGTTTGGGGGRGTGTTTGTTTGGYTTGTGGRGCTTGTTTTGCCCTYCTCCCCCTGCCTGTGGGGTTTTTTTCTAGTTAGATATTCCTGGTTTGGTGGAAGGTGGGGGGTCTTGCATGCTTATTCCCTTTTATTTCTATGATCCAGAGAGATCCTTCTGCTTTTGACAGTAGCTTGTGTTCCCCAGTCATCCATGGGGASTAATTGCATTTCAGTGAAYCCAGTATCTCTTCCCTKCTTCAGGCARTTTTYAGGCATCTGGTTTATGCTGATTCASTGACTTYAGACT
Organism: Alauda arvensis; assembly: GCA_902810485.1. Taxonomy (NCBI): domain Eukaryota; kingdom Metazoa; phylum Chordata; class Aves; order Passeriformes; family Alaudidae; genus Alauda; species Alauda arvensis. The sequence continues at coordinate 474,248 of CADDXX010000019.1, read as the reverse complement.
ACTCACACAACCCATGTGGAAAGGATTTGTTGGTTGTGATGCACTGTCCTTTTCATACAACATGTAATGGAGAGGGGAAGGGACATACTCCTGTGCTTCAAGTATTTTGATATTGTTCCATCTTGTTTATAAAGACACTTGTGTGCAATTAGCACGAATAATGAAAGTGGYATTCTGACATGTTTACCCTTAGTCACAAGTTCAGGAATACTAGACTTGTTTAATGAAAAAARATGTTTAGCTTTTTCTTAGCATATATTTTCTAAAGAAAAGATATTTCCACTACAGACTTCTCCTGATAGAGTATGTAGCTRCWATATTTTTGAAAGCCAYGAAGACTATCTTTSARGATTATATRTCTATCTSTTCTTTTAGGCTGCAACCACCCCTCTCTTGATTTGGCCAGTTGAGTAGSAATTTCTACATGTTAAAAGTGGAAACAGTATGAGTTTCATTATAAGCATTATTCATTATATGCATGATACCTTTCCCAAAGCAACAGCACATTTAGACATCACCTTTACTAATTTTATTTCTGTTTATGATTTTACAATATTTCTCATGTTTATAAAGAAAGGCAAAGGTTTTAGTATGTCTTTTCCATAAAGAATTTATAAGAAGTTAACTGTTTATGATACTGTTTGGACATATATTGTTCATTCATTTGGGATCTGCTGTCTACTTCCATGGTAACGGCAGTAACTTTAACCACTGGGAATAGTTTGTTTTTCCTCCTCTGTGTTTATGCATTGGGTCTTTCTTTTTAATGATCTGTTTGCATTTCACRTACTTGACTGAAGTACACCTGAGGATATCTTGCTTATGAGACAGTGCAGAGGATACTTCTGAGCATGTGTCTCTGAAATAAAATATATAGCCAAAAAAAAGACTTTTAAAACAGGTAAAATGACAATCTTAATTCTTAAATAATAAAATAGCTATATCTTTTTGTTTTACTTTTGTTTAGTTGTTAAAAAAGGTATTTCCAAGCCAATACTGTAGTAATACTGTATAGACATAATGTGTTATGTAACTTACAAGATTTAGTATCTGAATAATGTTTGTTTTGTGTGTAACCTCAAGCATGGGCATAAACTTATATTTGTTTGTTTATTTTCACAGAATTTAGTGCTGGCTGAAGACAGTCCTGGAAGAGATAGCACTGAATATATTCTTGTCTTTGAGCCACACGTGCCAGCTTTGAAAAAAACTTTGGAACCATATTGTCTCTCATTTATGTTTTACAATGGTATGTTTCAAGTGCTCTAAAATACTTGCTTTTGCTTTGAATCAGCTGGGTTTAGATTCATAATATGTTTCAGATCTATGCAATAGTTTAGTAGATTTTTGCTAATGCTTAAACCAATTAAATACAGTACTGTATTTTCTTCTAAAAATGTATGTGCTTATTTCTTAGATTCCAAGAAGCAGCAGCTGATGGCAACACTGACCAGGGAGAAAGACCAATTATCTAAGTCCATAGATCTTTACAGAAAGATGTTTGATACTACAAATCAGCTCATAGCTGAAATGAAATGTAAGTTCAGTCAAATATGTAAATAATTTTTCTGTGAATTAAACTTCTGTCTTACAATGATTTTGAGAATATAGAGAAGRGACAAAAAATCAATATTGAAATCAGAAGAGATAGTAATTACAGGGTAGCAGAAGGGGTGTATGTCTTTCAGGGAAGTATCTAATTACTTGGATGTACCTACCTATAAAGGGTCTTGATTTGAGGTAGAATGTCTTATGTCAGAATTATCAAAAGGAGAAAAGAAACMCTGAAGTTGGTGTTCTTTTTATCCATGACTGCCTTTTACTCCCATCTTTGCATGCTCRTACATCTGAAAATTCAACAGTTGCCTGAAAACAATTTGAGGAGGATGAACTATAAATAATCCTCTTTTGAAAAGTTAGTCTTATGTTTCCAAAATGTTACTTTTCCCCCTCACGTTTGACCCTGTGTACATTATTCAGAAGTGTTGTGTCACTGTTTATGTCCTTCAGCAAATGTAATCCTCTAGGAAGGTCTGTTAAACTGCAGAGTAGTGTGAGGGCATTGGTTTATGGGAATGGGAGAAGTGAAGATTTTTCTTTGCTCTTTTTTATTTGAATCATCCTGTCTGTTGAATAAAAGGTTTGTCTTAATAACTGCAGTTTGAATTTTTATTTTAAATAATCACCAAGTGTAAATAGAAAGTGGCATAGAAGATGCTGCTGTTTCTTGTAATTTTAATGCTACATATTTCCATTATGAATGGAAAATCCCAAATTCCAGTGTGAAAGGCATAAAATTTTTGTTTCATATATGCATATCTGTAGAGAGTAAGTTAGAGTATAGCATTGCACTTCATGCTTAAGTAACATTTTCAAATACAAACATGTTTTGAATTAGCAGGTAGAAAGCAACTCATTTGTTTTTGAAATTTCCTCAGCTCTCCTATCSGAGCTAATAGTGTCCAGAAAGTGATGTCCCATATAACAGACAAAAGAAGGTAGTGCCAGCCACCACTCTTCTCTTCTGTCTTGCCATTCCACCTGTTGGAAAACCATTTAAAATGATAATTGAGGATGAAAACTGAAACCAGTTGACATTCTCAGACTGATAAAATGTCTAAACCCCTTTGCTTCTTGAAGCTGAAGTCATGGCATCTGCTAAAATTGTTTAGAAACTGGACAAAACCGCAAGATCTTWGTGGAAAAATTCTGATATTCTGTGCTGAAATTAAGAAGTAAATAGGATTAGTTGCAGCTGGCATAATCCTGAAAAGTTGTAAGAAATTCTGAAAGTGYTCCATTGCTTTCTGTCATTTCCTCACTCTCTTGATTTTGTTTCAGGTCAGGTTAAAGAAGCTGAAACAAGAGAAGCTCTCCTGAAGAATGAACTGAAAAAGCACCAMATCGAATTACCACAGACAAACATAGTATGGCTTATTTCTTACTCCATTAACATCTCTAAAATTTATATCAATAATACATCAGTATTAATATTGCTGAATCACACCTGTTACAAAAACAGTGAAAATTTAGGCTGTAGGAAAATTTGTGGATCRATGTCAAACTTTAAATTTTTTTTAATATTGTTCTGTTAGTGTGAGGATCTGTTAAAAAACTGCAAAAGAGCTAACAGAAACATCCTCTTTTATTCCTGGTCTTGTTTTTCTGCCTAAGTTACCAGCGTTACTGGTACTGCTGGATGTTACAGTGGGTTTTTGGAAGCTGGTGAATATATATTGGATGTATTCTGGCATAAGTAAGCCAAAGGAAAACACTTTTTTTTGGAGAATCAGAGRATTGCATATGTTACCACCAAAGTTCATGTAAAAATAAGTTTGAAAATAATGAGGGCAATGTACCCCATTGCTAATTTCCCTTAAAGATCTAATTTTATTTTAAAGAAAGTTTTTAAAGGTTTTCAAACAACATTTGGGAGGGAAAAGCACCTATGTAAACARTTATCTTCAGATCAAATAAGAGCAAGTTATAGTCATTAATCACTAATCAGTAGGATTAAATTGCAATCACAGTACTGAAGTTCCCCCTGCTGGCTAAATTTTTCAAGCCTGGACATAGTTTCCTTCTGAAATGGTTTCATTTTGTACATKCATGATTGTCTCTTCCTGCTGTTTTAAACTGTCTTCACGTTTGTCTCTAATGAAGCACTGATAGCTCTTTKTGAAATGCTCCTTGAAGTCCCTAAGAATTTAAAAAAAGGAAAAAAAGCAGTAATTAAAAGTTTGGTAACAATTGCTGTGAGCTTTCTCTTTGCTCTTCTCTGGGGTTGTGCACAGTAGTCCCTTATACATTAAAAGTCTGTTTCAGGTTATTGAATGTTTATTGTTAGAAAGTTAATTGATGGCAGATAAGTACTTCTGCTGCTCAGTCCAATGGTAYGTGCTTGCTGATTTGAAATTTTCATTCTCAGCTTCAGTATGTGGATTCCCTTCTGAAAAAAAAGATGTTGGAACAAGAAGGAGTAATGAAGCAGCCAAGGAGAACTTGTACCCTCCCAAACTATCCAAAAGGCAACCAGAATATTCTAGGCAAGGTGAGTTTTCTCAYAGGGAACCTTCTAATGAGTTCTGTTGGTTCCAGAAAGCAGTAGTGATGAAATCATCCAATGATCAGCTCCTCTAACGAACCGAGCCATCAACAGGGGAATTAACTGTCTGTCTGAAGTTGTAGGATTATCGTGGTTACTGTGAAAAGGGGRTGTTGGTTTCTGTTGTGACCGTTGTACCTTGTGTGGCACAGATTGCACATTTAGCTCAGATCGAGGATAACGAGGCAGCGAAGGTGATCTCCTGGCACCTGGCRAGTGACATGGACTGTGTGGTCACACTGACCACCGAGGCGGCCCGCGCCATCTTTGATGAAACCCAAGGTCGGCAGCAAGTGCTACCCCTTGATTCTATTTACAAGAAGACACTTCCAGATTGGAGCAGGTAGAGAAAAAACAATGGAAGTTCTGCTTTTGTATCATGTACTTCTTTAACTCTTTTTTCTTGTTTAATTTGACTTTTAAACTTTAATTAAAGATTTGAAGTATAAAATTTCTGGGTTCGTTATTATAGCAACAGTAATGTCACTTGAAGTGGTAGCTGACATCTCAACKTTTTGTCTTTAACTGCTGTGTGTTCTTTATTTAATAATTTCTATTAAAAAATGAGACTTTTTTTTCTTCATGTCTACATGTTTTCTAGAGCAGGAATTTATTTTAAATAATTATAGTGCTTCTAATCAGATTATAACTTTCAAAAATCCAATTTCAGAATACATTCTTAAAATCATCTGTAGTAATAGAAATTATTTTTGCTGTTTCAGTTTCCTGAAAAAAAAACCCCCAGTATTTCTACTCCTGAAAAGAATACACATATGAAGATGACTGCTAATATGATAAGAAAATAATTCAAAATAATTTAGAAAAGATCTGATGTATAAATGTATTTATAATGTTCAAATTCTCAATTTTCATAATACAGTGCATTAAAACTTGTCCATAAATCAGTCATATGAATTTGTTGGAAATAATGGCTCATAACAAATCAGTGTTTCACTAAAACATCTTTAATATAACTGGCATTTCAGATAATGGTGAGATCATATACCTAATGTAGAAGTRCTAAAATGCATTCAGTGATCTGGAGATCAATGAATTTGGAAATTCTTGACTAGAATAAGAACACATTGCTTTCTTCTTTTGTTTTTTCTCTCTCTCCCCTTTCTTTAACCAGACCTTTACCTCAYTTGAGAAATGGAAAAACCTTCTTCAGACCTATTGGAAATCCTGTATTTGCCAGAGATTTGTTAACATTTCCAGATAACAYAGAGCATTGTCAAACAGGTAAATGATAAGAAAGAAATCATTAATAACCTCTTTCATTTTAAAAGATGAAATACAGAAACATCACAAATTGTAATCCATTCAATAATCTTCGTTGATATATTTGCAAATACCAGTGTCCATTCCTCCTAAGTTCTGCTGGGAAAAATAAAAGGCATTAGCATTAATTATTTCTAAACAAAAGTTGTGAAAATTTCAACAATGACCCCTTTCTTCTGCTTGTTGTCTTAGTTTCATTTTCTCTACTTAGATGTATGGTAGGTTTTTTCTTTTTTCAATTCCTGCAGCATKATCTTATTCCCAAGCTCTTTAAAGCAGTAACTGACCACCACAAGATTAATTTTATAATCTCATTAGGTTTTTGCAGATGTTACTCCTTTTGTTAGGCTTTGTTTCCAGTTCTGTTCCTCTCAGAAATGTGTAATGCAAAGATTTAGGTACAAGCAGGCTGAACTGTACATGCCTGTGTATGTTATGCTTAAACAGTTTATTTGTTGCAAGAAATATTTCCATTTTTATGTAGGTTTCCGTTTAGGAAACTGTCATCCTTTGCTCTTTCTAACAGTGTAGCAATCCCTACATTTTCTCACACTTTTTTTTTTTAAATTAAGTAGATCTGCTCCTTTATATGGAGAGTTGGAGTCTGTAGTTACTTCAGTAAGTTTTGCATTTTATTTCACGACTTCTCACTATTGAAGTATTCCTCTCTAGTGTTAAAAAGGACCAATTTTTAGTCCTGTGCATTTTCAGAAAGTTAGATACTGACAGATATTTTAACTATAAACTCTTCTTCATGCCCCTTGGGGGAATTGCAGAACCATATTGCTTGACCTATTTCATGCATGACTACGTGGTTATATTTTGTATGGAACATACTTTCATTAGCAGGAGAGTCTTAAGCTCAGTTGGATCATTGGCCTGTGAWTGTTTTTTTCTTTGATAAACCACTGAATATGAAGGAACATATTAAGAAAGTCAGAACAAAATTCAACATACCATGAAGATTTTTTAGAAGTTATCATTTATATAATTTCGTGAAACTTGGGATTTTATGATGTGTGTCTTGATAAATGTCAAGAGAGTATTTTATTGGAAAATACACTCAATTATGCCAAAAGGCAGTTAAATATACTAATTTGGTTTTTTTATGAATTCTCTAATGAAAGCAGAGGATTGCATGTCTATCTCAACCTCAAGAGAATTTTGTTGAAACAGAAATGATTTACATGCTATTTCCCTTGCACTTATCTTAGAAGAKGTAATGATGTCTCAGAATTGACTTTTCAAAACTCAAATTATTTTGCTCCAGAGAAATTTCATAGCTCAAAAATTTATATTTTKCAGTGTTTGGTATGCTCTTGGGTGATACTATCATTATAGATAACTTGGATGCTGCCAACCACTATAGAAAAGAGGTATGGTTCAATTTTTCTTCAGATTTTATGATACAGATATTTTGTAGAGCTACATATTTATTACATTRAAAACCTATTGTAATTGCCAAGTTTGATGCTGTGTTAGCTGTAAGTGTGCTTACTGTGTGTGGGTCTCAAAGCACTTAACAGTGAACGAAATCTCTATTATTGGCAGTGACAAAATTACCTCCATTCAACAAATTCCATKATGTGATTGTTGCCATGGCACATGGGACTATGTTTCCAAAGACAAATAAGCATCTTCAATTTTGCTGTTAGTGTTAAACACAAGTTCTTCTGCACTTTCCTGGTCACTCTGTGTGTAATAAARCACAGGAGTCTGAAGCACATGGTGAAATTTCAGGTCCACTTGACTAAAAACTTGATGGGAAACTTACTAGATCTCTTTGGGACGCATTATATATAGGTTTAATGATACATGTTTTAGCAGGCAAGAATCTCTGWGGAAGTCCTGACACTAGGCACTTTTCCTTTCAGCTTATGAGTTTKCTAGGATCAAAATAATGATTGAGCATAAGAATATGGAACTGTACTGATTGCCATTGCTTCCTAATATATGTTGATAATCAGCTTTTTCCRGGTATAAATCTAATTTCTGCCTTCAGAGTTCTGGTAAAATGTGAAAACACAAACCCAAAAAACTGGTCTTTGTAATTGTTGACAATACTGCTTTAATATATGCATTCTATTGCTTGAAAGCAAAGTCATTACATAATTTAATAAAATAAGTTTTCATTCGGGAACAAAGTTGCATTGCGGTTGAAAAACACAAAGGTTCATAACAACATTGCTGAAAACTTAGATTTTCTGTGGAGTTACCAATTTATTATCAATTTTTATACCTGTTCAGGTTGTAAAAATTACACACTGCCCTACCTTGCTGACTAGGGAAGGAGACAGGATTCGCAGCAATGGAAAATTTGGAGGCCTGCAGAATAAAGCTCCTCCAATGGACAAACTCAGAGGAATGGTATTTGGAGCACCAATGCCAAAACTTTACTCTACTTTCTCTGGACAGATAGGTGGGTTAATGAAGTCATAAAAATACAAAACATACAAAATTATATTGCTTGTCTATGTTTTTTATTCTCTGATGTAATACAGAAAGGAAAACTTTAATTTAGTATCAGGTTATTTTAAGAACTAGGAACTGTACAGTGTTTATAAATTTGCCTTTTCTTAAAATTTTTYTTATAGCTATTACATTTCCTGAAATTAATAATAATAATAATAGCAACAAATGCCTTTTTTTCTTAGTCTTATTGAAGAAGGAGTAAAAGCAGTAATAACCATTCAAACAGCTGGCATGAGAAGCTTGAGCTGATTGAATTCCAGCATCACTGTAAAACAAGYTTTAGGTCCTTCTACTCTGGATAATGGAAACACCATTATCAATTTAGAATTTCTTATGTGCAAGTGAGCTTTATGAAACAGTGGTATAAAAATTCCTCAGTRTTCTCAAGAGAGAACATCTCATAAGCTACCCTAGTTCCTGTGGGATCACTTCCATTTCTTTATGTGCTTGGATTCTTCATTTTGGAATAAAGGTTAGAAATTAAGTTAGAAGATGCAGTTTCTGACATGTAACAACTGACCTGACTGATGGGTAAAACACTGAAAAGTCTTACTTACAAATAAGATTATTCTTAAATAGTTAATTTTAAAAAGAAAGAATATGAAGTTTACCCCTGAGAGTTTATTCATGACAGTGCAATGGAGAGGTACGGGGAGAGAACACATGTACCTATTAAAGTAGCCATATACGTGAGCAAACTCCTTAGCACTGATCAATTGAATAGGGATTAAAAACAAGACCTAAAAAGATCTTTTCTTGGAATTTTAGTACAAAATATATTATGTGTAGGAAAAACACAGGAAACATGTCGGTCATAGGCTACAATACACTGGGTTAAGCACRCTTTGTCTATCATCATGTTTTCAATTGTTGAACTCGGTTATTACCCAATATAAATTAAATTGCAATTTTCTATAATTTAGTACTGGAGCAATCATGGTACAAGAAAAGGGTATGTTTTAATTTCACTTAGATACTAGACATCTAAAAGAAAATCATAATAAAATTCCATTTAAAGGACAGCATCTCATTACACAGGGCTTGTTTTGAACTCAATTTTACACTTAGCATTAGTTCTGACATGCTCTTTTTCAATGTTTGTCGGATAAAAGTTGCTTAATGTGTTAYTACACTGGCAAGATACTTGTAAAATAAGCTGTGCTAAGAGTTTGCAGTGCCTTTTGTCAGTCTGCAGCAGCTCTTTATGTGAGAGCTTTCACCCCATGGCAAACTTGAGGTCATTTAGGGTTTACTTAAGCTTTGGGCAAGATACCTCATACTCACCTCAAAGGAARACTTGTGAATCCAGGTTAATGTGTTTGAACCCTTCCTTTATTACTTGACATACTTACTCAGTGCCTGGATGTGGAAAAATTTTTTTGCCTCATATGTTTAGAGAGGAAAAAGGATTGTCAACAAAACACCTTTGTTTATCTGAGTCTACTTGATTAGATTTCCATAGTGGGACATTCCAGAGTGGAAYTCAGTAAATGTTCACTTGGTCCACMAGGTGGAATACAATTCAAATCAGTAATACAAACTWCTGCTTTGTAGCACTGAAAACACAACATGCTACAAGCACTTAATGTCATCAGAGGTAGAGACTTTCACTTGGAGAACACAGGCATCAAGATGTGTACAGTGATACCAAGTTTCMCACATCATTTTCAGAGCTTGCACATACTTCACTGTCATCTAAGGTACAGACTCAAAAGAGGAGTCAAAATATTGGATATGATTTTTTTTTACAGTCATTTTAAGAGTAGCCACCAATCCACCACAACTTKGGATGTTTTTTAAATAAGTGTTTTTGAAATATATGTTTTCCTGTGGATTTATACATTGCCTAGGTTGTATTGGTAGCATTCTAAATCAAAATGGTCATTTACTTATTGTTTCATGGCTTATCATTTTATTCCTCCTTTAGATCTTCTTCAGCAATACCGTGCAGCAGTGATTAAACTTGATAATGTGAATAAGGACCTTGATTTACATTTGCAGTCACTGAACACTCCAGAAATGCAAAAGAAAAAACAGGAACTTGCTGAACAAGAGAAAAGCCTCAAGCTAGTAAAACAGAAATTGGGTAGGTTATTGTATTGTAATTTTGGTGTCCTATAGGAGGAGAACAGTTAACTGCAACCAGATGTATTCTGCTCTTACAAACTATGAATGAAAATTGTTAACATTAACTAATAGCTTAGAGATGTCACATTCTAAGGAAAGAATAGAAAAACTGTATGTARTAGTATGATGGTGTGGATATTGCCTAGAGCAGCACTGCCCTGTATTGTGTTCAGATAATAAGAATGTGGACAGTCTGTGTCTTGTGAACATGAAACTATGATCTCACTAATAAGAGATTATATAACTATTAGTGTGGCTGGCCCCGTGCTACAGGACATTGGCAGGCTTTYTGAAATGACTGTGTAGTAAAGAGCTGAATTGCTTTTGCTAAGGAAACACAATCAAAACATTGTGCTATAAAAAGAAACACCCCAAAGTCTGCAAAGATTGTCTATCTGAATTACAAGTTTTTTTATGTCTATATCAAATAATATTTAAAAAATCAACGTTTACTCCGTGACAGTTGTTAATAAAGCAAATAGTTTTAACTGTCATCTTTGAACCCTGTTTCAGATATAAGGTAACCATAAAATTTATGACATTTCTAAAGTCTTACTTCAAAGGTTTAACTGCATTTTTATAGGGCCTGTTTATAACCCGTGGACTTAATTTTTCTGTTATTGGTTCTTACTTGCAACTTTTTCATAGGTATGACTCCTGCTTTATCAGATAAAGGTGCTGAATCATTACTGCAGCCTATAATGTTAGATATATCTGACACCCCCATTCCTCCCAAAAGAATGCGAAGAGACACAGTGAAAAAATTGTATAGGTAAGTATTTTCTGAATCTAGTCATTATTTTCCCTTAATCTGAATTCAAAACAAAAACTGGTTTATTCTGCATATTTTTAATTCATATTTTTATCCAATAAGCAACAATTAATAAAGTTTGCATAAAGCTGATTTTTTGTATAATATTTTATTTCTTTAAAGTTTCTGGTGCTATTTAAGCCTCATATAAAGATTTGCTTACTAATTCTAATTCTGTTTCTCTTTATGAACTGATTGATTGGTATCTTTTGTGCCTCACATTCCCCATATTTTCTGGTATATTCTTTACTGTTACACTCAGAGCTATTTGAGATAGCTTTCTCTGTAAACTCTTAAGATCTGTTGTCAAATATAGGATAGAGGAACACAGAAATAATTATTTTTATGGAATAGAATAATTTTTACACTATTTTTAAAGTAACTGAGGTGAACTAGTGGTAAAGTGTTTAATGGTAAGTTATCTCTTTACCCATGTATCTGTTCTCCTTCCTTCTGTGTTGATGAGTGTTTGAACACACATAAATACACAAAAATTTGGGAAATCTGTATGTCTGTATCTTTAAAGTGACGTGAAACTGACTTTGCCATTTCTTATGTTTCTCCTTATGACTATATCATTGTCTTGGCTGAACTGTGGTAATTSTTCTGAGATTATTTAAATCTTACCCAGTAGAGTTCTGTGAATTTCAGAAAAAGTGTTCACTATATTACTATGTCTCTTTATTTTTTATACTTGTTAGTATTTTAATTTTTATCTATGTATAGAACTAATGTTATGTAGTTAAATTATCTAATATTAGCCTGATGCTATTTTTCATTTTAACAAAATAAATACAATAATAAGAAGCTGTGTGCAAATATGGGGCTTATGTTGTTCATACTTGTGGGAGCTCTATGCTGCATATATATTACATATATATAAAAGAAAAGCTTTGTTTATAAGCCACTGTGCTATGTTTTGTTTAGCTCAGAAGAATGGATCTCCTCTCCTGCAAAGCAGCAGCAACAGCAAGTRCTGCAATCAGAACTTAATGGAACTTCACGAAAAAGAAAGGCATAGACTGATCAGACTTGCTGGGAAAAGCTGTGTATTGAAAATGTGAATATATTCAGTTAAAGGAAATACTCATGTAGTATTACCATTACTCTGAAGATTTTTTATACTGATAGAAGATATAAATGTATTTCAGTTAGTAGGAACAAAAGTTTAAGTATTTAACATTGATAGCCCAATTTTTGTATAGGTATTTTCATTTCTAAAAGCTTTCAGAGTTTTTATGTTCGTGTGTGAAAAAAACTTTAAAATATATTCTTTTTTATTTATGAAAAAATGATCTTTTCAATAAAACTGCTTCAGTACAAAGCACTGACAATACAATCACTTGTGTTGAATAAATTGTGTCCTGAAATGAGATTTTAATTCAAAAAGCATCCCAAGCTGTCTTGAGGAAGACAGTCAGAGGTCACCTTTAGTGATCTGCATCATAAAGATTTTAGTGATGAACAGGGCAGAAAAGGACCAKACATAATTAAAGATAAAATTTCAGCCAGGGTCAGAGCAAGCAACTGGAAACAGAYTTGATTGAAAGAAAAAGATAGGGCAAGAGTAGGTTTTCCAGAGCTTCATGGTTTAAAGATGGGTTAAGCATCAAATTGTCCTACTCTTAAAGAAAATAAATATATTCAAGTATAACATGTAACAYCAGCAAAAAACTAAGCTAGCCCTACCTCAGCCCTTTTTCCTGTTTTTTCTCTTTAAATTTAGACATCRAGACTTGAATCAGGCAGCCATCATGAAGGGTTTGCCACATAATAATTTGTCCTACCACACCAATTACTTGATAGTACTTATTTTAAATGAATTTATTTTAATTCTGRTATCTGCCTAGCCTCAGCCTGCAGCCTCTGGATAACCTTGAATCTTACTGGATTCCAGTAGAAATGTTTCCTTTTGGAATTCATCTCTTGCCTTTGGTAGTCRGTGTAGGCACTACTAGCATCATGTGATGTATCTCCCTGGTGGAAGTGKCAAGCAGAAAATGAAGGATGGTTTCCAGCATTGTGCAATAGCTATCAGAGTTTTCGGGAAATTTCACYAGGGAACTTCCAGGATTTTCCAGCAGACTGATGGGAAGTTATTACAGTGCAAGTTACTGCTTTGCAAAGTTGTCCAGGGCAGTTGATTTGGWCAAGACAACAAATTGGAGTTCTGAAGGTAAGTGTCCATTTTTTTCCCTTTACCCACTCTTTACTCTAACAGCAGAGCAGGACCTCAGCCATGCTGGGCAGTTTGTTGTCCTCATGAGGGGCTGGTGGAAATCCACGCAGGAAACTGGGAGAAAGTGGTTGTGGTTTTGGTCTGGGCCTGCTTTTTGACCGGCACCCAGGGATGCAGAGCCTGCCTGTTGGGTGAGTGGGGATGGATGGATGACAAGTCCTTTCTGCCAAGCCTCACGTATGGTGTTACAGCCCCACCATCAGTATCATGGCCCTGACTCTACATSTCTACAATCCCAGTATCAGCAGTACTTCTCTAGCCATGTATCTCATCTGGGACTCCCTCTGCCTCCTCCAGGGCCAAGRTCCCCTTGTCAGCCAGAGCTGCAGTTCAGGGAAAGAGCAGTGAGAGGGAAGGAGGAAAGGATGATGCACAGGGGAGCAAAAGGGAGGCAGGGAACCACTGCRGGATGTTGCTATGTTACTGCTACAGCAGTAGCCTGGATGAAAAAACACATTCCRAATGTCCATTGAGACATGGTGTGTTTTCTGCTGAAGCCACCAGAGTAGGTGCATATTTGATTAAGTTAGATTTATACTGCTATCCCAAACTCCTTTTCAGCTGAGCCTTTAAAGAGATTTGCAGTCATCATTGGTGAATGGTTTGTACTTCAGCTGGTCACAGTGTGAAAAGAGAGAGGTAAGTTGCTTGCTTTTTAACAGCAAAGGTATCAGCTGTYCTAAAGACTTTGATGGTGATAGTACATGGCTGGGGTGGTAGAGTCATTTTGTGGATATTTAATAAAGCRTTATTACGGAATTGTCATTAAAACATCATCTGCCTTCATGCACCGACATTTTCTCCCAAAAAATTCTGCTCCCAAATTGTTCCGTTTAGGGGTTTTTTTAATATTTAGGAAACAAAACCCATTAAAGTTGTGTTTCATGATCATACAGAAAGGATAGGCARTCATATTACTACCAGATCTGCCTTTTCACCTGGCAGAATGCAGTACACTACAGGAGAAGCCCAAATAATTTTTAATATTTCTTCTTTAAAAGTCAGTTTGYTTATTATCTAGGAACTAGAACATGTCTTACTGATGGTAGCAGTACCAGTATCAGTAAAAAGCAGCTGTTTGCCTCCCTTTCTGCCTGTGACTGGACAAGGGTGTATSCAGGGACATTCCTGCCACACCAGATCATCTCCCTGCAGGAACAAGTATCATTTCAGGTTCATAAAAAGTAGGGGCATGTTAATGTGCATSCACATGCCAAGTTCTATATGTACATGCGTACATATAGCCCCTCTATTCTATATTTCCATAGACAAGTTCTTCCACACCCACTGTRACTGTAAAAATTCCAGAAGAGCTACTGTGTTGACTGAGTGTGCATTAGCTGCTCCTRTCCCCTATCTCTGCCTCTGTGGCTTGTCTTCTCTGCTGTGAAATGGTTCTAAGAGCAGAGCAGCCCTAGCTTTAGCAAAGAAAACTGACTTTAAAAAGGTGTGCATGATAAACTAATAGAATGCAGTATTATTTTAAACCAGCCTATATATAAAACTAWGGAAAATTTTCAGTTATTAGAGGCCAAAAAAATAGTACATTCAATTTGTAAATATGTAAATTCCACAAATTTTGCTAGCTTTTATAGGACTCAATGTTTATGAGGGCTCTAAAGAAATCCCCACTCATTACTTTGGGGGTTATTATTTTATAGCAGCCTTGATCTTTATAACTACACTGTTTAGGCCCTGTTTGTATGCACACCATCAAGCACAGATGAACTTTGCAAGAGAAATGGGCTACTAAGACCTTCCTTCAAAAAACTGRAAATATTTTATACAACAGCAGAACTATGTGTTTTGCAGTCTTACCTAGGAACAAATTATGAAAGAATTTTTTTTTCATCTAATAATGCAGTCCAAGAATATTTGCCTAAATCATTTAGTATTCACCCTTTTTAGAAAATGAATGTTATTTTCTAGTTACTTAAAAGACACTTAGTGGGTTCTCATTTCTTACTATTCACTCCCTCTTTATCTCTCATCCTSTAACTTTGGTAAATCAATTAAACCATATCATGCAGCAAATACTGCAGTCAAGRCTAATTTCAAGAACAGAAAAATGACTTTGTTTTGCCCTGGAGTATTTAGAAAATTTTAAGAGTGATGAACCAACTAACTTCAGCAACCTCTGATTCATATTTTTCACCAAAAAAAAAAAAAAAAGTATATTAAAAAGTTACTGAATAAAAAACTCAGCTATTGAATTAAAAGTTGCTGCTACTTTGTTGAATGGAAAATAAGAATGATCCCAAACAATTAGAAGTTAACTTTCCCCAGTAAACAGCTAGTGAAAACAAATGTTTCMTATTRAATACAGCTCCTCCTTTTAGCGTGTTCTTATAAACAAAATATAGTAGAGAAATKAAATGGCAATGTCATAAAATTAGTAGCTAAAAACTGCCTTATAAGAGAYGGGAAAGGTGGCCTGTCTTTCTTCCAAGAGCCTGTCTTTGTAACTAAGGGTCTCTTACCATGTGCATGCCCCTGTGTAGTGGTATAATATTAACCTAAACTGATTCAGAAGATACAGATCAAAGGCCCAGCTCTGCTCAAACTGGAAGAGCTGGTTGAGCAAGAGGAAGATTCATGACAGCCTAAGGAATGCAGTGAAAAGAATTCTTCTGAAACAATGGAGGAGGCCATTCTACAAGTTGCCCAAGAGTTTCTTTTCTTCAGCAGAGTCCCGGGGTAATTCTAGGACAGAGATTGTCCTGAGAAAAGTGAGAAGGGATGGTTAGAAGTCCTCTTAATACTAATGACTTCTGGCAGAACCAGCCATGAGAGTAGATTGGTAATGCATACCAGAGCTAACTCAGCAGTGATGGGAAGTCAAAGCAGAACTGCTGAAGTGGAAGCAAACTGAGAGCTGGGTCACACCTGAGAGGCCTCACATGCYGAAATTGAGCCTGCTTCTGTTGCCAGTGGTCATTTTGGCAGATAAACAGCTTATAGAGAGCTGCCTTAAGTTAGCAACTTCATCTTGCATCACTCATACCTGAACTGACCTGAGACATACAACACAGCTGGTGGAGTCAAACCTGCACAGTAAAAATGGGACCGGTGAGATTAATTWGTGAGTTATGGTGTGTTGCTGTTGYAGTGTGGTGTTCCACAGACATATGCAAGCTTGCAACTAATTATGTTTTTCACTGGCATTTTAACCACTGTTYTGGAGTTTGTAAGTACATTCCAAGTGGACAGCCTTTGGATGCCAAAGGCAGTTTGTTGTCATGCAGAGCTTGAAAGGAAAAAGTCCCTCTGAAAGTGGGTGGTCAGACCAAGACTCATTTATCCAGTTGGTCTCTGGAGATTGTATCTACCTCCAGAACTGAGCCCTTCTAGGAGTCCATGTCAGAGCATCTGAACTAWACAAGATATGACCACTCTTGTCCTCCTTTCTCTGGAAACAAACATTGTGAGGCCAGCCACAGTGCTGGCAGAGTGCTGTACATGTCTCACGCTGCTCAAAGCCGAGAGGGTCTTTCCTCTTCCCCTTAACTGTTCCTGGAATAAGCTTGTGATACCAGTAGAGTCTCTCTACCCTACTAATCTTCGGCACCCTCCTGTGCCAAGATCAACAAGATTCAAAGATAAACAAGTCCCCAGAAAAGTCCGAATGGAGGAGTGTGGGGAAGGGAAGGGGGAAGTGTGGAAACAATAAGAGCATAAGGAATCAGACATCTTTGGCTTTGAAATCTGGGTCTGAAGTTTCAYATSTCCCAAAAGAAGACCTGAGAGTTTGTTAGGTCTCTGGTTTTGGATGCTTCCAAGACCAAAGCTGTTTGGGATTAGATATGAACCAGCCATGGAGGCTACTGGCACATGACTTGAGAGCCCCCAGCAGACACAGAAGTGTGATAAGAGTTCGGCACAGGGAAGATGAGCAGAAAAATGGAAACTGCTGGAGTTCCCAAATATGGAATACCGGGTAAGTATGCAAGGAGTAGTAGGAGAGCTGAGCCATCTATCAGGAGGCAGGGARAGATTTATGGCAGATTTACRGATGGTCTCACCAGTGCAACTCCTRAAGCCTRTTTCTGTTTCCAYGCTGACAGGTAGGCATGGATTCAGGATTCTACTGAATATACATTACAAAACATCTTTGCAGTGGACTTGAAACATATGCAAGTACCCTCTTRCAAAAGATTTTATGGGTCACTTTTCMTCACCATTGTGATCAGGTAACTTCCCTGGGTTGGTGAAAGGTCACAAGAACAGAATTAACTTTAAAAAAAAGGTTTGGTGATAAAATAAACAATTTTTCTTGTGGGAAAGCACTCTGAATTTTTTAGATTTTGTATCATCCTTGTGAAGTATTTTGTGGCTCCCAGAGCCATCTAATTCCCAGTTACTCAACCACYCACCAAATCACAGCGTGGGAATGTGTGTTCTAGGCTATGCAGGCCTGAGTAATTTTTGATGTTAATATTTCTTAAGTATTTGTATTTTCTAGGAAAATAAACAGGCTTGGATATACACAGTTATAGTTCATAAGGTTTACACATAAAATGCCAAGTATTCTGGAGAATAGTTGCTCCTTTTATATCAGTGTATCAATATATATATTGATACACTGATTCTWAAATGCCATAAATACATTTTAAATGTTTGTGTTGATTTTTTTCCCCTGAACTGCTCTACTTTCTCTAATCTTAGAATTGTAACATATACCACTTCTGGTATTAAGAAAGATTGGAAATGTTATTTTAACCAAATGTGTTGAAGTGCAAATAACAAGTGAACTTTTGAACTCTCTTGCATTCTCTGAGGATCTGGAGGGGTCTCTGCCAGGCTTGGAGAAAGAGCTGAACATTCATGCTTTTGTTAGAATTTTGGCAAATAGAATTATCTGGAATTAGCATGGYTTATTCAGATTCCAGCTTATCACTTCAAACTAGATTTCTCTTTAATAAGAGTTACTCAGTTTCTCTTACGAAAGTTTCCTGTATGTAAGAGGGTATATAGTGACCCTGTGTCAAATGCATGATAGCATTATCAAAATAGAGGAATTTGGGGTCAAAGAGTTTGCTGGTTAGCTTTGTTGCCAAGACTGACTGTTCCAGATCCTTATAAAGACATGCTGACACATCAGTGTGATGTGTCAAGGACCTGATGAYATGGAACATTTTCCATAGCACCACTTCAAATGTGAGTCTTTCCTTTGTTGAAAAAYTCTCCTGCATGTGCAGAGATTGTATGCAAAAAATAATAATGACAAATATGCCATCCTGGGGGGAAGAAGGGGAGGGGGGCAAGAACTGGAAAGAAATTCCTGAGTTGGGAAAGTGCARAACATTCAGAGTTCTGCATAAAAATGTATTTTTTGCAACACATTTGCAATACAGTTAGAACATTGGGAATCAGTTTAACAATTGTTACCTGGTTCTCTTGTTTTTAGTTTTCAGATGACTCAAAATCAGTTACTGCTTTAAGGTCTGCTCTGTCTTTGGAATGTATTTGCCACATTTTTATGGACACTAACTGTATATCTGCCTCCACTCTTTCCAGTTCTTCTGATTCCTGGGAAAAAGGGAAATTTGTGAGAACATTCCTCAGGTTTTAAGCAATGCCAGTTATTGCTCTTGGAACACTTTGACAAAGTAACTACACAGAGAGATACAGAAGTAGTCAAATCCTGTTCAGATTTTCAGTTAGGTGAAAAATAAATAATGCCATCTCTGAATCCATAACATAAAGAACTTTCATCTTTATTATTTCCCCTGTCAGCTTATCTTTTAAAAAACAACTGTCTTCTATATATACTATATATATTTAGTAAARATTGAGAAAGATTTGTGAGTAGTAGATGTAAGCTCCTCAAAAAAAAGGAAAACCAGACTCTCCTCTCTAGTATGAAAAAAGAGCTATCAGATTATCTTTGCCAAAGGATCTGAAACTCTTTGAAAATGAAATGCTGAATGTCACTTTATTTTTTTTTCTTCCGATAATTCAGGTTAAGTCAGCTGGTATAARTTTCTCTAGGATGTAAAATGAAGATGATTAAATAGGATTCATTGCTGTAGGCAGAGAAGCAGTAGACTGCGCAAGCTGCTGCCTATTTTGTACTGCTGGACATGAAGCCATTGGATTTCCACCCTCAGAACACAACACTGTAGTTCCTTCAGTATCCATTTGTGTGCATGGAGGTGATGGCAAGTAAATTTGATCTTCTCAGCACTGACTGTTAGAGTAGCAAAATCTGACTGCTTTGGATGGTATAACTCTCACTTAATTACCTGCACTCAAAGTTAAGTTGTGATAACCAAATGCTTTCTCCCTTTGTTTAATATATCAGGAAAAGATCCAAGGTTCCAATAATGATAGAGAGYAGCTGCATATGGGTCTTATATTTTTTAACTGTCTGATCCTCTACTACACTGGATAAAAGTCTTACTCATAGGCAGAAGCCATCATTCATTTAAATGTGTTCAATTTTAAGTGCTTCAAACATCTGTGTTTGCAGCAGCAGGAACCTACTGAGGCCCTGCATCTTCAAAAGGCCCAAGCCAATCTTGTCCTTAACAGCAGTGAGGCTTTGCTGTAAGTRTAAAATGTTTTGTAACCACTTTTTGCCAATTGAAAAACAGGGCCAGRCCCTACCAGACCCTAGAGACAGTCTGTAGAAAAGGACTGTCTTGTTCCCACCCCTGGATGTGTGTCCAACCTATGTTGCAATGTTTGGCTGTGGACTTCTGCTTTTTTTTTATTTTCTTCTCTTTTTTTTTTTTTTTTTTTTGTTAACTGCGTGAAAACAAAAGAGTATATCCATGCAAAGGATCTAGGCTTGAATTTTAAGCTAGCTCTTCACATTTAAATCCCAAAAGCTGGAAAAAATTATCAACACTTACGTGTCYCAGAAGAGTTTTGCAAGTCACCAAGAAATGAGTCAGGCATGAAGTACTGTCTGTAGGTTGAGGGGGCGACTGAAATGCAAATACCCAATTACCACAGACAGAATTTAAGGGAAAGAAAGAAAGAGTCCCACACCAGTAACTCAATYCCAATATATGACCCTTACCAGAGAAAGCTTACACACAAGGAAAACCAAGTAATTGTAAAGTAAGGCTGATAAAAGAGTGAAGAACTCTGATTCCATAACTTGGTAAATAATCTAAGAATAAATAAAGTCATTGTTGCCTTTCAATATGCTACATAGCAAATAATGCTTTAAGGTAATCTGCGATGCCAGCTCCAGATAGCAACTCCAGAAGACGGCTGAAAGTCAGAAGCAGTTGGACAAAGACAGTGAACTACTGCAAAGCTCTAACATTAAAAAAAATTTAAAAATCAAGAGACTGGCTTAAAAGTCAGATTTGAAAATGATACCATTATATGTACTTKCCTTTTTGTTTCTGAGTCTGTAGGATGGGTTTGAGTCAAATTTTCAAA
Source organism: Alauda arvensis (assembly GCA_902810485.1). NCBI lineage: Eukaryota > Metazoa > Chordata > Aves > Passeriformes > Alaudidae > Alauda > Alauda arvensis. The sequence continues at coordinate 453,815 of CADDXX010000019.1, read as the reverse complement.
TTGCTCTCTGCAAAGGAATGCCAGAACTAACTTTCTCTTGCAATACAATCTGAAGTGCTCAAATCACAGTGGAATTCCAGGAACTGGAACYTAAATGAAAAAAACAAAATGTAGATGCTGCAATACTAACAAAAAATGTAAGGACAAATAAAGCATAGTAGGTAGAGAAATTAGTTTTTTTGCCTCAGTTTTTAAAGAGAGCACTGATGTAAGAAAATACATCCCATAATCTAACAATGATAAGTCATTCCTTCTCCATTGAGATTTCACTGCTGTAAAGTCCATTGAACTAAGCAGACCTCTCTAGGAATAAAGGTCTTGGGAGCATTCCCATTTTTTCAAGGGAAAAAGGACAACTCATGCATGAGGCAGTGAAATTTTGGCTGTCTCAGGACACACTCAGCAAAGTGGCTCTTTGTGAGTTATCTAAATCTCTCCAGTTATACATAGCTGATATTTCTAAACATTTAATGCTTAATGTTGCTGCTCTGGATATGGATGTCTTCTCTGTGAAGAAGAACTGTCCCCATAATTTTTGTTAATCTTCAGCAATACACTATTTGCAGTGAAATTAGAGTGTCATAACTTGTACACATTACAGTGTCTTCCCTGACCTCCAATTAGGAAAAGTCCTACTGTGCTTCTGGCAATTTATTTTCCYCCAGTGCAGTTTAAAAATATGTCTACAGTCACAGCTTCTGTTGTATTATTTCTCTATCAAGGACAAACTTCAGGGAACAATAGGAATGAACTGGTGAGATTTACTAATTGAATATTTGCATTCAAGTGSCCTGTTGTTGGTAACACTGGAAAACTGTTCAAACTGAACATGTAGACTGACAAGAAGCAAGGCAGCTTCTTAAAGGTTCTCCTATTTYTCTAAAATCAAATCTAAAAGAAGCAAAATAGTAGCCAAGGTATGTCTAAACAGCAATGACAAATACAAGCTTTTAATTTCTTTCAGAAAGAGAAACACAAAGCAAAAGACCAAAAACCCCCTGYTCCTTTTCTGCTTTCTTCCCACTTCCTCCCCCTCCATCCTAACCTCATATGCCCTACAACACTAAGTGTGGGTGTTGTTATTACTGGAATACAGGAATTTTCATCTGGCACAGTTTAACCACTTCCCAAATTAAAATAGGCTATCTCAGCATATGCACAATAAYCTGTATCTACAGACCTTTTTCTGGCTTTAACACTATTGGTGTAATTGGAGTGGCAAAATTCCCTGTAGAGACGARGCTTCAGCACAAAGCTGGAGACTGTAACACTGAAGACACAGAGCTCTCATTTTATTCATATTCTCTAGCATCACTGACAGCATGTTAGTGATACATATATAAAACAACAGAATTCCTTCCTAAATAATTTCTCATCCTAGAGCAGTAATGACTCCACCATGTTTTTCTGTAAATGGCTAAAGCGGAGAAAGAGAAAACCCCAACACCAACAGGAGCAGAGACTACCAACAATTCCTAACAGAGTTCATCCAAAAGTTTAGATTTAATTTTAACTGTCATAAAAGAAACCAAAAAACCAAGCATTCTATGAGCCTGAAATTCTGTGCTTGTTAAAAGGAATGCTGTAAATAATGCCAGATGCCCTGAATTGAGTCCATGACTGAGTTCATTCTTGAACATATGCTCCTATACATAAATTCTTCATATCTTATGTTCACTGAAGTAAATTCTAAAACCATGCATTCATTTTACCACTACTGCATACAGTCTTGTCCAGTGGAAGTATTACTGTCATACAGTTCTCAGTCCCCCACACAGGGAATGCACCAGCAACATTCATCTTTAACTTCTTCTACCCCAGCCATCATCCCTGTAGCCACTGCTCTTCCAAAAYCATATAAAACCACACCCTCTTTTGGCAACAGATATTTCCTTTTAACAATAAAAGACAAATTAAAGAGGATACAAGTCCWTGGTTGATCAAGAACACTCGTCTGTACAGCCTGCAGCAGGAAGGATGCTGAAATGTAAGATCTGTCTGAAAGAATCAGAGGAAATTGTGTCACTATCCTCACTAGGAGGTTTTGATCTCAGGTGGGAAAAAGGAAATTCAAGACTAATCTGGACTCATCTCATAGACATCTTAAGGATACTGCTGAAACCTCCGAGATGTTCTAAATATTTACCAATTTACATAAACACTCAGTTATCTGAAGGATATTATGATACAGAATGGAAATGTCATCGTGAGTGAAATTAAATACATATTTAAATACCCCACACTGTCTACCAATTGTAATTAACTGCATGACTATTGCTTATTAGGAGGCATGTATTTAAACCTACCCTGTTTCTCCCAGTACTGGAAAGAAAAAATCAACAAAGCCATTGTCTGTGGAAAACATTTCTGTACTTCCCTATACTCCAAGGACTTTGCTACACAAGTAATGGAATTACTTTAAACCAGCATGTCTGAAAACGTGTCAGAATATTTTTATTTTAAAATATTTTTAAATAAACTACTGATTCTTGCCTGAGATTTTCAAGACGAGGTAGCAGAATAAGGCAGAAAATGCACAGAGATGATATCCAGTTATGTTATCCAGCAGAGGTTTGAAATGAATCTTGGGTCATTAATTCCTCRTTTTCACAGAGATGAGGGCTGTTGATTCCCATCGACATTGGTGGGAGTGAAGTACTTACCTACTTTGAGTATGTTGCCYTTAGCTCATTTAGATTTCTTGACTGATCAAACTGCTATCAATAGTTTATTTATTTGCAGCCCTGAGAAATCCAACACACATGGTTTGCAGTCTGATTAATAAACAGTTTGACACACGATTAGGACACAATGAAAAATAYTTATGAAGAATAATTTCTTGTAAAATCTGTATAATAAACAAAGGTATATATTAAGTAAATTTTTTTGAATGTGAAATAGATAAGAATCAGAAGAAACACAGACAAGGTTTCCCATTTTTTTTCATTGGGAAATAATTAAGCCAGGAGTTATTTTTTCCAAGGAAGCAAGACTGATGTTGTGAATCACAGTATTAGGTCTTACCGACAATAAAGAATTTCCGCCTCTTGTTTTCAGGAAGACATTCTTATTTTAAGTGGACTGACTGCATTTTTAATCAATTCCTTTAAACAAACCAACATCTATTATGCCTAAAATGAGATTATAATGTCTGCATAGAAACTTGCTCCTGTTGTAGTTAGACTCACATAACTTTCTTGCTTAGTTCAAACTCCAGGACCTTCAGCAAGATACTGACTGGATGAACTGATGAACAAGGAATTCAAGCTYCAGAATCATGTGGTTTTCCTTCGAGAGCAATGTAATTGTTTAAAAATCTGCTGACAACTTTGTCCCAAACACTGCAAAGCCATGTGCCACTCCCTTGCTCTCCATTCCAGCTCATCTTTAAAGTATCATGAAAGCTGAGATCTGTCACTTTCATTTAGAGAGCAGCMTGTTGAGAAGGGCAGTGCATGCTGTGAAACTCTGGAAGCTGCCCYTGTACCGCAGGAGGAAAGGACTGCACAGTAATTAATGCCCTCAGTTTTATTCTTTATTCTGAAATATTGCACTACCATCAAAAGAGAAATATCAAAATAAGTATGACAACTCTTCATTTCATAAGAAGCAAGATTCAAATAAGCTCTTTACAGCAAGGGTAAACAGTGCATAGTTTAAGGCTCAGCCTTTTAAATGCATTTCAGCAATTTGCCTGCCAGTTTTTGAAGGGCCTGTGCACAGGTAGCTGTAGTTTTGTACAAACCAGCTTTGTCCTACTGTATGTGCAGATTAGAGAAGCAGTAGCTGTGRAAAGAACAAAAGAACATTGTGCATCTTCCCCCTTGAAGTCACCTGGCAATTTCACCAAATCAAAGATAAGCTGACACAAAAGAAGTCTCTTCCCCCTGCCTCCTCTGCCCTCCCACCAACATCCCATCTGCCAAGAAATGCCAATCTCCTCTGATTTAATTCCAGTGCTCATTAACTTCTTCACCCCTTACAGCCTTGGGCTCTTCACTGAAAGATGTTGTGGAGCAATAAAATGTTTTCTTCTGATTGTCATTCCATATTGGATGTCCAGACTTGCTGTGCTCAGAAAACCATGGTAACAGTGGATGATACATCAGTCAGTCCTCTCACATAATACAATAAGTAGTATAAGAGAGCAGTTCTCGTGTGGGAGGAGTGTAGACCTTAATCTCACTCTTTCTTTAGGTGTCACAACCATTCAATATAAAGCAGATAGGCTGTTCCACAAGTGTGGCATACTTGAGGTTTACCATGCTCCAGCACTTAGATCATTCATCCAGGTGAATGATGTGGTTTGATCTCTTCTGTCCCACCYTGAGGCCTTGAACAGATGCAATGGTGTGCTGAGAGCTGCTCCCAGGGAATAGCCTCTGTTTCTTTTGTTCTCCAGCTAAAACCATACCTGTGACAATAAAGAGCATCAGTTTAAACATAAACATTTGATATATGAACTAGGCAATGTTTGGGCTCTTTGTAATACACCGATTAGTTTTTCTGTTGAAATAAATGAAATTAGCACAAATGTTTTTCCCCAAAGAGGAAATACCACCAGGGAAGAAAGGCTGGAGTTGCCAGGTTGCCCACCCATGCACTGAAACATCCCCAACACCACACTGCCAGTGTCTAGAAAGGCAAATATGGCACTTCAGTAAGGAGATGKGGCTGAGCACTGGTTGGAACCACATAGGCTATTTCTCTGCATACTCCCAGAGCTCCTAGAATGGTCTCTGCTGCAGAACTTTGTTGTGGAATGAACAAAATCCTTGTGGTTGTGTAACTCTTATGGGTCTCCAAGGTGGCTCTCCATTTAAGAGAAAACCRAAATACTCTGCTCTTCCTTCTCTCATTTATTTATTGATTTATCCCTGACTAGTGCTGCTTGGATTTTAATCTAAGTTAAATCTTTATAAATGGTAGTTGTATTAACATCTGTTATTTACTTTTCATTCAGTCATTAATTTTCATTAAACATTCACAGCTAAATATGTGTCTGGCAGACTTAAGTSAGGTGAATACACATAAAAATTTAAAATTTGAAAGCCATTGCTTCTTCTGATGAGGAACGATTTTTTAAAAGAAATTGCAAACAGAGCTCATGCTCTCATCCAAGAGTGGGAAAGTTGCAAAACACCCATCCTAGGTGTCAATTAGAATTTTTATGTTTATGTTAAGATTACTATGTAATGACATATAGGCCAAGTGAGTGGGACAGGGCTGTATCATGTCTCTGCAGAAGAGTATTCAAACCCCTCTTTCCCCATAGAGTACTTCTCCTGGTATATCCAAGCCAGCACGCGTCATACACATCCATCCCAGCTTTCCTCTTTTAGCCTGGAGTTTCCTACAGCTTCCTTTCAAACTTTTCTTTGTTCCCTAATGYCAGTTTCATCTTTCCAGAGGGACACTGTGACCTGCTTTGACCCATGGACTGAGCTAACACAGCACCAAATGTAAACCCAGACTACTCACAGCTGTAAGCTGGCTCCTCACATGTGATGGCCAGTGAGCAGTACCTGAAAGACTTTCTGTGCCACAGACAATATTTCCTTTTTTTTTTTTATTAAAGGGAAGCATCAAGGCAGTACAAACACCTCTCTGAAAACCATTCACCTCAGGTTATTTTGCAAATGTTTTGAGACCGTGAACCTGCAGAAAAGGAACCCAGAATTCACAAAGCAATTTGTCACTGAAATCTACAGAAAACAACAAACTGATAAGGAAGGTAAATTGCAGGGAAAACACCATTTCCCCCCATGCATCACACCACTACAGACACATTTCTCTCTTGAAGTTCTACAGTAAATTCTCTGGTAATGTTTTGGCAAATTATTCTACCCACCTGCTCTGTACACTTTTCTCTCTCTGGCAGGCCCTTGCACATGGCCCTTGTTGCTTCTCCATCATTATCCTGTTATGAGGTATAAAAGTATAGTTGATCTTGGTGCTAGAAACACAGCCAGACTGCTTAGTAAAGAAACAAGAACTTTAAAATATTTCAAAGGATTTATGGACTCACATTGCTGAACTCGGTCTCCCAAGGATGTGTGTACTGAGCTCACCAGTCACTGAAGCTCTCCTCAGTGCACTCACAGAGTACATGCTCCATTTGTAGGGAGGGGTGGAGGGATGCTTTCCATGTACTGTAAGAATCATCTGTCTTGGGATTACTGTGAATTTTAGGGATGAGAGGACATAGCACAGAAATACAAAATGGGAACATTTCTGTCTCCTTGAGAACACAATTAGCCCTCATACTTACACTGTGAAATAAAACCAGTTACACCCMTAGAAAAAATGCAGCCATGCACAGAGCTTGGACCACATCTTCTGCATGCACCTGAGCTGAGGATTCTCCAGGCAAAGCCCTGTTTCTGTTCTGGTCACTGTTGATATCACACTGATAGGCCCAGTGTGAATATCARAGGAGCTGAGATCAGCTCTATGCACCCACCCAAGTTCATCCATTTCTATTCAGGTCAACACTTGGAGCACAAGTCTGTATCTTTTGCTGATACTCCTTACTGAGCCATCACRCAGCCACAGTCTCTGCAGCAGCACTGGTACTCAAGCTCCCACAGAGCTCTAGTTTCAGGGAGAAGAGGGGACTGGTCCTGCAGGATTTTGTTTTTCATTGTTATGGTTTATTTTAAATKAAACCAAAATGCACTGTGCTTTGCAGTGGAAATCTTACATAGCCTTTTAAAGAAATGGCAGCAAATGCTGTCAAAGMCTTGTTTCATAATATTTACAAAGTAGTTGATCCAGACAGTAAAGGGACAACCATATATCAGAAATCAAGAGAGATTTTCTTACATAGTTCTTGAATGAACAAACATTGACAGAGTCCTGAAGTTGCAGGAWGCTCCTGACTTATTACCTGTCATATCCATGGGGTAAGCAGGGACTCTAACAACTCTCCTTCTGATGGTGTCCCCATGTTCTGTTTGGTCAGACAATTGACTGTGGGGTTCACAGGTAAGTTGGGTGCCCTCATGGCATATCAYGTAACTTGTGCTTTGTCTTCCTTCACCAAAATATAATCTCAGTGTTTAGCATATGGAAATATACTGTTGCTTCATGCTCATTTTGTTTAAATCAGCCTATTAATTTTTGTACTATGCAGTCATTCTCAAGACAGGCATGACCTCAGTCTTTCATTATTTAATGACTTTCCCTTTGTGGGACAATGTACAGCTCTTACATGTTGCTCATCACTTTTGGAAAAGGACCAATTTCATGAGTTCCTTGGCTGAGTGAGGAGGGGGGAAGGAAGAAAAAGCCTTCTTCATTGCTTTTTAGGGACTGWACTCTAGTCTTGCTCTCTACAGGCTAGGGAAACTCCAGATAATTTCTGCCAGCATAAATAACGAAACCTGAATTACATGCTTCTGTGAATGCAAACAGTGGCACAGGAAATTGTTTAACCCTTGAGAARGTTAAAGCATAATTTCTTAAGACAGTGAGGTGTTACCCTCTTCAAAGCATCTACAGAGTATTAGAATGATTTCAAGTGAAATGGGACAGATTGAACATCTCATCTTTTTCTATGGCTATTTATTGCCAGTGAAGTGTTCCAGTGCATCTGTAATGGCACACATTTCTCTAGGGGACRGGAAGCTTTAGTGTRTATTTCCAATTAAACAGTTTCTAAAAACCAGTCTGAATGYATCATTTTGACCTCAGCATTTAAAGCTTATTTCCCTGCAGACTTGGAGGCAGAGTGAAGTTGTTGGGTGCAAGCCTGGCAGATGAAATTTGCCTGTTTCAGCAGGTTGGGGCAATGATGAGGTCAGCTGGCTGCTGCCTACAGCAAAAGGAAGAGCCCTGCCCTGCCGCTGGCTCTGCCTGCATGTGAGAACTAGGAAAGCCTGAGCAGTTGCARTTGGCCATGGGAGCCCTTGGGAGCCGTGTGAGCAGGGTTGGGGCTGGTCAGGCTCAGCAGGAGCAGCTCACACTTTCCCCAAATCTCCCACCCAAACTATTCTCCACCCAAACATCACTCTCTCCCCACTGGTGGGAGCAGCCTGCCCCAGGCCCAGCCTCGGTGCTTTGTTCAGGGTCGCTTCAGCCCAAAAATCCAACTGACAAAAGAGCGGGAGGTTAGGAGGGTAGAAGAACATCCCTTTGGTCCTGCCCTCTGTTGGACCTATTGCTGAAAAAGAGCAGGAGCTGAGGAGGGTAGAGCGACTTCCCTGTGGTCCTGCCCTCGGTGGGATGGCCTCACATGGGCAGGCCAATCAGTCAGGGTGCTTGAGTTGGATTTTAACAGCCAGGTGAAGCTGAATGCCCATTTCTCACTTTGCCCAGTGAACACCTCTCCTTACAAATAAAGGCTAATTGCACATCCCTCGCTGAGGTAGCTGCCTTCCAATGGCATTGAGCAAAATGAGCCGTCATCGGGCCACGAAGGGAACAGCGACCACCTCACGGCACCGGTGTCAGGCAGGACCACAGGGCTGCCACAAAGCAGCAAACCGGCCTCAGCCTCSCCCGCAGACACCGGGAATCTGAACCGGCCCCACCTAAAGAAACCAGTGCCCCCTTCCTCGCGGTTCGTGGGCTGCTCTCTGTCCCAGCAACCCGGGTCCCCGGGAGCGGGGRGCTCTTCCCCAGGGACCCGGCCCTCTCCTCCCATCAGCTTTCCAGGGCGAAAAACTGCTTCGGGGGCTGTCGCCCCAGCTCGGGCAGGGGCCGGTGAGCGGGGGCTGCCCCGAGGGGACCCGCCGGGCGCCACAAGGGGCCGGAGGCTGCCGCAGCGCTCCTGCCCGGCCGGGGGGCTGGAGCGGGGCGGGGGCCGGG